>JACVVK020000546.1:290000-372500 GCA_018292915.2 Batillaria attramentaria | reverse complement strand
CCGACAAAGCCAGTCGGGCAGTCACAAAATCGCCTTTGGATCTTCACCACAATTTTACAGTGTCCCCCGTTCAGACAATAGTCTGCTTCCGCACACTCAGACACTTTCAGCTTCGGCGCTCCGGACTTCGAGTCTTTGGCGTCATTGGATGTGACGTCAGTGCCGTAGCCGCCGCGTCCTCTGGAGCTTGTGAGATATTTCCTGCGCTGTTTCTTGTTGATACGGAGGCTGGGAGTTGTAGCAGTGTCACTTGGCAGAGGCGACGGGGTGATCCTGTCGGTATCACTGTCACCAGTACGCGCTGTAGGAGTCCGTTTCTGTGTCAATGGGTAGATGGCGGTGAGTCGTGTCTGTCGCAGTTTGACCTCTGTTGCTTCCTGTCTCAGCGATGTCAACTTGCTGTGTATTGCCGCTTGCAGCGTGGTTGCGGTTTCTGTTGTTCTGGCTGGTGTTTGGTGGCGGAGGAGCTGAAAACAAAAGGAATACACATTTCAGAACAGAACCGTTACAAAACAAAACAAAGAAGAACGTAAAAAAACAAATAAAAACATCAAGAACATGCAAGACCCCCTCCCTCCCCCCCCCCCAAAAAAAAAAAGGAAAAGAAAAACCCAACACAACAACAACAAACAACAAAACCCCCAAAAGACCAAAACAACAACAACAACAACAAACTTCAACGACAACAACAACAAACTAGCAACAACAAGAAACAAAAACAGAATACAGTGTGTCATCTATCTGTTCATAATAAGTTTAAATTGTTTTTCCTGCAGCAGTCGAGTGGCTCAACCAGCAAACTGTTGAAAATCAATCCCGGCAGGGTCAAATAGACTATTGACTGACTGTTATTTGTTTCGGTGTGAATGTCCTGTACAACACATAGTGGTTCACTCGGTACAGTACTCATTGTTACTCTTGTTTGGGTTTACATCGCCTTGTTTCAAAACGTTCACAATGAAAAGACTACAAGCGTAGTCCCCCTCCCCCCCCCCCCCCCATTATACACTTACACCTCTCTCTCTCTCTCTCGGGGAGCCGGGGTGGCCGAATGGTAGAGCGTTGGGCTCTCAATGCTCGGGTCGTGAGTTCGAATCCTGCCGGCTGGGGCCAAATATTTGTGCTGGCCTTTTTTTCTCGTTGCCCCGTCTTTGATATCACCCTTATGTGGTGGAAAAGGACGTTAAACTCCCAAACACTCACCCACCCACCCACTCTCTCTCTCTCTCTCTCTCTGCCCTCTGTCTGTCCGTCTGTCTGACGGTCTGTCTGTCTGTCTCTCTGTGATCAGTTCCCGGGTATTCAGTGTTTGTACTCATCAGATTTGATTGATTGTAGCATAACTCGCTTTGTCTCAGATCAAGGCCTAGCCCCAGTCACGTGTCTATGTGGCTTGGTGCACAAGTTAGTCAAGGCCAAAAAAAAACAAAAAAACCCCAAACAACCCCCCCCCCTCTCTCTCTCTCCATTTTATTTTCACCCATTCCTACATATACCAAAATAATTGGTATGTTACATGTACATGTTCCCTACTACTGTACTAGTGTGTAGAACGCGTGTGTGCGTTTCCTATGGATTTTTGCTTTGATCCTGTTGCTGTACTGCCAGTGACATGCGACTGTGTGTGTGTGTGTGTGTGTGTGTGTGTGTGTGTGTGTGTGTGTGTGTGTGTGTGTGTGGCTATTACTCGATGCTTTGCTATTTAGATAGATGTTACTAGAATTAGCAACGGCAGGTATGAAAATTGACGTCTTACGGTAACTACCTCCACCATTGAAAAATACAGTTTTCCTGATTCTCTCTCCCCCTCTCTCTCTCTCTCTCTCTCGCGCGCACACACACACACACACACACACACACACACACACACACACACACACACACACACAGATCCCCTCACACCGACCCCGACCCCTCATAAACACTCGCCTGACAAACGATAGCCCCGTTAGCGGTCCCCAGTCTGACCCCCTCACCTGGCGTGACCTCTGAACCTTGACCTTCAACCGCTCCGCCCTCCTCCTCCGCCGGTTCAGGCTGGATTCTCCGTCTGCTAAACTGACACTTTCGTCCGTGATAGTCAGCAGTGCAAACGCAGCGCGGGCGACCTCCTTCCTCGTCGTTGTAACACGTGCCGCCATGGTAACAGATGTTTACATCGCACAGACTGGAAGTGACGTCAGGTGGAGTAACCCCGGCAAGAGAGGGGTTTCCTTCAATCAGCACTTCTGCCGTCTGCTCCGCCTCACCCACGGCGTTGGCCGCTACGCAGCGGTACACACCTTGGGAAAATACAGAGGAAAAATACGATCAGTTCCGGCTGACGATTTGAGGCGTTTGTTCATCAAGTTTTTCTTTACCGACCGAGTTTTCAAAAGCAACTTCCTTTGCATGAGTGCTGCTGGAGAAACTGATTGACTGGTACTCAGTGGTAGCGGGAAGCTCGGACAGTCGAGCGGTGCAGCACTGGACTGTCAATGCTCGGGTCGTGAGTTCGAATTCCGGCTGGCCGGGCCAATATGATTTGTACATGCCTCCCCCCCCTCCCCCCCCACCTCTCGTTGGCCCGTCTTTGATATCACCCATACTTGGAGGAAAAAAGGACGTTAAACTCCCGAACACCCACCCCTCGAACCCTGGTTAGGAGCAAAAAAAAAATTCTGTTGGCTTTCCGGCGTCCCCCGTCTTGGGTGGATGCGGTGGAAAAGGACGTTAAACCCTAAAAGCACCCACCCACCCTGGCACTGGCAACAAAAGACCTTCTCATCTATCCACTGTAGTATTGTCGAGGATGCAGAGTCCTCGATGGTAGGTAAAACATACAGCAACATACATACCCTAGAGATTCTTTACAGTGAACAACAAACAGGACACAGAAACCAGCATGACTGAGGAAATCAAATGAGGAGCTGCAGCACGGACGTGAAGGATATGCACGATTATTTATTGTTTGAAAAGGAACACAGAAATTGCATTGGCATTTGATGTCAGGATGGCAGTCTCCACGGGTAGACCGATTTACCTGATTTACAGTTCATCGAACAGTTTCTAAGAAGAAGTAATCATTCTACCAATGAGCTCAGTAAGCCTGGAGGGAGCTTCTATGAACTCGGTAGGTCAAAAACGACCACATGACCCGTCTTAACTGCCCTCAGGGGATAAATTAAGTATTATTGAACTGAAATGAATTGAACTATGATTGAATTGAATTGAAAAAAACACTTACGGTCGAGCCTGATGATTAGAACAGTCAGTATATGTGCATCGTATGTTCGTGTGCTTGGGGGAGCTGGGATAGCCGAATGGTAGAGCGTTGGGCTCTCAATGCACGGGTCGTGAGTTCGAATCCCGGCTGCGGCCAAATATTTGTGCTGGCCTTTTTCTCGTTGCCCCGTCTTTGATATCACCCTTATGTGGTGGAAAAGGACGTTAGACTCCCAAACACCCACCCACCCTCGTGTGCGTGGATGAATTAAGCTCTGAAAAACTTCCCCAAGATTACTCAGAGAAAAGCAAACTGACTTGCTGCGCATGTCCCTGCTATATACTACACAGACCGTCAAGACGGAAATAATAAGATAAAAATATAAAGGTATACATGTGCCTACCTTGATCACTTGTAGTGACCGACTTGACTGTGAGAAGTGAGTGACGGCGAGTCGTGCGAATAGACAGACCTCCAGACCTGAAGACCGTAGCAGCACGTGCTCTAGTGCTGGTGGAGGAACCAGAAGCGGCTTCAGGGAGGTCTCCCAGCCTCTGGCCGTCCTTGTACCACGTGTAACTGGGCTTGGGAACCGCCCTGGCCACACAACGCAGCGTCAGTCTCTTGCCCAGCCTGACGATTTTCGTGTCGCTGGGCGACATCTTGCGACGCATTTTCGGTCTGACGGCGCAGTTCTTACAGCGCAGTCTCTTGATGACCGGTTCCGAGGCACATCCGGGGCACAGCACGCGCTTGGCCTGTCGCAGAACCTTCAGGTCCATCTCCTTGGGCAGAGCTGAGTTGACGAACACTGTTTGGGCGGAGTCTACCGCCCTAGCACTGTCTGTGGATGTGACAGACAGTGGAGACACTGAGGATGACGAACCACCAGAGGACGCTGAAGAAGAAGACGATGATTGTCTTTGCCCGTTCTGGTCGTCCTTGATCTTAAGAAAGAAGAGATAAGTCTGTCCCGTCGTCACTCTTGCCACGCAGTTTTCCGCATTCTCATCTGGTCCGAAGCGTTCCACCTGCACGTACCTGACGCGAGACCTGGAACTGCTAGCTCCCCCCGACAACAGCTCCTGACCCTTGTACACCTTCTGTACCGTCACGTTGGCCTTATACAACAGCGGGGCTAGTGGCGACGCCTGGCGGAGGTCGTCAACAGATCCCTGCAGCACGACGTCCGCCAGGAGAGCGCTGGAGGCAGCGTCTGTAAATTTGGTCCCGCAGGCATACTGGCGTTGTGGGTCTGCTGCTATGTCGGACTCTTGGGCCCGGGCACGTGGTAGAACACTCCACGCGCACAGCAGGAATGAAAACAGGTACACTCCGGCCATTGTGGATGTGAGATGCCCAACCTTTCGGCAGATTAAAATCCAGAATTTCACAACTGTTCAAACCCAACGAATCATAAATAGGATCAGAGCGCCTCCCGTGAACTCAACTCTCTGTTTTATCTCTCCTAGTAGGTGATGCTGTGCACACACGTGTTGGTGCAACTGCCGGCGCACTGCACACGGATGAACTTTGAAACAAGAGGGTAAAAAACTGAAGCACGAAATGTCGAGATTGCACGTGCAAGGCGATCGTGCACCACTGTCAGTGTTGGCTGGAGACAGCACGCCAGATCGTTACCGTACACCCAAGGGGGAAATAGGGCTGAGGAATGCTGATGATTCACACACCAAAGCCAAAGCTGTCTAGCTCGTAATACCGTGCCACTTGCGAAGACTGATGTACTGACAGGTCTGAGTTCTCACGTATACGAGGCCAGATATATATCAGCAGTTTTTCCTCATTAACGACCAAACTCACAAACTGAAAGCTGAATCAGCAAAACTGATAACTGAGTCGGAGCCTCTTTCAGATAGTAAACATTTTACTGATGTTTCGACTGATTTCTTTTTCCGTTACAGTGATACGTTTATTTGAAAACAGTTTTGAGGGCAGAATAGAACTAGTGCTGATACAGCACCTAATGTAGTACTAATCAACACCAGGCAGTGATTACGGCCGGAACGGTTCACCGGTACTGACTACGTTCTCACCGGCCGAGTGACAAGCATGATATACAACCGATCGTGTCGGTAGGCGCTCCGCCGTAGAGATAAACGCCAGTGCAGATAATTCAACTGACAGATTTCAGTACTGACTGGCAGAAAGTTCTCGACGACTTGGCACACTTTTACATTGCTCTGCACAAACACTCCTCACTCCAAGTACAAGTTACGGAAAAGTTTGGAACATTGAATCGTATACTGAACAGCTTTTCACTTTGCAAAGCATCAGGCAGTGATAAAGTCTCTACACGCTAACGAACACAGCGGATAGTGGAAATTCCAGTGACTGACTCACACTGAATCGCTGACCTCCACACCGCCGATTCCAAGTGCAAACACAGCACAAGCAGACGATAGTGACGATTGTATGGTCACGACTCGAACTGGGGCCACCACCACCACCAATCTGTTGACACAGTCGGGTAAACCATCCACCTCTTGAGCGGCGTATCACTGAGCGAATAACGTACACACCGAAGAACGTAACAGCGGCGCGTTGGTCACTTCTGTAGCGCCGTCTGCCTCTTGTGCCTCCTCACCTCGCTCGGTGTTTATTCTTAGCTGATTCAACTGCACAAAGAGAGAGAGAGAGAGAGAGAGAGAGAGCGCAGAACAGGTATACATGGGAAAGGGTAAGAGGGTAGTGCCCTGTTCCGCTCTCACACCATCCAGTCAAGCTTGACAGCACACGCTAAGCCATTCATTGATGGCAAAAGCCACGGCACGGCGGAGCGGTGGGGTCCTTCGTGCAACAAAAGCTCGCTATGCATTGAGAGTGTCGAAGAAGCCTCACGCCGGTACACACACAGAACGAAGCCAAAATTCCTTTACCACCAAATTGTGATCAGCAAACGGATTTCCTTCACAGTTTCGTTCGTAAAAATAGCTTGTGCTCTTCGACTGCCTGGTACGTATGCAGACCTCAATACACACTCTGGCCTGTGTACGGTGGTAGTGCCGCTTTAGTTAAGTGTACTCCCTCTGACTGAGTTTTCGTTACCGCCCCCGCGGCCGCTAGTCAGCGGTTTCTTTGTGTGGCTGGGGGCCCAGCGGTACGGTCAGAGTGGCGGACGGAGGGAATTCAACTCGTGAGGCCGGAAATTTGAGGAGGCGAGAAAAAGAGGCAGTCTAATGACTAATTTGATATGCTCACTTCGTCGACTTTTAACGGTTCCCGGCGCGTGTGTGAGTCGCTGGTTGAGGGCTCTTGATGATCTGAGACTGACTTGAATCTCGGCCGTTGACGGAGGTCAAAGTGTCCTCAGTGTGCTTAAGTCTCAGTCTTCAGACCCTGATGGCGTTCTTCCGGCGGGCGGCTCAGTCGTAAAACTGATTTGATATTATTACATTTTGTAGTGAGTATGTCGTGAGAAGTTATCATAGTGATGGTGTTCAGTGGTGGTGGTGGTGGAAGTGGTTGAAAGGGGGAGGGTAGAAACAATAGACACTTGCAACGAAACCAAAACAAAACACCCCCCCCCCCAAAAAAAAAAAAAAAAAAAAACAAACAACCAAAAAAAAAACCAAAAAAAAAAACAAAACAAAAAACACACAAAACAAAACAAAACAACAACCTATCAACCCCCCCCCCCAACAAAAAAACAAAAAACCCCAAACCAAACCAAAATAAACAAAACAAAGCAAAAAAACAACCAACAACAACAAAAACAACAACTCACAAATAAAAACCAAACAACAACAACAAACAAGAAAATAACAAACTAACCCAAAAGAAACAAACAAAACAAACAAACAACAACAACAACAACAACGACAAAATGTTCTCCGGCCTCCACTGTGACATATAATACTGGGTTCCTGGGCGAGGTTTCCCGACTCCAGGCCGAGTCAAGCCGTTAGTGTACTATAAACGCTAGTGACATTCCGGCAGTGCCAACAAGCGCCGCTTATAACTAGGCTAAGTTTTATATTCCCCGCCGTATTAACCCCACTGACCTAACTCAGCCCAGAGACCATACACATTAGTGAACTTAAAGATACTATTACTACCATTACTATTATCACCATTAGTATCATAGGGAGAATTCTGTTTAGAAACAGTTGCTCTTATGCTTGGGCCTGTGCTTTCAGTCGTAAAAGTCTATCCTATAGATTAGTACAGCTCCAAATACGTTTGATGGCGGGCCGTGAAAACGTGGAAAACTCAGCCGTCCATATTGAAACGACGCCAGTCCACCATGTTTCCCTCACTACAGGCTACGCGACGGTATTAGCTTCCGGGTCATGTTGTAAGAACTCGGCTAAATATAGTATAAAATCTTTGCCCCTTTTAAAATTTGTGTGGAGAGTAAAAAATGGCAATCTGGTGCTTTTTGTTGGCTTTGTAAAGAAGTTTCATGCCAGGTAATAGTAAAATTAGGGAAAAATGAGGCTGGCTTGTCGACTATTTGTATTCATGCGCAGCTGGCACAGGAGCCAGCAGACGACCGTGGAATGAGGGGGTATGTAGTCACTGCCAACATTGCCAAACAACGGAATATTGGAATTTGTTTAAATTTCCTCTACACATGAGTCTATGGCTGCCTGATTTTTGTGAATTTTTTTGATGAATTTTAAAGCATTTCGAGGGTGTCATCTGCAGCGTTATGTGTAAGAGGAATATATAGCGTTTTCCTCCAGATTTGCATCTGTGTCGCGTAGCCTGTACAAGTGTCGGAAGCTCATTGAAACAATCACGGGAGAAAGTCACATGAGACATGTGCTGTCACGGTCGGCGAAAGGGGACTCCGTGCATGACGGTATTTGTGCATGTGTCTCAGTCAGTGAAATGCTGCTACTAGACACCACGAAAAACAGCCCAGAACTGGCGACCTGAATTCAATGGTGGCCGAAGTATCAGCAACCAACGAATTCGATTTCGCTTTGCTTCACTTCGTTGGAGTTTTGCGGGCGGAACTTGACTGATGAAATAATTATCGTAATGAGAAGAATATTATGACCACTGTTATATCCTTCGTTGGTATAGGTGGGGAACCGGGGTGGCCGAATGGTAGAGCGTTGGACTTCTAATGCTCGGGTCGTGAGTTCGTATCCCGGCTGGGGCCAGATCAGTATTTGTGCTGGCTTTTTCATCGTTGCCCCGATATCACCCGTATGTGGTGGGCGTAAAAGGACGTTAACACACACACACACACACACACACACACACACACACACACCGTCACACACACACACGGTCACACACACACACACACACACACACACACACACACACACACACAATCGTTGGTAGGCCATAAAATATCAGGCCATTCACAGCCACAGCCTGGGAACGATACCTGAACGAAACGAAACACAGGTTGTTTGCTCCTGGTGAGCGTTACGTCAGTCAGAGACATAGAAAGTTTCTTTCTTTGTCTCTGGTTTCATACACTGACAAAATTCTTACCAACAGAATATAACTTTACAGAACAGAAAACCACGGTAAAGGGCGGCGTAGCGCTTGGTGGCGAGGCACGGAGAAGATCTTATCGTGTGGTCAGTTTGGTCACGGTACAACGCCGGCCACGCCAGAGATTCTTCGACCGTCCACTGTAAACAAACCCTGTAGTCAGCCGATCCTCCTCCACAAAAAGAAAGAAAGAAACTGAGAAAGAGAGAAAGACAAACAAAAGGAAAGTAAGGAAGAAAAAATACACCGAAAACCGGGGATTTGTTGGTGTAGTTAGGGCTCCTGCCGGGATCCTCCATTGTCACCGACGTCAGTGAAAATGATTTCAGTGCCTAAAACCCAGCCTACTTCCCTACACGAAGCGAGTTCATCGAAGACGGGACTGTAAAAGATGGTTACGATATCGTGAAGCAACTTGTCTGTCCTTTATAAACTGAAATAAAACATATAACAAACAAACAAAACCCTTCGTGGTCGTGGTGTATTCATCTCAAGCAGGTTAGCGGTCCAGTGTCTAAAACAAGTAACTGACAGCCCTCGAGAAATCCGGTGTAACAGGCCGGATTATACCCCTGGCTACTTTATTCCCTCGGGTATAAAATAGCCTAGGCCGGATTCAGAGTACACCCAGGGGTATAGTCTGGGCTAGGCCAGTTTATACGGGGGTTTAGTCTGGGCTAGGCCAGTTTATGCGGGGGTATAGTCTGGGCTAGGCCAGTTTATACGGAGGGATACTCTGGGCTAGGCCAGTTTATACGGGGGGGGGGGGGGGGATAGTCTGGGCCAGGCCAGTTTATACGGGGGGATAGTCTGGGCTAGGCCAGTTTATACGGGGGGATAGTCTGGGCTAGGCCAGTTTATACGGGGGATAGTCTGGGCTAGGCCAGTTTATGCGGGGGGGGGGGGGGGGGGCGGGGGGATAGTCTGGGCTAGGCCAGTTATACGGGGGGGGGGGGGGGGGGGGGTCTGGGCTAGGCCAGTATATACGGGGGTATACTCCAGGCGAGGTATAATCTGGACTGCTACACCGGGCTCCACAATGAAACGAGGGTCGTCTGGACTAATGGTGTAGTGCACGTGGCTTCGCTCCACAGGGAATGACTAGCCCCGCATGGTGTAACTCGTGCACCAAGCCAATGATTAGCCACGTGATCGGGGTTACGCATGGTGGTAATCTATTTTTAGACAGCTTACTTTCGTCTCTGACGTCGTTTCAGGTTCGCCGAACAGTATTGGCGTCAGAAGAACCGCGTTGACGTCATACAACGACGCATATTATCAGTCTTTTGCGCAGGTTTATCAGTGCAGTTCGCATGTGCAATGATTTCCGGCAAAAATACAAGTCAAACACAGATGAAGAGTCTGCTAAGATCACATTCTCCGGCTTGCGCCAACTTGGAGTCGTCACTCAGTGATTATCCCGGAGCAAGATTTCATCAACAGTGGAATTGCCACCGACTCACCTGAGGTAGGATGTCCTCGTATAGCCGCTCTTCTTGCTCAAACTAATGAAGCTTTGGGCTTCTAAGGGACACAACAATGGCATCTGATCATTTGAAACACAATACTGAACATATTTTGAAGCCAATCCCATATCGTTCCTCTTTTAAAGTATAGGTTCCGATCCACATTTGTTGTTGTTCTTCTTCTTCCATTAATGATTTTTGGGGAGCCGGGGTGGTCGAATGGTAGAGCGTTGGACTTCTAATGCTCGGGTCGTGAGTTCGATCCCGGCTGGGGCCAAATGTTTGTGCTGGCCTTTTCATCGTTGCCCCGTCTTTGATATCACCCTATGTGGTGGAAAAGGACGTTAAACCCCCAAACACCCACCCACCCTCCCATTAATGATTTTGGCACGTAGAGCTGTAGTAACTCAGCGGTGTGACACTGTAACAGGAGGTGGTCAGGTAGGAAAGTTAAAAATTTAAAAGTATACATTTGAAGGGGTGGGAGGGGTGGGGGCGGGGGTTGGGGGGCTACAGTCTTGCCCGAATTGCTTCGAGTGAGGGAGCCGAGGAGGTGCCGGCTTGATGGAAGTTTGCTCCAGGCTCTCAGCGTTCGAGGGAAGAAAGAGTTGTACAGGGTGATAATTGTAATGATGATGTTGTTGTTGATGGTGATGACGATGAAGATGGTGGCTCACTGCTCAGTCCACTCCGCTAACTGAAAACGAGCTCCTCACGGAGCTCGGCGAGAATGACAGGGAAATAATGATCGATCTATCAGTATGTAAACTATCGGCGTAAAGAGTTTTGAATACCAGCCGAGAATATTGTTTACGAGCGTGTTGTGTCTCCTGCTTGCAGGGAATAGGGGTCACGCGTGCCTGTACTGATTTCACCAGAGCCGGCGGTGGTGTGCATTCACCGTACGTCTCTTTGCCTTTCGAGACGTCACACACTCAAGCTTATGAATTCAACGGCAGGATATGTCCGTTCTATCAGCAGCAATGGCACAACATCAGACCCTGATCAGCTCTGGAAAGACAGAATCTACATGATGTGGGCAGTGTGGTCTCCGATGATACTGACTTTTGGGATTGCGGGCAACAGCATGACAGTGATGATTATGAGCCACCTGAAACTTCGCTCGACGTCTTTACTGTACTTACTGGCGCTGGCCGTCACCGACATAAGCAATTTGTGCTTCAGTCTCTTTCCTCGGTGGATGAAAGAAGTGTTCGATGTGTCATTCCGACGTCAAGGCCCAGTTGCTTGTATACTTGAAAAATGGGTTGGCTACTCGTTGGGGCTGCTGTCTGCCCACTTGCTTGCAGCCTTGACCGTCACTCGAGCAATAGCCGCCGTGCATCCTCATAGTGTAAAGCACATGTGCACCCAACAACGGGTACACGTGACAATCATCGTTATTGCAATTATTGATTTTGCTCAACATGTTTATCTTCCCTTTGCGATGAACCCATACAAATGTAAGTTCACGGAGCACTTTGCCACAACCATACTTCCTATAAAGACTTATATCGACTTTGCGCAATATTCGCTTGGGCCTGCCGTAGTCATTTTCCTAGCGAACATCCTCATAGCTAGGGCGCTTCTGCTTTCTCATCGCAGGTCTACGTTTGTCACACCGGGAAACCAGTCTGCGTTTGCCATACATCGTGAGAACAAGCGAAGACGCACGACACAACTCATAATAGGTCTGTCTTTGTGTTTCCTTGTACTCACTCTTCCAACGACAGTACTCCGATTTGCGGAAGGAAGGGGCAAGTTCGGTCTTTCCTACGGCGCTTTCTGTTTTGCGTACGAGTTTGCGAAACTGTGGTGGTACATGAACAGTGCAGTGAATTTCTACCTTTACATCGGTTCAAGCGAACAGTTGAGACGTGAAGCAAAAAAACGCTTTCGGGGACTGTGGAGGAAACCTCTTCGTATGCTAGATTTACGTAGAAGCCCAAGTAAATCCCAAAGTAAAACCTCAAGTGGGGGGTCACTCGCAGACAACTATTCAAGCGGCAGCAGTACATTACAACCTTCCGCTCCTCTGCCGGGAAACGACTCGGAAGCAGGAATACGTTCTCTTCCTGCACAGATACGTATTTCCCTTAGTCTTGTTACCAGAGTCGGACTTCATGTGCACGCTGGGCGGCCTTCTGATGCACCTGACAGCGCCGCCGGAGCGGCGACACCCAGACAAGTTTCGTTTATTGTTCCGAGTCCGCCAGCGTCCGATATGCCCGCTGAAAGGACAGGTGCTCTTGGAGGATCGACAGGGACATTGTTGAATGTTGCACGCACCGGAGTCGAATCGATGCGTGCTGCTGACACACCTCACGTGCACACTGGTGAAAGCAACCTGGTGTACCCGACGAAAAACAGTCAGCCGTTTCAGACACTGCGGATGCTAAAGCACAGTTTGCATCTGATGCCACAGAAACACCATCTGCACGCAAACAGTCAACGACATCGGCGTGTTCAGACACTATTGTGCTTCGCACCGGTGAAAGTAACGTTGAGTTCCACGTAACAAAGAGCGCTGTAGACTCGGACACTGTGGCTGCTGAAGCACAGTCATTTCCATCTGATGCCACAGAAACACGATCTGCTCGTAAACAGTCAACGATATCGGCGTGCTCCAACTGACGCTGGTGTCCCTTCGCACTGGTGCAGCTAACGTGGATTTAGTCCGTACCATAGTCCACTGGAGACACCGTGCCTGCTGAAGCACAGTCATTTCCATCTGATGCCACAGAAACATGATCTGCTCGTACTGAAACAGACAAACGATATCGGCGTGCTCCAACTGACGCTGGTGTCCTTCGCACTGGTGAAATTGACGTGGATTTACTCGTACCATAGTCCACTGGAGACACCGTGCCTGCTGAAGCACACATTGTTTCTGATGCCACAGAAGCATGATCTGCTCGTAAACAGTCAAAGATATCGGCGTGTCAGTTCTGTACTCAATATGCGTCAATAATATGTCAGTGGTGTGGTCACGGCAGGAAAGACTTTGAAAGGCAAAAGCATCGCAAAGAAACACCTCATAATGACTGTACCGGCTTTCCTAACCATGGAAAATTAAACGAACGACGCGTTCTGTAATGTTTATGTGTGATATTTGTGGGAGTTCATTCCCATGACGACGCATTCTTTTCTGATTAAGTAAAATACACTGTAATAATCAGATTTTCTTGACACAGAAAATATCTGTGATCTGAGAAATGTTGGGGCACAAAATTCGTCTCCGAGGACGCTTTTTAGTCTTGCGGGGTTTTCTCTAGCTCAGCGTAGTTGCTAATAGTGCGAGAGTAATTGAAGTATGTAAGCTGTTTTGTCATGTCAGCAATGTCGAAATTTTGCGGGAGAGAATATCTCACGCTTATATCGTAAACACAATGTTTATTGTTACGCACATATAATTATCCGTATCACTGCTGTGGTGGCCAGGTTCTGGGGGGGAAAATACCTAACAACGACCGAAATTGGTTGTTCAAAAGCTGGTGTAAGATGCTTCCTCTTAATTACCCCCCCCTCCCCCACCTGTTTTTGCCTTAATTTGACACCTGCATAGAAAACAATTCCGCACAATTTTGGACACATAGCCACAACATTGAACACGTGTACGTATCGCTTGTGTACATGGTGTCGAACGAAGCTTTAGAGTTTGAGGTTAATGCATGTATGTACTGACTGTGAGCTGATTTTCACGAACCTCACAAAAGAAGAAGCGCCACTTCATCCTGTTCTGTGCCATGTTAGAACGTTAGAACGGACTACGACTGTAGTTTGATGTTCTAACATGGTTCTGTACAGTCGTCTGCTCGGCATTGCAAATACACCAGCACCATGAATTCTAACCCCGATTCTCACCCCAATACTAACCCTAAATCTCACCCTAAACCTAACCATGAACCTATTTAAACATTCAGTTACTGCGCCGTTCATGTCGCTGGCTACATCGGATCTAAATCTGGCAAAATCTGTGTCAAATCAAAGTATTAATGCGCGCGATCTTTAAACGCTAAATGTAAAATCAGGAGTGTTTTAAAACACATCTTTTCTCCATGAATTAGAACCAAGCCCCCCTCCTCCTCCTCTCCCTGCTCTCCATCTCTGCATGCCACCTGCAAAAAAATCTGTGTGTGTGTGTGTGTGTGTGTGTGTGTGTGTGTGTGTGTGGTACGTTTTATACGTTCATGTTTTTATTATATGTTATATGTAGTTTATGTACGCGCCCTGAGCTCTTGTGAGATGGGGCGCCACAAATACCCTTTATTATTATTATTATTGTGTTTTTCTTACTCTCTGTATACCGAGGTCGGAGGCCGCGGAATTTCTCAAACTGTCTCTGCTAATTGCTGTTTTGGCGCCCAGACAGCACAGTCCAACAAGTCAGTTATCCATTCCGACAATATTTGTATCTCATATCAACAGGCACTTGAATATCATCTTGCATAATTATATCTTTACTGCCATTTACATGACGCGGGCATAATTATCATGTTGCTCAAGCATCCACCTCTGCCGTCAAATAGTAAAAGTTCTTAAGTGCTTTTCAAATTCATGACGGTTAGACTCTTTACCGAATGGCAGTAGATCTTTTTCCACATGCTAGACTGAGGTCGTATAAATTTAGAAAAGTATTATCCAAAGCAAAATGATGACGTCGTGTTGTCTGCAGAGCTGGTTTACGTCACGTTTTCTCTTGGCATCGTTTGTCTCTTTCCAAACCAAGCATTCGAGGACGCCTAGGCAGGGCGTCCGATATGACTTCCCCGCCGGATCACTTATGGGTTACCCGAACTAGATGGCGCCAAACTCTTGTACAGATTTGTCGGTGCAGTTCCAAGTGCGCTGGTTGCCTGAAGCGATGAAGCGGTCACCTGGATTTTCTTGTCGTTCTTGAAAGTACTCAGTGTCGGACGTTTAACGCTCATCTGATGTGATGATCCCTGCCAGAGTTTATTAATATAGCGATTGCCACTGACTTTCACCTTAGGTAGGAAGTTCTAGCTCAACAATGATATTTAGGCTTTTCAGACACTTACGGATACATAACCCGACGCCAGTATTTTCTTGATCACTTCAAATTCTCTCGTCTCAAACACTTTAATCCACATACTTGATATAATTGATGATAATGATAATAATGGTGTTGTAGCGTGATTTTGACAAAATCTTATTTTCGTGTTTCACTGTTCCAACAAGTTTAATGCGATATGCGGGAAGAAGGGGCAAGTTCGGTCTTTCGTCTGAAGCTTTCGAGTTGGCATTCGAATTTGCAGAGCTGTGGTGGTACGTGGACAGTGCAGTTAATTTCTACCTGTATGTTGGTTTAAGCAAAGATTTGAGAGTTGAAGCAAGAACACGCTTTTTTTTTATCAATCAATCAATCAATCAATCAATCAATCAATCAATCAATCAATCAATCTTTATTGTCCCAAAAGGGCAATTTGTTTTGCGGCCGTAAATATATTATGTATGATGAAAATAAAACAAATAAAAGTAAAATAAGATAGAGTATTAAGTTGGATTAAATTAAATTAAAAGGTAAGTAAAAAAACAACAGCGTTTCTCATTATATATATCACAATTCCACACACACAATAAACACAACGCACACATGGTTTGCAAGCCAGACGCTAGAACTGTGCCTTACATGTCAGAATTAACCAGGGTGACTGCACTTGGAACAAATGACTGACGGTTGTTTTCACTTTTGGCATTCTAAACCGACGTCCAGATGGTAGCGGGACGAACTCAGAATGAAGTGGGTGCTGAACATCATTCAAAATTGTTGTAAACTTTCGTCTTGTCTGCCTTTGATACAGAGCTGCTGTACCCCTGTGATTTTACTGCAGATATTGACAATTCTTTGTAGTTTGTTCTTTTGTTTCACATTTGCATTACCGAACCAGCAGACCAATGAAAAAGCCAAAACACTCTCAATGAAAGCCCTGCAAAACAGCGTCAGAAGAGTGTTATCAACTCTAAAATGCCTGAGCTTCCTGAGAAAGTACAGGCGCTGGTGTGCCTTTTTACATACAACATCAGAGTTTTCCTCCCATCCCACCTTGTTGTCAAGAACTGTGCCTAGGTATCTATATTTATTTACAATCTCCACAGCTTTTCCTGAAATGAGAGTGGGCTGAGGGAGTGGTGATCTTTTTCTGAAATCAATACACATGTCCTTGGTTTTATCAACGTTGAGTTGGAGGAAAGCATTTTGACACCAGTCTACAAAGTCATCAAGGACAGGACCATGCCCAACATCATTGTCATGAAGAAGACAATGTAACTCCCATCATGTTGGCTACGACAGTCATCAGTATAAAGAACTGATGTACAAAATGGTGAAAGACAACAACCCGGGGTGTTCCCGTTGATATGAGAGTACTGTCAGATAAGCATCCATTAACTCTGACCCTCTGCGTTCTACTGGTTAAAAAACCCAAAGTCCAACCGACTAGACAGTATAAAATTGACGCTAACACGAGAGATCAGTTTTTCAGCCAAAATATGGGGTTGTACAGTATTAAAAGCAGCGGACAGATCCGCAAATAAAATACGTGCGTGTGTTTTACCGCTTTCCAAATGTTGATGCACAAGGTTTAAGAGAGTCAAAAAAGCATCGTCCACCCCCGTCCCCTCCTGTAGGCAAACTGCAAAGTGTGCACGTTTAGGCAAGACACCCGCGTTAAATCCTGAAAAACAAAGCAAAACAACAACCAACCAAAATAACAGCAATGACAACAACAAAAACAACAACAAAACACAAACAACAACAAACAAACAAACAAAAACAGACAAAACAAGAGGCAAACAAACAAACAAACAAACAAACAAAACAAAGCACCACCATCACCTCTACAACAACAACAACACACACACACACACACACACACACACACACACACACACACACACACACACACACACACACACACACACACACAAAACAACAACAACAACCCCCCTATGACACAAACACAAACCCAAAAGAAACAAAAACAGTCAAACGAAAACAACTAATAACAAACAACAACAAACACCACGAAGATATAAGATGTTTTATTTTTCGACTGGACAGGTATAACCAGTTTGTAAATATCAGTCACAAAATGGTTCCCGCGAAAAGCAGCTGATCTCTGATTGACCTCCGGTCCTGGGGAACGATACGCTTATGGCGTGAAACTCGATTTCCTCAGTGTGCCTAATATTCATTCTGTGGTTGCTAGGAGGCTGTTCTTCTCTGACGCCATTTTTTTAAACTTATTTTTACGTCGTTTGTCTCGAACTGAAGTTTCTAAGTTTCGATCACACTGTGTCACCAGATCCACGATGGCGTTGTATCTCACTTGTACAGATTTGTCAGTGCAGTTCACGCGCGCACAAATTTCCTCAAGTGATGAAGCGTCCACCTGGATTTCCTTGTCAAACTCCGGGTTGTTCAGCAGTCGGACGCGCAACGCGCGTTGTAGAGATGGCGTCCCGGGGCCAGTTTTTATGAGAGGTGTGATTGCCTCTGACCTCAGGTAGGAAGTCCTATAAGTTAGCTCTTCAAAATAAGAAAAGTCTTTTCACACACACACACACACACACACACACACACACACACACACACACACACACACACACACACACACACACACACACACACACACACACACACACACATAGCACGTCTTTATAGAACAGAATAAGCTTACTACGCGGGGTGAGTGGATGGGTGGGTGTTTGGGGGTTTAACGTCCTTTTCCACCACATACGGGTGATAGAGTCAAAGACGGGGCAACGATGAAAAAGCCAGCACAAATATTTGGCCCCAGCCGGGATACGAACTCACGACCCGAGCATTAGACGTCCAACGCTCTACCATTCGGTCACCCCGGCTCCCCGAATACGACGCCACTACTTTCAGAATTAGTTCTAGTTCTTTGATCCATACACGACGATGATGACGCACTTACGGTTCCGCTGTGACGACTGCTCCACTTGGGAGAGATGTAGACAGAATGACAGGAAAGCCTGATCGGTCCGTGCACAAAATCAATGCTAGTAAATTGTACACACCGGCTGAGAATATTGTACACGAGCGTTCTGTATCTCCTGATTACAGGGGATCTAGGGCGCGTGTGTCTGTAGTTCACGACGGTGACGTGCCTTCACTACAGTATACCTATGCATCCCCCGTGACGTCACCACGCGAGGCGACTGGGAAAACTCCGCGTTTCCACCATCGGATTCAACGGCATATCTTCAGGGGACGAATAAAGAATTGGTAACTAGAGCAACAGACAATGAATTCAACGGCCGGATGTGCCCGATCAAACAGCTGCACGAACTCAGCGCCAGACCCTGATCTACACTGGAGAGAAAGAACCTACATGATGTGGGTGGTGTGGGCGCCGTTGATATTGGCTTTTGGGATCGTGGGCAACGTTCTGACATTGCTGCTCACGAGATACCTTGGAAAACGTTCCATGTCCTTTCTGTACTTTTCGGCGTTAGCTGCCTCCGACCTCTGTACTTTGTGTTTTGGTCTCATTCCTCGGTTGATAAGAGCGGTGTTCAAGATTTCATTTCGATATCAAGGCCCAGTTGCTTGTGTACTGGAAAAATGGGTCGGCTATTCGTTTGGTTTGCTCTCTGCCCACTTGCTTGTAGCCTTGAACGTCACTCGAGCAATATCCGCAGTTTTTCCTCATCATGTACGAGCTATTTGCACACCACAGCAAGTGCACATTACGATCATTGTTATCACAGTCATTGATTTTGCTCAAAATGTATATCTTCCTTTTAGTTTGAACACCGACAAATGTGAGTATTCTGATCACTATAACAAAAACGTTCTTCCTATAAAGCGCTGGATTGACTTTGTGCAGTATTCGCTTGGACCATCCATAGTCATTTTGCTATCGAATACCTTCATTGTTAGGGCGCTTCTGCGTTCTGGTAACCCGTTCGTGTCCGCCCAAACTGGTCGAATGCAAAGATCAAAGGAGGCATCTTTAGCTGTACTGTGCGTGTCTTTTTTCTTCATTTTACTCACTATTCCAACGAATGTTATAAGATTTGTAAAAAACGGGGGCTGGTCTGATCGTTCGCCCAACGCTTTCCGTTTCGCATACGATTTTGTGAAACTGCTGTGGTACACGAACAGTGCAGTCAACTTCTACCTGTACGTTGGTTTAAGCTCAACGTGGAGGGATGAAGCGGAAAGACGTTTTTGTCCACAGCGTCACTCAGCTGTTGGCATAGTTCACCGGCCTTTTGTACCTGGCGAAAATGCACCCCAGACGCCCACAGAGGATACCGGCTTTTTCACTCAACACAACTTAACTCGGCTGACGGAGCGGCAGGTACGCGTTAACAGTACGGGAACACGTGAACTTTTCACTGACACTCCTTTAAAGTTCTAATGCGGCCTCAGGACATATTTCAAGACAAGTGCCTGTTGGACACATTCGCGTTCCCTCCATGTTCATCAGAGGCTGTCCGGCGGAGACGCAAGAGACGCAACACAGTTCCGTTCGCCGGCTCCCTGCTTCCAGAAGTGATTGGTTCAGTGTTCCCGCCGGTCGAAAGCCGCCAAAGTCATTGTTCCCCGATGCCGTGACCTCACGTACACGTTGGTGAAAGTCAGTAACGCAGATGTCCACCTAACACTGTCCAGTTCAAGCATACTGCGCCCTCACAATGGTGTCAGTAACGTGCATGTATATATTATATAACCAAAGACCCTACATTACTTTAGTAATGTAGGGTCTTTGATATAACACTGTGACTGTCCACTTCACTGAGGCACCACTGACCTTGCTTCCCTGTGGTGAAAATAAAGTGCATGAACACTGCAACCACATGTACTGCACCTCAAGTTCCCTTTGCTGCGCCTGTCACTACCGCAGTGGTTGCTAAAGCACGGTCTGCATCTGATGCCACAAAAACTCTCCCTTGATCATGCACGGTCAACATCAGCGTGTTCTCAGGATGTGTCTGTGTCATTAGTGACAGTGTTTTACGTTTTGAATCACAAGATGACTTTCCTAACAGCGTAAACTAAACACAAGAAGCGCTTTTTATGAATGTTTATATTTTGAACAGTAGGAGTGTTCGCACACGATAATGGTTTCACGGCGGCATGCTTGTCTGTAATTCAGTACAGAGATGGTTGCAAAAATTCTACTCCGACATGGTTTTCTATGTTTTGTTTTTGGTAATTATAGTAAATAGTGCGGCAATTACTTCCCAGCCGTGCAACGAGAAAACGGCCACCGGCAAAAAATATTTGGTCCCAGCCGGGATTCGAACGCACGACCCGAGCACTCAAAAGTCCAACGCTCTACCGCTCGGCTGTCGCGTGTCCCAGCCCACAGTAAGAGTGCGTCATGAGTTATAATGCCATAGTATTACACATCTGTATTCATGTCAGTCATATTTGTGTTTGGCGACTGACAGAAAAGAACCACAATTAGCACGTAAACACAACGTGTAGTGATATGCGCAGTCAGTACTCTCAGCATTTCGACAACAATGATTCGGTTTGTGGATGTGAGTTGACATACATGTAGCCAGTTCCTGGTTGACAGGACATGCTAGCCAATCAAAGTGCGCGAACGATAAACGTGTCTCCGACAAAGAAACCCACACCCGTGGGATAGCTTGTCGGAGTGTATGTCTTACGAGGAGATCAGGAGGTGGAAAAAAAAAAGTGCACTGCGTGCAGTTGCCATGGAGGAGGGCGTGGCAACCGGCGTCTGCGCTACATGTCAATTACAGCAGTAGTTCCTTCCGATAGTTTGTCTTGGTTTTTTTTTTCTTTGCTTGCTTGTTTGTGGGCGTAATGACATATACGGCCTGCAATTTCAAACCAAAGCAGCCGACAATTTAGCACGAACATAAAGACATCAGAAACAAAGAACCCCACTCTGTGACATGGAATCGCCCACACACATGAAATGCATGTTACACAGTACGGTCAAGTACGGCAAAGACCTCCAATTGTTTCGTCGTCGGGAAAGTGCTCTCATTAGCGCCTGCCCTAGCACACCAACTTCATAATAAAGGCTTTGGAAAACCTTCCGGCTGTAAAATGTAGTTCGCGCACTGAACAAATGTAAACCCAAGAAATGTTTCTCACACACACACACACACACACACACACACACACACACACACACACACACACACACACACACACACACACACACACTCCGATAGGGGTGGGAAAGACGTACATGCTGTCCATCAACGGCAGTGGTGGTTTGTGATATCCGTTGGTGAGTTTGGTGCAGCGATGGTTGTTCTTAGACGTTTTTACTTTTCTTCCTAATCAAGATTGCAGTGGTGGTTATCTTGGTGTTTCTGGTGGAAATTGTGATGGTTCGTGGTGGTGTTAGTATGAAAGTGGATGGGGTTTTGTTTTGGCACGAACAGAACCTAGATGTATTGTCCCTCTCAACACTAGTAATGCGTGTTTTAGGGTGACGTGTGTGTGTGTGTGTGTGTGTGTGTGTGTGTGTGTGTGGCGGTGTGTGTGTGTGTGTGTGTGTGTGTGTGTGTGAGACAAAGAGAGAGAGAGAGAGAGAGAGAGAGAGAGAGAGAGAGAGAGAGAGAGAGAGAGAGAGAGAGTTTTAATTTCAATCTTATCTATTCACAGGGGACGGATGGCATACGCCTTTATAACACCGAGGAAGACGTCACCATACTACCTGCCGCCAAAATCGATTGTAACCCTCTGTTACGAAGACACCAAAAGCCTGAAAAACACGTCGCATGCAACGAAAACGTGTTTAGAAAAAGCGTCCCAAGCACTTCCACTTCAGTATCAATCACATTTGGAGACATGACTTCAACGGTTGACTACTTCTCTTCAACCGATTACAACGTCACGACACCAGATCCCGCACTGCACTGGAGACAGAAACTGAGCACAATGCGGAAGGTGTGGACCCCATTTATCCTGGTCTTCGGAATCGTGGGCAACATCCTCACGCTGCTGCTGATGCGCCGTATCAGGAAGCACTCAACATCTTACGTGTTCTTCATGGTATTGGCCGTCTCCGACCTCATCACTTTGTGCATTGGACTCTTCCCGCGGTGGATCCAATGGCAGTTTGGCTTCTCACTCAAAGATGAGAGTCCGTTCTTCTGTGTGTTTTTGAAATGGGCCGGATATTCGGCCGGGACTTCGTCGGCCTATTTCCTTGTGGCTGTGACGGTCTATCGAGCATTGGCTGCAGTCTTGCCTCACCGCATGAGAGGCACGCGCCAAGGAAAGTGCGTGATGGTGACAAACATCGCGGGGGTAGCTGGCAGTATTCTGCATAACGTCTACGTACCTTTTTACATGGACTACAGTGCCAGTAAGTGCAAGTTTACTGGCAGTTTCTACGAAGACGCCCTTCCTGTGCTGAGCTGGTTCAATGCAATGGTGTACTGCTTTTTGCCTTCCACGATCATCATCGTCAGCAACGTACTCCTCATTCGGGCTCTGACGGCTTCCTCCCGAAAGACGAAGAGTGAAGGAGCGTGTGAGTCTGCCAAAGGCCGCGAGAACGAACGTCGCAACATTATGCTGGTCGTTGTAACAGTGTCCATCTGTTTCCTCGTACTTACTCTCCCGACCTCGATCGTCCGGATTGCTCTCAACATGGATCCTACTCTAAAGAGCAACGCTTTCGAATTTTGGGGAGAGTTTGCAAAACTTTGGTGGTACATGAACAGTGCAGTCAATTTCTACCTGTACATTTGCACAGGCAAAGGACTGAGAAAAGAGGCAAGAAGAATCTTCTGTAAATCAGTGAAAGCGTTAGATGCTTCAAGGGCAGAACGTTTCACTGCGTATAAAACTCGATCAAGTTTGTCGAAATCGGAAGACGAGCACCTTTCCTCCAAGTCATGTGCACTGGTCCAAACAAGCCGCACATGTCTCGAGGAAACCAGTGTCTCAGAAGCCGCGAGTGCTGGACACGTCTCAGTGCAAAGAATACCTGCTGAACTTACCCACAGTGCATCGCCGACCCATGTGGACGAAACACAACCATCACAGTGTACTAATGACGCTACTGGTACTGTCGCCAATACCAATACGGCCATGACAAGGTACTGACGCTGAACGCTACGACTCGATTGAGAAAATGTCACGATCATGCATTGAGACCCTCACGAGGTCTACAATAAGCACATAGAAGTCGATTGTCAACCAAGGACGACACAAGCCAACAGACCGTGCTCTGTTCCACGGTCTGCAGTACACTGACTTCTACAAAAAACGCATGTACACCAAGACACACTGTGAGTTTCATAAACAGAATCCCACCAAAACATGCTGACCAGTTTCGACACCCTATAAATGTCGTCTACAGTGACTCCCTGTTTCCGGATACTGTACAGTTCCAGCCTCCTTACACTGGCCAAGACTGGAATCAACGTTACTACTCTGCCAGGTTTCGTCCCGGGTCGGGTGTCCAGACTATAAGTCTTCGGTTTAAGCATTCCCCCAGCCGCTTACTGCTGACATAATAGCCGCTCTGGTACTTTACATGCAACACGTTTATCACTGTTTCCTGAAAACTGAAGCCTGTTACTCTACGTGCAACACATTTATCACTGTTTCCTGAAAACAGAAGCCTGACATGAATGGAATCGTATTAGTTTTTTCGAACCTCGCTGCGATCGCATCAGCACCAGATACTGAACCAATCAAACACGTTCTCGTCCTTCTCACTTTATGTATAAAGATTATGATGAATAGTGATAATCAAATACAAGTCGAAGTAAACGGAGAAGAACCCCTACAATCAGCCCGTCGTCACATATCTATGACACATTTTTTATTATTTTTTTTTATTATTGAGAAGTGGTGTGTGTAATCGAGGTCCCACCTAGGACTCAAAACCACAACCTCTGGCTTACACCTCCTGCTGCACCACCACCATCTAACGCTTCGCATATAATTATATGAAAACATGATGGTAACCAGCCTAATACTGATGTTGTTTCCAATGAGTGACCTACTGTCGTCACAGTCGGTCTTTTGTACTGCCATGTATCGTGGAAGAAGATAAATACTCTCTCTCTCTCTGAATGGAGCAACACTGACTAGGCTGGTCAGACCAGTCTTATTTTTAGAAAAGAGATGTGACGTTTTCTTTCAGTTGAAAGCTGTGGCGTCTTTCCTTACTGGGAAGACGCATAATACATTTGTCGTAATCACTTTTACACAATTCTTGCAATAAAGGCAGTCTAGTCTTTATTCAGTCCAATGCACTTGAATAGTCGCTGCTGCACCTAAAGACTGAACTGAGTAAATACGCGCGCGCGCATACTAGAAACATTCGGAAAACGGTGGCGAAACATCCCAAGAGAACACCAGCGTCACTGTGGCAATCAAATATGACGTCGGCAAAATGACGCGCATACTTTGTCAGTGAGGCAACTGGTTTGTGGAGGAAATGTGCTTGGAGCACTAAAAATCAATGTCTTTTCAAGTTATCACGCGAAGTTTGATGCCTCTGGTGTTTGTAAATTCTGAGAAGATCCCAACAGTAAAGTTCCAAACAGACAGCTTTAATGGGGTCAAGGTCAATCTAGAGGGTATGTATTGAAAGGTCTTGTTGCTGTCTACCAGCAAGCCAAGTTTGGAGCTCAGTTCTGCTGTTTATATTAAATTATACCTTGATTTCAAGGAAGATGACCATGAGATTGCAAGCTGTCCCCATGGTTGTACATATTCGTTATATAAAATAGAAATGCATCATTATATCACGAATCAACGGACTGTATTATGATCATGTTGTGACAAACCGCATTTATGGGGTTTTCGTTGGTTGTGTGTTTGCCGTTTTCAAGGGTGTATTTTCATGTGTGGTGTTAACTAGTGTTTTAGACAGGTAGTACTGTACTGGAGTTTATCCCAGTCTACCTAACGTTTTCACGTGCGGGAAAATGTTTATGCACGGCTATAGCGGTTGCTTGAGTTTTACTCTGTACTAGAGACTGCTGTAACACAAGTAGACCTGAGTTGTTGTCAGCTTACGAAGTGAGCAATTGCGACAAAGATTGTGCGCAGTCCTACTATTGACCGGTGGAGGGAACAGGTCTCTTTTTTCCCCACCCGGCTTCTTTTGTGTTCCGTATGCCATAGCGCTACAGGTATGTTTGATTTTTGAATATTGTTTGTCTATTTCAAGACCAAGTGGATTGTTTGATAACCCTATGGATAACTTGATGCTATTATGATGTATATCTGATTTAGTTCTGAATGTTGGACTTCTCAAATGGTTATTCAGTTGAGAGAATTTTTGGTAGGATGTTTTGTACTTCATTCTTGTGAGGAATCAGTTGTGAGAATATGGTTTGAGGTTGATGATGAGGATATAAGTTTGAACTGTTTGATATTGTATAGGTACTTGGTAACTGGAAGGTGAATTTGTTGATAATTTCTGATATCAATTCATAACTGGAACTTTCGAGATCGATGTCAGATGTTATTGTTGTTGAAATGGAACTTTGTTCAGGATCAAAATTAGTTTATGGAGAAGAAATACTATCCGAGATAGTGGTAGTAATTACGGGTTAATATTGCACAGGAACGACGCCGGAGACCCGGTGAGCTGACCGCATTGTAATATGTCCGCCTGATCAGCGTACACGACACCATGTTTGTCTTCTATTGTCTGCCCCGTCGTTGTGGAGCTTGAAGCCAGCGACGTGTGTGTTGTCTCCCTTGAGATCACGCGCAGCCATCCAGTCGAGCGCCGTGTCAAGGTGGAGCTATCCCTGAGTCTGATGGGGTACACCATCCTCAGCGTATTCTTTGTTGAAGGTGTCTGCGGTCCAGCATTATTCAAGTCACTTCCAGAAGAAGTGCTTCCCTTCACTCATTCCAGGAGAAGGTGAGAAGATTTGAATCGCCCGGAATTCCCAGAGGAATCGTCTGGACTCGTGTATATATTCTCTATTCAAGACCAACAAGTCTTCTCCCAGTCTGCAGCATCATTTTGACCAAGCTTGTTGAGTTCTGCTTGTTTATGTCACTTTATTCATTTCACATCTAATTGTGCATAGTAGTGGTTTTGTCCGCGTTGTAGTACATTTTATATCCAGGCACATATCCTTTGAATAACCGATGTGCTGGTGAATTTGGAGGCTTCTGTTTTTTAGCTGTGAATGTAGTTAAGCTTTAAATCTACTTATTAATTCATGTGATTGTTTGATTGTTTTCGTGTATAAAAGGTCTCAGTCAAAAGTATAACTATTTGCTTGTGTGTATGAAAGGGAGTGGATGACGTTTGCATGCGTGCCTTTCTGAATGTCTGTGATGTGAAAGCGGAGTGAAAGTGTGAGACCGCCTTACGTTACAGTGGTGACCCCGTTTACGTCCCCTTTCATTTCAGTTCATTTTTGAAAAAAAAAAATTACTCGTGTTTCGTTTAGTTGTTTAATTGTTTTTGAAAAAAAAAGACTCTCTCTTCTCTGCCTACTCTTTTGAGTTCATTAATTTCAGTCTGAATGTTTGTTAGTTGTTAGTTCCCGCCTCCAGGTGTGCGGGGTGGAGGCATTTTTTAAGTGTTAGGTTCGCTTCCACGAGGGCCGAGTCTATTTTCCTGCCTGTTTGTACTATCCTCTTACTCTTTGCTACCTGTCCTGTTTAGTTTTTGGGATCTCTTCCATTCTATAGCGCCTTACTCCCTTTGTGTAGATTTGTGTAGTACTGGGGCCTTTTATGTTTTAAATTGTCACAGCCAGTGATTTTTTTTGGTGTGTGTGTGTGTAGATATATTTTAGAAACAGTGATTAATTATTATTTTACGTTAAATATTTTTTTGAAGTAGAAAGAAAAAAAAAACTTAGCAAAACTTATCTACTTATATTTTGTGTGTGTGCATTGTGGCTGATTAATATTTTTATTCTCTAAGTGTAGTTTTGTATTGTGTTGTGTAAAAAGTGAATTGATTTTTCTACTCTGCATTTGTATAGTCACTCGGTGATATTTGGTGAATTTTAATCTAGTCTACACTTGTTTTGTCACTCAGTGATACTTTGTTTATTTGTATCCTACCTGGTATTTGCATTATCAGTCAGCATGACTGAGGTACAGGTCGAAAGGTTTGACAAGTACATGGCACAAGGCCAAAAGTTAGGTCATACAGGTCAGGACCTAGAAAAGTACATTGAAAAATGTCTTGAGAGAGATGAGAGAGCATTGGAAAGAGAAAAGGAAAAAGAAAGACAAGCATTGGAAAGAGAAAAGGAAAAAGAAAGACAGGTTCAAAAAGAATTACAAATAGAAGAGTCAAGGAGATTAGCTGAAGAAAAAAAGATGGAATTTGAGCTCAAGAAACATGAGTTGGACATTAAAGCACTAGAGCTAAAGCAATCTGAGGACTCAGGTGATTTCAGTACTCACGCTTCGAACCGTGGTGGTCACCATGGCAGTTCTAAACCATTCAACTTTCCTAAATTGCCCACATTTAAGGAAAGCATAGACTCTATTGATGCATTTCTGTACCGTTTTGAAACTCATGCAGAGGCTTTGAATTGGCCCAGGGAAAAATGGCCAGTGTTCCTTAGTGCAGTTTTGGAAGGCACAGCACTCAGTCTGTATCATGGTTTGTGTGCGTCTGGCAAAGTTGAATACGAGGTTCTGAAACAATGCCTTCTCACCAAATTTCAGTGCAGCGCCGAAGGGTTTCGTGAGAAATTCAGATCTTGTCACCCAGAGGCTGAGGAGTCTTTCAAGTCGTACGGTACGCGAATGACTCACTTACTACAGCGGTGGATTGAATTGTCTGACACTGCTCATGATTATGATTCATTGTTTGACATGATGTTGTGCGAGCAAATTTTGCAAAGCGTTTCCAAAGATTTGGCAGTCTTTTTGCGCGAGCGAAATTTGAAAACACCGAAACAGCTGCTTGAGCATGCCGAGAGCTACCGACTAGCTCGACCAAACAAAAACCTCGCGAGAAAAGCGGATGCGGGTCTAGCTGCGTCAGTAGCCGTCCCACCACTCAAAGATGAGAAGAAACACGGGAACAATCGGTACCGTGGTGGAAGAGGCAAGTCGCAAAATCTTCGCGGTAGTTACCAGAGTGGAAACTATAGCGGAAGTGATTCAGGTGGTTACTCTAATGACCAGAGTCAGCGGGGAGCCGCGTACACCCCTCGTAGAGGTCAACAGCCGCGTGGTTCTCGAGGTCGTGGACAGTACCACGTGACTTACGGACAACAACAGCAACAGAACACAACTGACGGACAGATGGACGGACAAAGCACGAACGTACTGACATGTTACAAGTGTCAAGGAAAAGGACACACTAAAAGACAGTGTCCGAGTACGACATTTTACCCCCCAGTGAACTCAAACGCACAGAGCGCAAATTTGTCAGTTTTGTGTTCAGCTGCTGACGTTTTGAGTAAGCTGAAACTAGAGCAGGGAAACTGTAATGGCTTTAACTGTTCAGTGCTTCGTGACACAGGAGCTACAACAGCAGGTGTGCGCAAAGAATTGGTCCAGCCACACCAATACTTAGGTCGGGATCAGTGGGTCATTTCTTTCGGAGGAAAGTCCGAATGTTTTCCTCTGGCCTTAGTTGACGTTGACACTGACTGTTACAAGGGACCACTTGAGTGTTGCGTGATTGACGATCCTGTGGTTGATCTGATCGTAGGGAATGTTCAGGGTGCGTCAGAGGTAACAGGCATTGTTGGAAATGTGCAATGTGCAGCAGTTATGACACGCTCTATTGCAAAGAAAGAGAAGTTGGCTCCAAAACCTCTCGCAGCTCCTATCCCTCAATTGTCAGTGACAAAAGATGATCTGTGCAAGTTTCAGCGCGAGGATGACTCACTGAAATCTTTGTTCGAACTCGCACGCACAGGAGAGAAGAAAACTCTAGGTGCAAATTCTTTCTTCTTTGTCATTGAAGAAGGCGTGTTGAAAAGATACTTCTACAAATCTTCCAGAGACTGTAGTGGAGAGGCACTGCCACAGATAGTAGTCCCAAAGACATTGAGACAGACAGTACTGACAACATCGCATGACGGGCTGTTAGCAGGACACTGTGGGATCAGACGAACTGTAAACAAAATACAGCAGCGATTCTTTTGGCCAGGCTTATCCAGAGATGCCCAAATGTTTGTACAAACATGCGACATTTGTCAGAAGGCAGAGCATAGGAGTATGACACCTCCCATCCCACTCGAGTTCATGCCTCGCATTCAGGAACCGTTCAAACGAGTAGCCATTGACATAGTTGGTCCGATCAATCCCCCGACTGAGGAAAAACACAGATACCTGTTGACACTCATTGACGTAGCAACTAGGTTTCCGGAAGCAATCCCCCTGAGAAACATCGACACAGTCTCGGTAGTCGAAGCTCTTTTCTCGACTTTTGCACGTTTGGGAATCCCCGAAGAAATTCTGTCAGATAGAGGTTCTCAGTTCACTTCGGAGATGATGGCAGAGTTCCGTAGATTACTGTCTATCAAAGGGGTACACACTTCACCATATCATGCCCAAGCGAACGGGATAGTCGAACGTTTTCATGCAACGTTGAAAGCTATGTTGAAAAAGCTCATGGTGAAACAACCACGCCAATGGCACAGGTACATACCAGCTCTATTGTTTGCGTGCCGGGAAAGCCAAAACGAAAGTACGGGCTTCTCCCCTTTCGAGCTCTTGTTCGGCAGAAGACCTAGAGGTCCGATGGATCTTCTAGCTGATTCTATGCTAGAGAAATCGTCATCTGATGAAGAAAAGACAGTGTGTCAGCACCTAGTTGATCTTAAAACGATCATTGCAGACACATGTCAACTCGCTCATGATGAGGTTGACAAGGCTAGGATTAAGCAGAAAGTCTATCATGACAGAAAAGCCAGAGACAGAAAGTTTGATGTCGGTGACGAAGTTCTGGTCATGTCCCCTACCGCATCTAATAAGCTTGATTTGCATTGGCACGGTCCTTTCAGAGTCACAGAACTAGTCGGTCATGACTATCGAGTTGACATCGGAAAAGGAACGAAAGTCTACCACGCGAACATGCTGAAAGCGTACAGGAACCGTAAGAAAGCGCCAAGTTCGGTCATTACTCGGTTTGATAGGGTACTATCGCCGGTATGTCCCCAACTTTGCCACACTCACAGCGCCAATGACAGATGTTAGCGTGAAAAGCTAAGAAAGCACTGAAATGGACGGATCAGTGTGAGAGTGCACTGAAAGAAATTCAGAGAATTTTGTCTTCTGAACCCGTTTTGCTGCTACCTGACTTAACTCTCCCTTTTGTCGTTCGTACGGACGCTAGTTCGACAGGAATAGGAGGAGTGCTGATGCAGGATCGTGATGAGGAATTACATCCGGTCTGTTTCGTGAGTAGGAAACTGCTACCGCGAGAGACTAGGTACAGTACGATTGAACGCGAGTGTCTCGGCATTGTTTGGACTTTGTCTAAACTGCAAAGATACTTGTGGGGTCAGTCCTTTGTACTTCAGACAGATCATAGGCCGCTACAGTATCTGCTGAAAGGAAAGTTTCAAAATGCCAGAATCATGAGGTGGGCTTTAACTCTACAGGAATTTGTGTTTGAAATTGAAGCCATTCCAGGTACTCAGAATGTTTTCGCAGATTTGCTGTCACGTTCTGACTGTGATCAAGTCGTTCAAGGTATTCAGTAGTATCCTTTCTGAGCATCGTGAGATTAGACAGAAAAAAAAGAAACTCGGTCGTTCTTTTTTTTACCCCGAGAGGGGGGAACTGTGACAAACCGCATTTATGGGGTTTTCGTTGGTTGTGTGTTTGCCGTTTTCAAGGGTGTATTTTCATGTGTGGTGTTAACTAGTGTTTTAGACAGGTAGTACTGTACTGGAGTTTATCCCAGTCTACCTAACGTTTTCACGTGCGGGAAAATGTTTATGCACGGCTATAGCGGTTGCTTGAGTTTTACTCTGTACTAGAGACTGCTGTAACACAAGTAGACCTGAGTTGTTGTCAGCTTACGAAGTGAGCAATTGCGACAAAGATTGTGCGCAGTCCTACTATTGACCGGTGGAGGGAACAGGTCTCTTTTTTCCCCACCCGGCTTCTTTTGTGTTCCGTATGCCATAGCGCTACAGGTATGTTTGATTTTTGAATATTGTTTGTCTATTTCAAGACCAAGTGGATTGTTTGATAACCCTATGGATAACTTGATGCTATTATGATGTATATCTGATTTAGTTCTGAATGTTGGACTTCTCAAATGGTTATTCAGTTGAGAGAATTTTTGGTAGGATGTTTTGTACTTCATTCTTGTGAGGAATCAGTTGTGAGAATATGGTTTGAGGTTGATGATGAGGATATAAGTTTGAACTGTTTGATATTGTATAGGTACTTGGTAACTGGAAGGTGAATTTGTTGATAATTTCTGATATCAATTCATAACTGGAACTTTCGAGATCGATGTCAGATGTTATTGTTGTTGAAATGGAACTTTGTTCAGGATCAAAATTAGTTTATGGAGAAGAAATACTATCCGAGATAGTGGTAGTAATTACGGGTTAATATTGCACAGGAACGACGCCGGAGACCCGGTGAGCTGACCGCATTGTAATATGTCCGCCTGATCAGCGTACACGACACCATGTTTGTCTTCTATTGTCTGCCCCGTCGTTGTGGAGCTTGAAGCCAGCGACGTGTGTGTTGTCTCCCTTGAGATCACGCGCAGCCATCCAGTCGAGCGCCGTGTCAAGGTGGAGCTATCCCTGAGTCTGATGGGGTACACCATCCTCAGCGTATTCTTTGTTGAAGGTGTCTGCGGTCCAGCATTATTCAAGTCACTTCCAGAAGAAGTGCTTCCCTTCACTCATTCCAGGAGAAGGTGAGAAGATTTGAATCGCCCGGAATTCCCAGAGGAATCGTCTGGACTCGTGTATATATTCTCTATTCAAGACCAACAAGTCTTCTCCCAGTCTGCAGCATCATTTTGACCAAGCTTGTTGAGTTCTGCTTGTTTATGTCACTTTATTCATTTCACATCTAATTGTGCATAGTAGTGGTTTTGTCCGCGTTGTAGTATATTTTGTATCCAGGCACATATCCTTTGAATAACCGATGTGCTGGTGAATTTGGAGGCTTCTGTTTTTTAGCTGTGAATGTAGTTAAGCTTTAAATCTACTTATTAATTCATGTGATTGTTTGATTGTTTTCGTGTATAAAAGGTCTCAGTCAAAAGTATAACTATTTGCTTGTGTGTATGAAAGGGAGTGGATGACGTTTGCATGCGTGCCTTTCTGAATGTCTGTGATGTGAAAGCGGAGTGAAAGTGTGAGACCGCCTTACGTTACACATGTGACTACTGACTTTTCCCTGAAACAGTGAAAATACATGACGCTGAATACCCGTCCTAGTTTGCAGAATCAGTTTTGAATGAAATACAAACCAGCAGAGGGAAATGCCGCACTGATTTGCTGCTGATCACTGCAGTGACCGATTCAATTCAGCTGGCTCAGTCGGAGTTATTCTTAGCCGATTTGCAGCAATTTTCATATGTGGGATTATAGTCTATTTCACAAGACCTGAATTTGTTCAGTATGGGCATATTTCCCGCTCCACCAAGGGTGCGCATAACTAGAAAACGGACAATAAAATCAGTCATTATTATCAGTGTTTCAAATCAGTATTTCAGTTTTTAGCGCGCTGTGTTTGTTTGTTTGTTTGTTCAGTTCTTTAGGTATTTGTTGTACATACGGTCGGAATGCTAACTGTCCCCGGCGATGCGGCGTGACACGAGCAGCACTGAGGAAAAACAAACAAACAAACAAACAAACAAACAACAACAACAACAACAACAACAACAACAACAACTGAAATGAAACTGGCCGCATTGCCGGATATGTAGACTGAGAACGGCAAAACAAACCATCAAGTAGCGACGGTCACTTTGTTTTTTACTGACCCGGCAGTAAAAATATAACGATAGCAGCAGTGAACCGCGGATATGATATGATTTTCTCGCCAATTTATTCCTGTTTATTGGGACCACTCCGACTCCACCATCCGGCCAACATGTGTGTGTGTGTGTGTGTGTGTGTGTGCGCGCGCGCGTGTGTATGGAGCGAGAGCAACGCCGCCTTATATTATGTGCCTGAAACCTGTTCCAAGGGACGCCACAATGGAAAAGCTGCCAAAGTAGAGACTGGTATTTCCCCTTGGACTGAAATTCGTGCATAATTATGTTATCCAATCTTTCATAGTGTTAGCCATAAAACATGGCTTACCTGTGCATGGTTTTGAAGGTTAATTACCACTGTTTATCTAGTGCATGTGGCAGGCCTGACAGCATCCCCGTACCGGGGGCCGAATCGTTAACACTAGGCCCCCGCAACCACGGCCAAGTCGGGCTAACCGAGACCGAGCCGAGATAAGTAATAGCTAAGAAGGAAAAACATTAAAATACTCGGTGACAAGGAAAGTGGACAGTTGCGAACAACTTTGAGGTCCCCGTGCTATTTCACAATGTGCACAGAAGCGAGGAATTCTGTCAAATTCACCGGCACAGTGAATTTTTAGCATGGCTCGGAGATTATTGTGCGTGGGAGTGATTTCCCTTGAAAACAAAAGCAGACGTTTTTTCCCGGGGGAATTTCGGTCACACCTGTCAACAACATCGTCTCCTCCAAAATCAGGGTATGGTATTATTTTGTTATGCTAACAACATTATACAGCTTAGCGAGGCGTTTCCAAATAATTAAGTGCTCTTGAACATTATGCAGCGCGAAATTAACGTCTGCTGTAAAGGACGTTAAACACCCAAACACCCACGTACTTTCTCTTTCGTGTAGTTTACAAATAAAGCTGATAACCACTAATGAGAATTGACTCGGAAAACTGATAATCGGTAGGCCTAGAGCATCAGAATCGGTTCCGAAAGCTGTCCTGCAAAGGTATACATACTAAAGAGAGAGAAAACAATTATATTATCATAACCAACTTGCTGCTATATACGAGGATCTTTGCTTGCTGCGAAGCTGATGAAAAGATTGCATTCTTTTAAGAGTTTAAATGATCCTGTGAACAGGCGATAATTAAGAAAGTCACTGTCAGCAGCTACGAAGGCACATTTAGAGATAGGTAGAAAATGCTATGTAGTAAGCAATGACTGAAGTTTAGAATCAATTAGCAAAGACGCACCAATTGACATAAAGGAATGACGTTACCGACGCCGGAGAGATAAAACTTGATGCAGCTACAAAGAAACTAAAACCAGGGTACGGTATTATTTTGTAATGCTCACATTATACAGCTTAGCAAGGCGTTTCCAAATAATCAAGTGCTCTTGAACGTTATGCAGCGCGAAAATGATTAAAGTCTGCCGTAAAGAACGTTAAACACCCGAACACCCACCCCTCTGCTGTACGCCTGTACTTTATCTTTCACGTGGTTTACAAACAGCTGACAACGCTCTCTGAGAACGCTACAGGTATGACATATTGTCTTTGGTTTCAGGCATTAATAACAGAAAAGATGAACGTTGAGGCAGTTTTTTTGTAGCTGCATCAAGTTTTATCTCTCCCGCGCCGGCAATGTCTTTCCTATAGTGTCAGTTGGTTATGACCATTAAAATAAATAATTAAATTTCTCTCTCTCTCTCTCTCTCTCTCTTTCTACTTATACCTTTGCAGGACAGGTTTCAGAACCAGCTCTGATGCTTTACCGTTTATCTGTTTTCCGTTCTCAATAATGCTCATCAGCTTTATTTGTAAACTACACGAAAGAGAAAGTACGTGGGTGTTTGGGTGTTTAACGTCCTTTACAGCAGACGTTAATTTTGTGCTGCATAATGTTCAAGAGCACTTAATTATTTGGAAACGCCTCGCTAAGCTGTATAATGTTGTTAGCATAACAAAATAATACCGTACCCTGGTTTTGGAGGAGACAATGTTGTTGACAGGTGTGACCGAAATTCCCCCGGGAAAAAACGTCTGCTTTTGTTTTCAAGGGAAATCACTCCCACGCACAATAATCTCCGAGCCATGCTAAAAATTCACTGTGCCGGTGAATTTGACAGAATTCCTCGCTTCTGTGCACATTGTGAAATAGCACGGGGACCTCAAAGTTGTTCGCAACTGTCCACTTACCTTGTCACCGAGTATTTTAATGTTTTTCCTTCATAGCTATTACTTATCTCGGCTCGGTCTCGGTTAGCCCGACTTGGCCGTGGTTGCGGGGGCCTAGTGTTAACGATTCGGCCCCCGGTACGGGGATGGCCTGACAGTAGCTGTGACAGGAGACTACCGCATACGCCGCAGTCAGCAAAAGTATGTACTACAGCGTCTGCAAATGTCGTCTGCTTCATTCTGCGGAGTTACTTCCCTTGGATATGTTGCGCATGTCCACATGACGTCAAGAACGGCCATGTTAATGTGAAAATCGCTTGTGGGAGAAGCCAGCTGCAACAAATTGACGGTTACTGAGTTATCTTGTAGTTTGCTAGCAAATTAAAACACCATGGCAGACGACAATTTTGGAGATCTGAGGGAAATGGGTGGTTTCAACCCGGAGAGCAACTTCACCCCAGAGGATTTTGAAACACTTGATCCACCGGGCGGTTCTGCTTATGAATCACAAGGCCAAGGCACCATCCCAGAGCAAGACGAAGAAGTGTCGACCACAAATGCTTTTGGCGGTGAGGAGCCTGCAGAGGAGGATCGCTATGCTGCTGGTGCGTCAGAAGCTGATGCTGTTCAGTTTTCCTCTGACCCACTGATCTCTTGGGGAGACGATGCTGAAAATGTGTCCCAGCCGTCTGCTGCAGTGCCCGAGTCGCAAGGCTCAGCTCTTGATGATCTAGGGGGGTTGGCCATGGGCTCCCTTGCTTCGGCAGGTCTGCAGTCCGCGTTTACGCCACCTTCCCCACCCCCTGCGGCATCACGAGACCCTTACCCTAACCCTCCCCAAGACCGTGAAGAAGTATCTAGCACAGAACCGGTATCCGAAGAACCAGCAGAAAAGAAAGCGGCAGGTAAATTGCTTCGATCTGCCCAGAATTATGCCCATAAACTTTCTTTTCTTAAAACAAAAACAAAAGCCCATACTCTTGCCAACCAGCATAAGCTAGCCTTGCAGGTTCATAGCTTTTTTTCATTTGCCTGTAGGCCGTGATGCTGCATCAAACTTATATTGACTGCATGAGAAACTCCTGCACATGATAATCTCTCTTTTTGTTAGTTGCTATTCTTGAAAGTTTTCCACCAGTTGCACATAATAACTTCTCCCTTTTCTTATTTCCTTTCATTGCATTTTGAAATTCCAGAAAGGAATGGCTTGATCATGGTGTGAAATATCACCATGTTTTCCCACTTTATTATAGTATATATACTCTCAAAATGTATTCAGATCTGTACTTACGAGCTTTTAATACCCTTGTCAGTGAAATTTTGGCACTGTAGCAGATGGTTTTGGTGTAATCTGGTTCTTTCCTGTGAATTTTCCCCACTGACACAGTTCATGCTGACATGCATACATGATACATTGTGAACAAAGTTTTGATGATTTGGGTTTTTTAACGTTAAACCCAGCAGGTGCAAACTGTCAAAACGAAATCATGGCAGTCTTAGCTGTTGCAGTTGTTGTAACCTTGCCCTAGTATTTGCTTCGCACTTTGTGGAAAAAAATATGCATGTTTGATTTGGATTTAGACTTTGTGCAAAATGGTACATTGGCCATTTTCATAGTGTCTTCTTCCACTTTCTGTGCCAGTAGACTCTTGTCCATGTGGAGTTCTGCGGCCCCCCCCCCCCCCCCCCAGCAAGTGTGCTATAGAACTATAATTACATGTACTATCATTTGGAAAGCTTTCTCCCTGGTTATGTTTGCACACCCTTTGTTCTAACTTCTATAGATATTGTTGGCTAGTCAACTTTCTCTAGCACCTGGGTTACTAATGTAAACTTCTCACTTAGACTGCAAGAAACGTTTTCTGTTTTGTATACTTTGATTTTCCATAGACCTTTCTGCGCTATTCTTCAATTCCGCGCAGTTTCTGATAAAATGTCAGACTCTGATGCCACATTATGTCTGTCCCATGCAGTCAGCAACAGGTTTGAAAATTTGAAGAGAAAAAGATTAGAAATTAAAAAGTTCTGCCAATCAGAAGTCTCTTTCAGCAGTTCATCTGAACATGGATGGAGCTCGGCAAAACCATCTCAGCAATACAGCATCACTCTGTGTAGATTCATTCTGACGCACCGGCAGCTGTGCATGTGCCTTTCCGACCTAAGTTTTCATAAATTACTGTTTGTTTGGAAATAGTTTCACACTCATACTGATGCATGCTTTGAATCATTTTTCTAACAGTCATTTGTATTGCTTGGTTTATTCATTTATTTTTAATCACTGTGTAAAGCTTGCTTGGTCTGAGCCAACTTTAGTTTGTGGCCATAAGACTGCTGTTCGCATTCAATGATTCATGGAGAGCTGGTATGTCCTGTGTTTTTGGTTTGCTTGTTTCACTCATGTCACAAGGTAAGTACGACTGCTTGAACAAAAATGGATGTTGTGCTCATAATGTAATTTACTAAAGCTAGTAAAAGTTGTCACGTTTTTCAATGCTTTGGCTGCTTTTTATTTATTTATTTAAAACAAAAAATAAAACTTAAAGACGGCATACATCTGATCACAATCGTGGTACATGTATTGTAACAATATTGTCAGTAAGCAAATGTGTAGTAATATAAAATTTGAAGTGTGGCTGAAATCAGATGGACTAAATTTTAAAATATGAACGAATGAGTCTGAGTGTCTCGGATCTTCAGCTCATGAATCATCATTATCATGAATTATTTCGTAAATTGTTTATGACTAATTACAGTAATTAGCCTCTGCACTTCTCTCACATTAGTCACAACCCATTATCTGACTCTGAGTCTTTTTCTCTGCATCGATCTGAGAAACATTCTGCATTATTTTACGCTTATAAATTTATACTAGTTGTACAACTCTTATAGTTATTGGTTCAGAAAAAAATTGTTACTGTTTGCCAAAACGTAAAGTTTTATAATTTGTAGAAATTCATTAACCAAGTTGACCAGGCTACATGGCAAAAGAAAAAAAAAAAAGCAAACATACAATTCACAACCACATTCACTGTAGTAATTCAGGTTTGTTGGAGCATATTTTTGTTTTGGAAATTGGACTTCACTTGGTGCATTTTGTTGACTGACCTAACTTTCGATATTTTCCTCTTATGTAAGTATGTTGCTGTATTGGTGTATTTAAATTGTAAGACATGCAGATTCAGGCTGTAATATTTAACACAACTGTATGCATAAGTAGGCGGTGGTTCTTTCACAAAGCAAAGCAGATTTGCTGGATCTAGTCAGTCTGTCCTTGATCTAAATTTATAGTAGCTGACCTGGTGTCCCATAGAAATTCAAACTGCGAATTGAAAGTGTTGTGAACTACAGCTCTGCCAATTCAAGCAACACAACCCAAAAGTAGTCCTTCCCCTCCAAAGGATACCACGTTTTTATCGGATAGCTTTAGCATGATTTTATTTCTAGGTTGTAATTATTAAAGAGGAATTGAATTAGAACTCTGTTCACTAATTCAGGCAAAGGATTACCAGTACTACCTACATGTTCTGCCATACTCACTGGGCACATGCAGTAACTGCATGAAAGCTGTCAGCTATACACTATACGTGTTAAAAATGATGGTACACGCCAACATCAGGACATGCACACCTGTGTTATGTAAGCTGTTTCATGTTTCAATATTTGGCCTCAGGCTTTAGGAGATCGGTCGCTTGGGACTTACCTACACAGATCTTACCCTTGTCGCTCATTGCCTGTTTTAAAGCAATCTTGCTCAACATTTGGATAAACAGCTTAGATTAGACCAGTCACTTATAATAGCGGTTCATGTACTGTATGCGTGTGTCAGCACATGCACAGACTCAGTGCTAGGTGTCAGTGTCGTGGTATCACCGTATGCATACATGTACTCTGGGCAGTGCTGATAATCCTTATAGATCCACTCAAAAATTATACGTAACTTTATAACGTTTACCTTTATAAAGTGCCAAGGACTCGTGCTTAGAGCACACACACACACACACACACACACACACACACACACACACACACACACACACACACACACACACACACACACACACACAAACACACACACACACAAACACACACACACACACACACACACACACACACACATTATATATGCACCTACTATTTGCACCCACTTTAAAGTTTAACATCCAACTTGGCAGGTGCAGCGACATCAAACGACTCACAGTTTACACACAAACCGAATCAACAGTTCGAGACACAGATTTGACAAACTGCCTTGCCCGATCGGCAACTCACCCCATCCCACCCTCTCTCCACTAATCCTATGTCTTAGTAGTAAACTGTATGTAGTTTGAATTTGCGCTAATTCAGTCAGGTGAATCTTAATGGCACTCATGATTCATTGACATTCATTATACTGTATGGTGTACCATCACAGTATTATGCATTACATACACGTATGTATACGTTTATTTCTTTTGTTTCTAACCGGAAGTAGTGGTCTCTAAGCTGTATTCATAATTGTGTGTTAATTGGTTTACAGCATATGTATGAGGATTGCTTGGTGTTACACAGTTGCACTTCATTGTTCCTTCTAGTTCTGTGAGAGGTGGAAGTATTGATTATGTGATTTTTAATGGGTTTCAGGAGCATGGCTGAAGAATGTGGATCCCAGAGGTGAGTTGCTGAGATAGTTTACAGTCACTCGTCAGGAATTTGAATGTTGTCGTCTTTTTCAGATGAATTATGTCATTATTCTGGATCTTATTTTCCTGTTTCATGTGGCATGGGCAGAAGGTGTTTTACAGTATTGTGGTGTTGTGCACATGAATGCTGCTGTGTCATTTCAGTGCAGCAGTCAGTTCTACATGCTCACTGTAGTCCTTTGTTTTTACTTTCCATGTAAATTATTATTTCATGAGAAGTGTCTCTTTTCCACACTACCTCCTGAACACACACACACACGTGCACGCGCGCAACTGATTTACTATTAATTTATAGGTGGTTGTGCTTACATGAACCATCTGAACTTGTACTGCAGCAAATAGCCTTGAGGGCGGGTGCTGTAACTAAGATGCACTTTTTTTTTTATCGCATGCTTTAATTTTACTTTTATTAAACATCTGATTTTTAGACTGGAGTTAAGAGTACATGCAATAGAATTAGAAATAGAAGGAACAGGCTTCAGCAGACCCTTAGTTAAATGTCAAGTTCATGTACTTTACTTTTGTTTGAAGCCAGAGCTGTTCGTAGAGCATTGTGTTTCACAGAGTCAGATCCAGGCAAACTCACACTAGCACATACTTGATCAACTCGTAATATTATGAAAAGCATCCTTAGTTACCAAGACATCATTAACATAGAACTTTTTCTTTTCACACACAGTTATGTTGATGTTTCCAGTGCATGATGAACAAAAGCACAACCCAAAGTTAACCTTCCAATTCAGAGTTTTGACCTGTCCTTCAAATATTTACCTTAAGTTTTTAACTGTTTTTCTGTGAAAATTGGTATGCTCTTTTTTTTCTTCTTTTTTAAAAACATTTATTGTCATGAATAGTTGATTACGGCAGATAACTTTGTATTTAAAAGTCTGTAAAATGTTTGGTTTTCCTTTTAAAAAATCCCAAACAATTTTTCTATGTTGGTATTGTTAAAGTGTTGGTGGTTTTGTTTAATTTTCCTTTCTCCCCATTTTTTTAAATTCTCTAATTTCTAACAGCACCTACCCTTGAGCAAGACCTCTCCTTGTGTAAGTTTTTCTTCGTGTTTTGTGGTTGTTGGCATGGACTCGAATTCCTATTTAAGTATGACTGATCCTTCCCTGTTTCACTATGCAAAGCCAAAGGTGAATTGGTGTGTCATAATACATGTGTATGTATACGTGTTGTACATGCACGCTCTTCACACACACACACACACACACACACACACACAACAGTAACACACACACACACACACACACACACACACACACATTGTTTACTGAAAGCTGAAGTCAGTTTGTACTACACTTGCATTTTGTTTTTAAGGAGCTTGGCGGTTTTTCTTTTCGTTGTTGTAAATGAGCTTTGCTGACATTTGAAGCTTAGGTGTGCAGGTAGAGTTGGTGATTCGGTGTGAGTCACAAGGTTTTGGTTATTCTTTGCTTTGGTCCTGCACTGACAAATCCTTCAAAAAAACAGCTACCAGTACAACAAAGATGCTTTTGCATTTGTCACTGTCATACTGAGTTGACCTGGATTTCAGACGGGTGTGGTAGACATCGGCAGACATAATCATTGAGTTTTGTATCACCTACTTGGAATATATTATACACATGTACTAACATCATGTATACTCAATCAGAAAGTGATGTTTTGCATGATGTTTTAGTGCATGGATTTTGCATTCAGTTGCCTAGCCTGTTAGATGAATGGTAAAATTACTGGTGCATATTGGACAAAATATTGATAGTCATTTATTCTCTGGAAACATTTTTTGTGGAGTTTCCCTGCTGATAGCTTTCTGGTACTCCATTACAAGTTACAAGTTCTATGAGTATGACATTGGCATGAATTGCTTGAAAAAAGTATTTTGAATATAGTGTGTATGTATTTATTCCTACCCCAAAACAAAAACTTAACCGTTACAAGTGCATTGTATTGGTTTGCAATTGAATTCTTACGTTGTACAGGTACTGAAAGTGATACGGGCTTTGGCTTGAAATTTATTACTTTGACACTTGGTCTGTTTTGGCTTTTCAGCAACTTCATTGGAACTTCCCATAAATTATCTTCTTTTCAGTTCTGTTTGCTTTTTAGAAACACACATTGTTGTTTTTAACATACATTTACAACACTGTGTAGAAACAGCTACAGCAGTGTTGTGCTTTTTCTTTTGGTTCTGCTGTCTAATACTACTAGTGATACTCCCTGACAATACTAATAGTGACATAAGGTGATGTGCACACGGATTTTTTGCGGTTTAGATAGATATCTGTTCAAATTCTGGAATACTTCACAGAACCGTTGTGGTTTTAGATGATCCTAATGAGTTGAGGTCAAGGCTTTCGTTGGTTCTTTTGTTTTCAAGTTGTGCCTGTAGTTGTTGTTGGGTTTGGATGTAATTTTGTAGGATTCAAACTGGTACAAGTAATGTGTTTTGTACAAGAAAACCAGTCGTACACGGTCGTACAGTATAAAAATGTTGGAAGTGCTGGTGACTGGTTGTGTTGTGGATGTCGTTTGACAGGCCAAGAGATTGTGGAAGGACTAGCTTGTCATGTGGAAGCGGCAGAGGTTTTGTTACTTGACGCAAAATCCGCAAATGCAGCCAAGTCTTGTGAGGTTCCCCGTAATAATGTTACAGTTGGATGTGTTTCGGGAATTTTTTTTTTAAAGTTTCAGTTTGGTTGTTGGAAACATGTTTGTTGGTGTTGGTCTTGCAAAACAAGGAGTTCCTGTTTACCAAAAAAAAAGAAGAAATTATATTTGTTGATAAATAGTGACACCACTTTTTATTAAAAAAAAGGAAAAAGAAGAGAAAACTCTTTTATATACTGTATCCTCCTTGATTACCAAACAAAACCCAGTTGTCAGTCAGAACCATGTTTGCATTGCATTCTGTTCCAAGGACTTTAAGCCTCACCCAAATTTCCTGAGATTTTAAGGCCATTCAGATTGAAGTCTGCACAGGGAAAGTGTGAAAGGTCTGATCATTGCATCCGCATCATTATAATTAAAGCATTGTGCTGCATATTTTGCATCATTTCACCAACCATACATGTTGGAATGGGCAGTGTACAGCTGTGTTGTTATCTTGTAAGATTCCTAGCACTGGTCTTTCATGCATGTAATCTTGGCATGCTTACTGAAGTTGCTCACATAAAATTTTACAACAGTAGACTTGTGCTGTTAATTCATTACTTTTCTTCCAATTTGTAATGGTGCATAATTTCCGTGAATAATGATTCCTTCTGTTCACAGTTGACAGCGCTTAGCCTAAAACACTACCTTAACCATGTGCAGCTGTGTCTCATTTTCATGCACATTGGTCCCTCACTTTCCTGGCAATCCCACGGCATAGTCATAGAGAAATGACTTATACGATCTTGAATGCACCAAAAGGTTTGGCTGCTTGCAGCTTTCAAGGTGGAATGATTGCAGTCAGTGACACAACTGGGACTTGTTTGTTACAGTGGTAGTAAAAAGACCATTGTTATTATAAATATGTGTAGCAGATGCTTATGAATGTGGTGAGAATCTCATTGGAATTCACTTAAGAAGCATACATACATGTACTTGTAAATTCTATAATGCTGTGCAGGATTCTCAATCCTAGAATTTCATATTTTTATGGTTATGATATATATATAAATTCAAGTAGATCGTTCAGTTGTGGCCATACTGGGAAAGCAGCCAATGACCTGTAATTACGTAGTGCACTGTTCCGTTGGTGCTGTAATCATACAACAGCGCCAGTGCTGGTGACTAATCTTCCAGTAATGCGTGACTAATGCCATTCACAGACACACTGGCCTCAGAATTACTAAATTCTACAGCAGCCTGTTTTTCTCTGTAAGCAACTCATTTTTGCAATTTCATTAATGATAACCTTTGAGCACCTGGTTTGTTCAGCGGTTTGGCGCACAATAGTTGCAGCTGTACACCTACATTTTCATTGGCACGAAACATACTAACTACATCAATACATGTATATATATATCATTCACATGCCATTGGCGTGTTGTGAGAGACCTGTTCACAGTAGTTTTTGTTTAGGCAGTCAGTTTTTCACTGCATTTAATTTTCTTGCCACATCATTTTATACTCTGTATGCCCCCATTCAGGAAAAAAACAAAAAAACGTGATAAGTTTGCAAGTCTGAACATACGGAAACCCCATTCAAAATGGAACACGTGTTCTTTGGGATTCATCTTTTTTGAAAGAAATCCATTGCATGCACTACAGTATACTATAACTGATGGTATTGAGATATATACCACTGTGTTAGACGGACCGAGGCAGGCATTCGTTGTCATATAACGACTCTGGCTCTTTCGGGGGGGGGAGAGGGGGGGGGGGTTCAGGTAGCAGTACCCATGCAGAAAATTAATGCAGAATGCAGGGGTGAACAACCGCCACTCGTTGCCATCGGGCTCCTGCAGTTGAGTCAGCCAGTACACGTCCACCTGAACCATTCACCCATTCACCGGTACTTATACACACCTGGAAGTGTCATTTCAGAGGTTACCCGGCCCAGTGCTTGTTTTTACTGCACCCACGGCCAGGTTAGGGGCAGAACCTAGTGAATCTACCCACCTTCAATCCATAGCCTCCTTTACCCCGCCCGATCCATAGTTCTGCAGTTTTTGACACTGTTGTTTTGAGGATATGTTCACTGCTCTGTCCACTGCCCGTCAGCAGTCGTTTTGCAGGGTCTTCTGGAAAATAATCTTGCAGTCATAATGTCTTGCTGAAGAAGTGACATACCAAACCTTTGCAAGCTGCGGTGAAAACAAAGTACCTGGCACATCGAAAACGAACAGTTTATTCATGCACTTGTAAAGGGTGGTTGGAATATATATTAATTTTGTTTACCGTCCTTTCGATTTATAATTACAGGGCTGCCACTCTTCCTGCTGTGGCAGGATTTCCTGCTTTTTGAACCTGCTGTGAAGAGCTTTCCTGATTTTTGAACTGGCTGTGAAGAGCTTTTCTGCTTTTTTTCCTGCTTTTTAAAGCGTTTTCCTGCTTTTCCGGCAAAAAAATCGCGAGTCTGTGTCTATCGCTGGACTGTCGGCTTTTGCCGGGTAAGGTGCATTTTGCGTCCCATATTCTCCGGGGACGTTAGCACGCTGCCCCCCCCCTCCCCCTCCCCCTCCCCCACACACTTCCTTCGGGCAAAGTCCTTTCCTGGGTTTTTAAAGCGTTTTCCTGCTTTTCTGGCCAAAAACATAGCGAGTCTTTGTCTATCAGCACAGCACCCGACCGCTGCCGCACCCACCCACCCCACCCCCCCCCCCCCCCCCCTCCCCCCTCCCCCCCTCCCCCTCCCCCTCCCCCCCTCCCCCCTCTTTTCACTTCCTGCGGGCAAAGTCCTTCCTTCCTTCCACTGGCGCCCTGGAGTCTGGCTTTCCTTCCAATTCCATTCAGATTTTGGGGGTCAATTTTCAGGCTTTTTGTCTCTCAGAAAGTGGCAGCCCTGTAATTAGGCTTACTAGTCGTCACAGTTCCAGAATAGGCTGTCCCCGTTAACCTTGACATTGTTATGGCTAATGCCATCCTAATGGCAGTAGAATCGATAACAGCTCTGCTGGTGGTGTTGGCCGTAAGCGTATGGCTATGCGTAAATCGGCGGCCGTGCTTTCTGCGCCGTTGAGTGTGCTTTTTACACTCACAACAGGCAGTCACACCATTACTTACTTACTTACTTCGGCCCTTGGCTCCACGTGGAGCATAGGCCATCGACAACCCTTCGCCATCGCACTCTGTTCTGGGCTAGTCTTGCCACTCCAGTCCAGTTGGTCCCCTGCTTACATAGCTCTGCCTCAGTGTCCCGCCTCCAGCTGTTGCGAGGCCGGCCTCTCTTCCTTTTCCCCTGCGGGTTCCATGTCAGGGCTTGGCGTGTGGTGCTGGATGCTGGCTTCCTGAGGGTGTGTCCAATCCAGCCCCACTTCCTCCGCAGGATCTGCTTGGCCACTGGTTCCTGCCCCGCTCGCTCCCACAGCTCTTCATTCCGGATCTTCTCTGGCCATCGGATGTTGAAGATGCGCCTCAGACAGGTGTTGAGAAATGTCTGGATCTTCTGCTGCATCGTCTTCGTTGTCCTCCATGTTTCGCATCCGTAGAGCAGAACTGACTTCACGTTGGAGTTGAAGATGCGAAGTTTGGTTCTTATGCTGACAACTTTGGATGCCCAGACGTTCTTCAGCATGACCATTGCTGCCCTTGCCTTGCCGATTCTGGCTGTGACGTCTCGGTCTGTGCCTCCCTGTCCATCAACCACACTCCCCAGGTAGACAAAAGACTCCACCTCCCTGATGGGCTCTCCACCGACTGTGACTGGTGTGTTGGCAGTGGTGTTGATCTTCATCAGCTCGGTTTTCTTCCTGTTGATCTTGAGCCCTGTTCCGGCTGATGTGGCTTCCAGGCACGTAGTCTTGTCCTGCATCTGGCTGTGGCTGTGAGACAGGAGCGCCAGGTCGTCCGCGAAGTCGAGGTCATCCAGCTGCGTCCAGAGTGTCCACTGTATCCCGTTTTTCCTGCCTGCTGTAGTGGTCTTCATGATCCAGTCGATGACCAGGAGGAAGAGTAACGGGGACAACAGGCATCCCTGGCGGACTCCGGTCTTCACCTCGAAGCTTTCTGACAACTGGCCGGCATGGGCAATCCTGCAGCTCATGTCTTGGTAGGTGCACTGGATCAGGGAGATGATCTTCCCGGGAACTCCATAGTGCCTTAGCAGCTTCCACAGCGCCTCTCTGTCTACACTGTCAAAGGCCTTCTCATAGTCTATGAAGTTGATGTAGAGGGGGGAGTTCCACTCCAGTGACTGCTCCACAATGATGCGTAGGCTGGCAATCTGGTCAGCGCAGGACCTGTTCCTGCGAAAGCCTGCCTGCTGGTCTCGGAGCATGGGGTCGACTGCCTCTCTCATCCTCTCCAGTAGAATTCTGTTGAGAACCTTGCCAGGCACTGACAGGAGCATGATCCCTCGGTAGTTGCTGCAGTCCCTGAGGTCCCCTTTCTTTGGCAGCTTGATGACGATCCCTTCTTTCCACTGGGCTGGCACCTCTTCCTTCTCCCAGATCTTGCTGAACAGGCTGTGCAGCATGTTGACGGCTGTCTCTGTGTCTGCTTTAATGGCTTCTGCTGGTATCTCGTCCGGCCCTGCAGCTTTCCCATTTCTCAGTGTCATGATGGCTTTCCTGATCTCCGCCTTAGAGGGCTTGTCGCAGTTGATGGGTAGTTCTGTCTCAGCTGGTGGGATGTCTGGTGGTGTTTCAGGGATGGGGCGATTTAACAGCTCCCTGAAGTGTTCTGCCCATCGCTTCAGCTGTTCCTCAGTTGTTGTCAGTGGGTGCCCGTTCTTGTCCTTCACTGGTTTGTCTGTCTGCTGAAATTTGCCCGCGAGCTTCTTGGTCACCTGGTACAGGTCTTTTAGATTCCCTTGTCGGGCTGCTTCCTCTGCTTGACTGGCCAGGTTGTCGATGTAGTCCCTCTTGTCCTTCCTGGTGCTCCTCTTCACTTCTCTGTCAGCTGCTGTGTATTCCTCTTGTGCCTTTGCCTTAGCTCTTCTTGTTCGGCTCGTGTTCAGTGCAGTTTTCTTCTCTTTCCTAACTTCCAGCTTCTGGATGGTATCAGCAGAGATCCATTCCTTATGTTGGGTCTTTCTCTTGCCAAGGACCTCTTCGCATGTGTCGTGCCAGAGTTTCTTGCTGTGTTCCCACTGTGTCTCGATGTCCATTTCACTGTCTTCTATCAGGTCTTGCAGTGGCTGGAACCTGTTGGAAAGGCTGATCCGGAATGCTGCTTGTGTCTCTGTGTTCCTGAGAAGTCCAACGTTGTACCTGGTCCGTGTGCTGTTGGCGTTGGTGTGCCTCTTAAGCCGAAGTCTCAATGTTGTTGCAAGAAGGTGGTGGTCTGATGATACATCGGCACCCCTCATCACGCGCACATCCCGCCACGATCTCCTGAACTTCCGGCTGATGCAGATGTGATCAATCTGGTTCTCCGTGATATGGTCCGGCGATCTCCATGTGGCCTTGTGGATGCGCTTGTGTGGGAAGATGCTGCCTCCTATCACTAGCTGGTTCAGGGCACAAAAGTCTGCAAAGCGCTCGCCATTTTCGTTCATCTGTCCCAGTCCGTGTGTTCCCATGGTGTCCTCATAGCCTGTGTTGTCTGATCCAATCTTGGCGTTGAAGTCTCCCATCAGTATGGTCATGTCCTTGGCTCCTCCTCTATCTATCACTGTCTGCAGTTGTTGGTAGAAGTCATCTTTTTTCTCCTCTTCCGCATCATTGGTGGGAGCGTAGCACTGGATGATGTTCAGCTTGATGTCTTTTTTCTTGGTGATGAATTTGGCTGTGATGATGCGGGAGTTGACAGGTTCCCAGCCGATGAGTGCCCGCTGTGCCTCCGGTGCCAGCATCAGGGCCACGCCCTCAGTGTGGGGGGCTCCATCCTCTGTGTGTCCTGAATACAGCAATTGCTCTCCCGATGAAAATCTCAGCTGTCCTGTCTGTAGCCACCTTGTCTCACTCAGTCCCAGTACTCCTATCTTGTAGTTCTTCATCTCTCTTGCTACTTGTATGGTCCTTCCTACTTCATACATAGTCCTGATGTTCCATGTGGCTACTCTCGTCGTTGTCCTGGGTGTTAGAAGGGGGGTCGGCCTTGCAGCTTCCTTTCGGCTTTCACTGCAATGCGTCATAGGTCTCCGGGATGGAGACCCTTCCTTGCCCAGGTGAATGTTTTGGTTTGTTGCTGTCGATGCTTCTGTAACGTTATGTTTTTTACAGGTAGGGCTGTTAACCCTACGCAAACCCGTTTAGCCTCTTGGAGAGGTGGTCCACATTCGTCTGACCTCTACCCTTCGACCTGTCCAGCTTGGGTGACCCTGCCAGGAGCACGTGCTCCCGCTGGCGTAGCTCTCTGGGTCATTGAGGTACACAAGCCACTACCCCACGACAAGGGTTGGACCATGTAGGGTCACACCATTACACGCACCACTAAATTGCTTGAACATTTGTTTCAGTCAGGGGCATAAGTACTCCTTGCTGCAATAGTGAGAAATGGCAGAATGTTCGGGTTTTTTGTTTGTTTGTTTTCTTGTTGTTGCTCTCTCTCTCTCTCTCTTTCTCTCTTTTACCGCTGACAAATGAAGTTGCATTTCATTTCAGCTCTCTCTTTCTCTCGCGATTTTCTCCACCAGTCCATTAAAGCCTGACGCTCAATGTTTTGTTTGTAAATTGTCCGACGCAGCAGATGACTAAGCGGGCACACAGTCGTGTGGATGGAATGTTTCACGGCAGTTTTGGTTTATTGGACCCCTCTGACTGAACGTTAGGCTTTGAAGTTGAAAGGCTAGGGACTTGCCAGGGGAGCAAGAGAGAAATTTAGTGTACCTCTTGAGTCAATGGGAAATCTGACTGTTCACCTGGACCAACTTCATGCAGCACCCTGTTAGCGTTTTCTGATGAATGACACATCAAAAGATGACGTGTGACTGTGAGGTACTTCGTCCTGGTATCATTGATGCTGGTCCAATAACAGTGTTGGAGAGGTCGTAATTTTGTTCATCACTCGCAAGATACATAGCATTTATTGCACGTTAGATTCTACACTTCTTTTCAAATTTGCCAAGGGGTGTGTGTGTGTGTGTGTGTGTGTGTGTGTGTGTGTGTGTGTGTGTGTGTGTGTGTGTGTGTTCTTGTGTTCAAAATGGACTTTCCGTTCCCTCTTAATTATTTCCTTCTCTTAGCAGTACCGGTGGTACATACAATAGTACATGTAGTACAGCGACATGTAAAACTACTAAAGGGATGCATCATATTCACGCCTTGCAGAGTACACCTAGACAAATGGAAGATCGTTCGGACTCCTGATGGAAAATCATTGATTTTTTTCCTCCCTTTCTTTCTCACTGGAGCCCAGAATTTTTATGGAGCTCAATGTTAGCACATACGGTGCCTAGCAACAGAGAGTCAATAGGCACCATCCCTTGCACATCGCATCAACATACCATACAATGCATGCCTGGCATGGCAGCAGCCTACTTTGTTCAACAGGTCAATAATTAAATGCAGTAGAGCCGAGTTGGGGGGGGGGGGGGGGGGTCCTGCTCAAGGGACTGCAGGAAAGCAGATCGAAGATACAGGTACAAATTGTTGAAAGGCTTTCAGTGCCAGACAGTTTAAATGGACACAAACTTCTTGGTGTCTGCAGCTGTCGCAAGACAGCCAAAGCAGGGTTGTAGTTAGGGTCGGTCCTTCGGACAGAGACCGATCAGAAAGAAGAATGACCGAAGTTGTCACGTTCAAATCGGCCCAGTGTCCGATGGCTTTGTGTCAAAATCGGCCACCCTTTTTCCGTTTTTTCAATCAAAAAGTGAGATTCTTCGAATCGATCAGGATCTAGAATGAGGTCTGTTTCATCGCAGCTATCGCTGACAAAACCCGATCCGCCAATCGCAAGTCCTAAACAATGCGTAATACAGAGTGCTTTCCTTTCACGACTACCGCCAAGCGAAGTTTTGCCGGGTTTGAGTGCTTACATACTCAGTTTATAGTAATTCCTGTTTTTTGTTGTTACTCAGACTTTCTAGTCATTCCAGGGTTTTCTTCTTCTTTTTTGTTATAAATGAATAAAGTTATAAAAAAATAAAAATAAAAAAAAAATCTTTTTCTGATCATTGTGAGCTGCATTGTGTGTCATCAGATTCAATGTTTTTGACCGGCAAAATAATGTCCTAAAGGTTTCCAAAATGTCCGAAAGGCTTGTGACCATTCAGGACAAATGTCCTAAAGTGAAATTTTTTAGCTACAACCCTGCAAAGCCAATAGACATCAGTCTCAGTGGTCAACATCCCATGGAATTTCACAGCAACCATCAACCTAACTGATCGCCCAGTAAACTTTACAGACACTGTCTTTCCTCTGTGTTCTCACTTCTGGTTAAAGGGAAAGCCATTCGAAAATTTGATTCACACATCTCTGACATGAACCTCTGGGCATCTTGGCATCGGTGGTTGTACAATGGTGTGGCCAGATGAAACAAAATAACCTGTGATTGTCCCTGCATGCAGACAAGCATTATTGCATGCACTGTGATCCTTGGAACCTGCATACTGGCATCAGTGTTGCCTGAACAGAAGCATATTGGCAGATTTGGCAGATCTTCTGGTAGGATTCTTGACTCTTATTAATTTATATTATCAGAAAAGAAAAAGAAGCAGAGTAGTGACAAAGGGAGCTTCTCTTTTAACATGATGGTGAGGACATTTTTCTGCACACATTCAGATTACAGTATGGTCCCCATGCAGTGGGTTGGCTTAGGATGAAACGTGCATCATGCCTCATGCACAGTGTGTGAGGGAAGAGAGCAAAAGTTAAGAGATCGGAGTCCACTTTTTACTGATGATCATTGTAGTTTGGTTTTTTTTTCAGATTGTGTTACTGTAAGTTTTTGCAGAGATTTGTTGTCCCTGACAAAGATAATGGTATATTAGTGTGGTTTGTTTTTAAAGCCCTGTATGGTGGAGTCACAGTGAGAGAAAACAAAGGTTTCAGTTTATTAATGATTTTGATGTTTCTGGTTGATTTGTGCTGAGCATTCTTTGTTTTAGTTTCAGTTTTAGTTGTGTTTTGTATTTAAAATAGAATCTTGTTCAAGTTCGCTTCAGCGTTGTTCATTATAATGGGATCACCAGCACAAAAGCAAAGATTTCTTCAATTTTTTATTTATTTTTATTTTTATTTTTTTAATGTATACACACACTGTGTACAATTGTGCTCTTGCTCAAGTGTTTGTTTTCAGTACACATACTAACCGTAACTAGCATCAACAGTGATGGAAACAGGGCAGGCAGATGAAATTAAGACATCATTTCTGTAGTTTCTTACTACATAGTAATCATATTCATAGTAAGCTGTAAGCTAAAATTCTTCCAATTGGTAAAAATCATTTCTTTTCAGCTTTGTGGGGTGAAACTGAATGTTGTCATCAAGCTGTTCTAAATTTATGAAGCTGTACTAAATACCTCTTGCCTATTTTAGGCTAGGAAAATTGCTGAACAAGGTAGAACAAATTTGATCTTAACTTTTTATTACAGATTTCAGAAGAACACAGGCCCCTTATGCTGTGGTGGTCTCCGTGAATTTTTGCTCCGTCCATGTCACCGTTAAAAACGACCGTTTATCTTGCCATTTTCACTATATGAGCCCTATAAATGGGCTTTTGAGGGTGTGCACAAAGTATGCGTGTTTGCGGGTACAGAAATGCGCAGAACTCCGCGCTAAATACGGTTATTGATAGACAAGACATGCATTGTTGACCGAATGAAATTTTACCCCAATCAGATTGATGCTTCCTGGATAATTGTGGCCATTAGTTTGGCCGTTGATTCAAAGGACCCTGTAAAGCGGCTGTATTTGATGCTTGTGCACTTGGCAGGTCACTGCAGGTGACATGCATCGCGGAAACTATTCTTTAAGAAAACCCGTTCACTACTCACAACGCAGCAACTACTTTAATAAGTACGCCCCCAAAATATCCCTACCGAAAAAAACTGTTCACTTGGATATCATATTCCATACTTACCTGCACCTGCGACGACAAGGGATCTTCGCAACATCAAAGAAGCGTTTTCTGACTAAACTCTTCAATGTTCGTAAATGTTTTCTGCGATACATGTCACCTGCAGTGACCTGCCAAGTGCACAAGCATCAAATGCAGTCGGTTTACAGGGCATACCTTGTGCACACCCTCAAAAGCCCATTTATTGGGCTCATATAGTGAAAATGGCAAAATAAAGTCGCTTTTAATGGTGACGCGGACAGAGAAAAAAATTCACGGAGACCACCACAGCATTAGGGGCCTGTGCTCTACTGATTTCTGTAATAAAAAGTTAAGATCAAATTTGTTCTACCTTCCGCTACATAAAAAAGCCTAATTATCCTAGCCTATTTGTACCGGAGCTCATTAATAAAAATGCACCACATACGATACTTTTTACCTAGAAGTCTGCTGACTTTTAGCAAAAGGGCTTTAGCGCCACGGATCAGATAAGTACTTAGGCCCTTTCACAATTTGCCAGTAGAAGCGAATAGTGCATAACTTGCATTGAGCCTGAAATTGTTACTGTGTCCCCAGTCCTGGATCTGATCTATTGGCGAGATGTGCGCAAGACTGGGGTGGTGTTCGGCTCCATGATGCTGGTGCTGCTGTCACTGGCATTCTTCTCCCTCATGAGTGTGCTGGCTTACCTCTCCCTTGCTGTCCTTACTGTCACGCTCAGCTTCCGTGTCTACAAGAACATCATGGCCGCTGTCCAGAAAACCAACGATGGACACCCTTTCAAGTCAGTGCCATTTTTCAGACGAAGCTGGTGTTGACTGTAATTTGTTAAAAAAAAAGAAAAAAAAGTTAATGCTAACCTTCAGCAGATGTTCTTTCAAACAGTTTGATGACATTTAGCGTTGTCCTTGGTCTCGGGCCGTCACATGTATACATCCATCAAAATCAGGATTATTCCCCCATCATGGGACCTGACTGAAAATTTTAAAAAAGGAAAAAAAAGAAAAGAAGCAGCTGTATTCAGACATCCATCAAGCTCCCATCTGTACCAGGCATGTAGTTAAATGAATATAAAATGGTGTGTCTTACACTGTTACAGGCAGTATCTTGAGATGGACATCACGCTGAAGGAGGAGAAAGTCTCGCGTGTCACCCAAACAGTCCTTCAGCATGTCAACAGGAGTGTGTGTGAACTGCGCCGCCTCTTTCTCATCGAGGACCTCGTTGACTCTATCAAGGTGATTGTTCCCTCAGGACTCTGTGTGTGTACCGGTTACCTCCCCTGACCAGCTGCCAGCATGTTGGGGATCAGTAGATTGGACAGCTTTGTGGTCATAGCAAGTTAGGTTAATCAGTTTGCTTAGAAAATGTTGATTGTTGTAAATACTAGGCCGTTTTGCTGTCATGCTCTTTTTCTTTGGATACTAACCAGAGTGTTTGATGAGGGAAATGCAGTGCGGTGTGATGTCGTGTGTGAGATGAAAATGATGCATATCATTTCAGCAGGCCCTTTGCTGTAACTTTAATATGCGCTGTCTAACCTAAATAACGCATTTAGCATATTTCAAGGCTGCAGAATTGTGTGTGTGTGTGTGTGTGTTGGCGGGTGGAGGTAGGGGGAGGAACAGCAGGGATTATGCATCCTCACAAGAGCAAAAACTGCTCTTGAACAGCCCACAGCGTGTGCTTTTTCTTGTCGGCAGCCAGGCTAATGATGAGTGTTTACCAGCCCACGAGATTGTCACCTGTAACAGATGAGTGGACGAGTCTATTGAGCATTGTTTTGAGACATTTTAATTGGTACATGCACTGTGTTTTTGTTTCAGTTTGGCTTGCTCCTCTGGGTTCTGACCTACGTCGGCTCCTGGTTCAACGGCATGACGCTCATCATCTTGCGTAAGCTTCTGAAATGCACTGTTGTAGTGCTGAGAAATTAATAATACGCACAGACTGCATAGCATTTGTGACGTCATTTTGGCCAGATATGGCGTGAACAACTATCTGTGTGTGTGTGTGTGCGTGTGCGCTCTTCATCTTTTTTCTTTATATGACTAAATCTGCTCAGCATATTACATGTATTTTTGAAAACTGAGATTAAAAAAAAGAACCAACAACAGCTAAGAGTCTGCACCTGTTCGTGTCTGGATGGGTTGATGACATTTAATGTATCACATCTGTTGCTTGATACACCGTACAGTGAAAGTTAATGTAGATAAAATTTTCCTAAAAAAAACGGCATCAAACAAAACCTTAAGTGGAAAGAAGGATTGGTGTCATCGAGATGTTCACTCATTCTTTTTCAGTGGTTATTGACCTTTTCACCTTGCCCAAGATCTATGAGACGTACAAGGTGAGTACACACACTGGAACTGCAAGTCATTCTGAGAAGTTGAGTCTCTCTGAGAGAAGAGGCTTTCAATGAGTGGTTCTCCTGTAAATTATCGTCATTCTCTTAGTGGCAACCTACATAGTTCCTTCTTGCTAAGCCAACTGCTTGACTGAAACTAAAGGTTGTCGAGTTTAATCAGGCTTCGCTTATCCTATTGATTTGGCTAATACAACTGATTTGGTAACGAAGTGTCCAGAGAACGTTTGAGTGGGTATGATTAATCGAGAACTCGGTTTTTATTGTGCGTTTATTGTAACTGGTTCAAACTCATTTGGTTGACCTTACTTTGTGCAGGTCCAGATCGATAACTATGTCAACATGGCCAGAACCCAAGTCAACAATGTCATGACTCAGTAAGTATGCACCATCTACAGTGCTCATGAACACAAAGGATGGCAGCCTTTCGTTTCTTGTGTGAATTGGGGTGGGTCTGTCACTGTCCGTCAGCTACTCCTTTGTGGCCGAATCAGTTGATAGCTAAAGGGAGGCAATAAATTTTATGCTCGTCGGTGGATTCCTTATGGCATCAAAGGCATCATTTTACCCCTCTGGCGTGAGAAGTGTTTTGCAAGAGCGATAAGGGTAACTTGGTAAGCATACAGGACAGTCTCTCATTCTCAAGTCTCACTGTGTGTAAGAAAACAAACGCATGGCTTGGAATGCAGTATTCTGATGAATCTCTGATATTTCTCTGCACTTGGTGGGGAGCCGGGGTGGTTGAATGGTAGAGCGTTGGACTTCTAATGCTCGGGTCGTGAGTTCGATCCCGGCTGGGGCCAAATATTTGTGCTGGCTTTTTCATCGTTGCCCCGTCTTTGATATCACTTTATGTGGTGGAAAAGGACGTTAAACCCCCAAACACCCACCCACCCTCTCTGCACTTAGTATAAGGACTTGTAACGACTTGTTTTCATGTCGACACAATCATTTTTAGTATTTTTACAACTGGGAAATTTTCCTTTCATCATCAAGACTTCTGAATTTGCACCTGGTGCATGTCCAAAACGGTGACATCAAGTGATGGGTACGTTGAATAAAGGTTGTGCCACCATTGATAAGATGATGCAAGGTAGATGTTCTCTGGTTTTTTATTACACTTACAGTGTGTTTTATTTTGTGTGTGCAGAGTGCAGAGCAAACTACCGTTCCTGAAGAAGAAGGCCAAGACACAGTAAAGTGGTGGCTGCTGCGTCTGCCATTTTGCTTCTCATTATGCTTCCGTCGTCCATTGAGCTTGTACGATTTTTCTCTTTTGTTGCCAGCACACGCCAGGCGCGGGTGACCATACGCCAGATCCACAGTTAATCTTGCTGCCTTATTTATACAAAATGTAAACTACAAACACCGTACACCACTCTTTGCCAGCTCAGGCAAAGCGCAGAACTAACTGCCGGGATGGTCCAGCCTGTAGCCTGTGTGATTTTTTTTTTTTTTTTTTCCCCCTTTAAATAAGTAATATGTACAAGGTTTGGGTTTGGTGATGAAATCTTTTTGTGAGATTACTCCTTTTGTTTCATTTTAGTTTTGGTTTGGCTGTACATTTTGTTGATATGAGAATTTGGTGATCCTGTCTTTCTGCACATATAGCTGCTGTTGGACTCGATTTGCGAATTGTGTACATGTATCCGTGTTATTTTATGTTCACATTGATGTACATACAACTGTGTGATCAGCCGTGCTCCATGGACTGTTGTGTTGTGTTGGCTTTTTCCTCTCTCTCTCCCTCCTACACTTGTGAGGTAGGATGATGAGTGTGATTGAGTTTGATGTAGTGTACATGTAGTCAGACAAGTGCATTTTTTTTTTTTTTTTTTTTTTAAAGAACAGGCCTTTACTGGGCATGTAAAGAGGTCACTGAAAGGTCACAGTCACGAGAAAGAAACAAGACAAGCCTTGATTTGGATCACCCTGAGACACCTCTGTCTTCAGAAATAGTGCGCGCATGTGTACCTTGGCTGTCCACAGCTCAAGGCTGTTTACAAAAAAAAAACAAATTTAAATTCTTATATTTTTTTGTTGGTTTCGTTCTGTGAAAAAAATCATCACTTTGTGCAAAACTATGATCACATGCCCCATAACACATTTCTGCTTTGGCTTAACAGTGACATGTATGGCTAACTAGTTTTCTTATGGTTCGATTACATCCCCTCTACTGTATAATTATCATTGATGTGCCAAGAATCAAGCTGTTCGCTGTATCGCCGCTTGAGCTTTGCTAATGCCCTTTCGCTTCTCCACACAGTTTTTGCTCCATGTTCATACCTTTTGCTGTATGTATTTTTCACCTGCGTACTGTGGACTGGCGTTGAAGACGTGTATGTACTTGAATAGACTGCACACTCAGCAGCTGCTGGGGGGCTCACTTTTCGTCAGAGAACCACATAACCTTGGATTCCTGTTGTCATGCATTGTTGGTGTTCTGCTGTAACCAGTAATGTATGCATAGTATGGTATGGGTCGAATTCAATCACTAAGCTGTTGGATAACCACGCTCTCCATCCCACTCGAGATGTTCCCGTCTGATCAGGGGGACTTGCTTGCGAACCCCCATTCGAGATTTCTAAGTGAAGACTGGGAAGTAATGCAAACAGCGTTGCACGTTGCAGTTTTTTCTTTCAATTATACTTGTACTGCTGCCTCAAATGATGTTTTACCAGTGCTATAAATAACATAATCTTTTTGTGGATTACAGGGAAACTAAACACCGTATATACAACATAAATGAGTACCACCCACTTCCGCATTGATCAGAGAGCGTGTTTGGCTATTAGCTCAGTGAGAGAAAGCGACTTATTCTGTATGCCAATTAACAATTTTGCCAGCTTGCTGTGTTCTTGTTGTCCCCACCACCATTCCTTTATGTAGTTTCAGTGGTTGTATAGCTCGGAGGACATCGTTTTGGAACTGGTAGATGTCCCATGATTTTGCTGCTCAATTGATACTTGGCTATTAAAGTGTTGATCAATACCAGAGTGCTGATGGTCACACATCTTTTGTATTTGTCGTGGTGAAATGCTCTTGTTTGTGTAAATTGGGGCAAGAGTCACATAAAGGAAGAGTATGATCCATGAGCTCCATTACGTCAGCATTTGTCACCACCGTGATGTTGCCTTTGTTCAAAGTATGGCACCTTTTATCACAGCGCTGGTTCCCTTGAAAGGGGGTAGGGCAAGCGTTACCTGCAACCCATAGCCAAACGGACCTCTAACAGTGTGGTCACTCACCACCCCATAGAGCGTCTTGAGACAAGGTGGTTCATGCTCTCAACTCGTTCAAGCTGTGCGAAGCAAATCTTGCTGCGTCTTGTTCGGAAGGATCGTTCTCCAGCCGATAGCATGTGGGTTATACTTCTCCTGTATGTGGCTCTTCCTTTGAGATGATCTGCCCTAGAACGATCTACATGCCAAGAAACAAAACAAACATTTAAGAATTTCATGGTAAAAAAGATTTCGTGGCCGACGTTCTTGTGAAGTAACACTCAACAGTTGGTTTGTCACACGAGCTGATTTTATAGGGTGGTTCTGAATCTTGATTAATATTGCCCAGTCTTTCCATCGGGAAATAGTGGTGTCCTCGCATACATTGTTTCAAAAGAGAAAGACGCCAGTAATTAATCGTGATGTGAGCATTACATGTACATTTTAATTTTCTCTCTTTGTTTTCAAGTTGCGTTAACTGTATTACACCTTGAATGCATTTACTGGTATGTTTCACTGATTGAGGCGTGTTTTTAGCGTGGCTTTTATGGCACTTTAAGGATATTTTCAGTGTCTGCTGGTATCCAGTGCAGTTTGGTGTGTATTTGTCGTTTTATCAGGCACTTGCTCGTCTGTTTTGTTGTGCATCTCGATGTTTTCATAGCATCGAATGTTTTCTTACCCTGGGCCAGCTGGTATTTCATGAAGGTTTGTGAAAGTAAAACCAAGTCAACAGCTACTGGTGTAGTCCATAGGTTTTGGGTGAGAAAATACTCGTAAGTATGCGTGGTGAAATAGTGCAGAAAGATAATATGGGAATGGTATCAGATGACCATAAATTCTTCATGTCACAAAATGGTAAACTGTAGATGTGTACTCTCTATGTAGATTTGGGATAAGGTTTTGGACTTGGCGAGTAGCGTTTTTATGGTGGGGTTTTGGAAAAGGTTGATATTTAATCAGATGTTTTCGTTGAAACACATGCTTCTATTCCCTAACATTGTGGGAACAAGAAGACTATATTGTAGCATCCAATATGTCCATAGTCTCTTCACTGTTGATGGAAGCTTTACAGCAGTATTCGGAGGAAAAATATCTGCTTGATGAGGATAACCGTGTAATCTCTCAGAATCCTTTGTCGACTCCGCTCCCTTTCAAATCGGCTGCAGGGAGTCGTGCCTGAGCTTGCAGTATAATAACCCATGTGTATATGTGTCATCATTTTCTAATTGATATTCATGTTGTGACGACACGTGTATATTGTGCTTCAGTGTGAGCACCTCAATAAGGCCATTTTGTACAGTTTTGTCGGTCACTTCAGTCATAGTCTTTCGTTCCTGCATATCTCATGGTGCCTTGGTTTTCAGGTTTTCGTTGAAAATTTTCGTACAGTAGTTGCTGGGGAAACTTAAAAACAGTTGTATGTCCAGCTGCTATAGATTTGCAGTATCGGCCAAGTCAGTTTTGGTGTTTTTGTACATGTATGTATGTATGTATGTATGTAAGTTTCTAATTTTGAAATTATTATAGCACTGATGTGATCTCAGTGAATATGCTTTCAGTTTCCCTGTAGCCCTGAAACATTTTCATCACCATTTTAGTGTACTGTGAAGAAATTTTTGTTGGCTTTTAAATTTACATACCAGTTTTCAACAATTTGAGAAAGAAATGCATGTAAAAGGTATATACTTTTTCATCCTTCTGAACCATTTTTTCACACCAGTTTGTGTAGACTGCTGCAGACATTGTTTTTCACACATTTTCAATGTTGACTTATTACGTGCATGGAAAACAGATGAGGTGGTAAGTTTAACATGATGCAAGCTATACTTTCGAAACTATGTGATTCTAGAAAATTGGAATGTTCGGCCCTTTTTTTAAATTTTTTTAAAAAAAAGATTACAACGTATTTCTCCAGAATTTTTGAAGATTTGGATGTGGATATCTGCAGTAACTAAATCAACAGTATGGGCGTAGCACCATGCATTTTAGACTCCTGCAAAGTAGGGCTGTGCTGCCCGTGGCATAAAACTAAAATGTTATTCCCCACAGTGATAATGATGATAAAGTGAGACAGGCCAGACCCTTCTGTACAAGGATTCTGAAATAGGAGTAGTTGAGTGTAATTTTGATGACTTCAAAAAAATATGCCGTTTTATTTAGCATTCGTTGCATCCAGGATTGTGTCCTCTTTTTTTTTTCAGTTTCAGAGGTCAATAAATGTGACTTGAAAATAATATGATGTGTCCTTTTGTTTTGACTCTTGTTCAGACACAGAGTGAGTGCATCAAATCCAACACAAAGGTGTATGTAGCTGGTATTCCCGTTTCTTATCCCACTGCATGTTTTGTCCTCCATGGGTTGAAGCTGGTGTTTCCAAAAACAAGATTCTGAATCTCTCTCTCTCTCTCGTTTGCTCCGTCTGTCTCTCTGTCTGTCTGCCCTCCCTCAGTGTGGTATGGTATGGTAGACTTCTCCTCGGCGCACGTATCCATCTCTACCGAGATGCTCATGGCGCCGCAGGGCTGGAGGACGAAGCTGTGAAAGCCTGCTGCCGCGAAGCGCTACTTTATGTGCAAACCTCCACCCTGCTATTCACTCTGTTGCGTGCGACAGTATATATCCGCTTGTATATGTATCCGCCTCTTGCGCTGATGGGTGTCGGGGGAGTGGGCCAGGGGCGGTCGATTTTTTTTTTTTTTTTTGGTAATTGGGGAAACAGTACATCCGGACAAGCCTTTAGGAGGAACATATCCAATTTCATTGTCACTAGTTTATATATATATATATATATATATTTTATTATTTATTTATTTGTGTTAATAATGAATTGACCTTTCACGCGGCGTTGAGGCACAGTTTCTTCTCCCGCTCGACTTCTGCCCAGGGCCCAGATTAATTAATAATCAGCGCTGACAGTATCAACATTGCTCAAAACGGGCACAATACCGCGCTTGAACGCTCAGAAACAGAATAAAAGCTTCGTTTTGATTGACTTTTGTATGCAAATATGATTGACTTTCGTATGCAAATATGATCGGCAAATTCAGTCTGCCCCCACATCACACACACACACACACGCACGCACGCACGCACGCAATCAGGCACACAGACGAGTTCACTGTACGAAAGAGGAACTTTATTCTATTTCGGAGTAACAGAACCGTTTGCCAGAGTCTACTTTCCAGAAAGATGACAAACGCCAACACGAACTGTCCCAAACAGTTGAGAGTGGTTTACGTAACAAGCCAAAGACGTGACGAGTTGAATAGACCCTATATAAATTATATGCTCACAAATGTTTCTCATCTCGTTCGGTAGTGTAAATTCTTGGAAGGGCCGTTACGACGAACAAGAACAAATTTTGTCATTGCATGTATCTTGACATTCTCCACCCCCCCCCCCCCCCAATAAAAAAAAAAGTTTAAAAGTTTTAATTTTAAGATATTCAGGCTGGGGAATTGTCAGTCATTTGGCAATTTTCACTCAAATTTCCTATCCTTTCAGCCAGGAAATCCAAGTTTCAGCCAAAGAAAGGAAGGGGAAAAGGTATCATGTAATAATATATATATATTTAGACGTTTCAGCGGTAGGATGATAGGTTCCCCCCCCCCCCTCCAATGTGTCTTGTGGCCAATATAGGGCAAGGCGGACTTGTCCACTGGCATACAAAGCACACATCTCCTAGATCTAGGGAGCGCTCTCAGCTTTACTTACTTCCCCTATATTCAAATTGACCTGATTGAGCGCATGTTTTCGGCTTTAGCGACGCCTTTGTTCCTATTCTATATTAAATGTAATTACATGACATTACACCTAGGCAGTTGCTCCTTCTAAATTATTTAGTCTTTTACCGCTGAAATCTCTTGCAGAGCTTTAGGGTAGCGACGTCTGCTAGTACTGGAGACGCACCAGATTATTCTGGGGCAGCCTTTTAGTGCTGGCTGGACGCTGCAGCCCTCGTGGGTATCGCCGCATGCTCACCTGATGAGGGTCCCATTGACCCGAAACCATGGTCGTGAGCGGCTAAAATCACCAATTCATATGGCCTTGGTTGTACCGAACATTTTCCTCCCGGTGGGAGGGGAATGGGGGCCCTATGAATGGTGAGATACCCTTAGATCTGTTAGACGTTTCAGCGGTAGGATGGTAGGTTCCCCCCCCCCCCCTTCCAATGTGGCTTGTGGCCAATATAGGGCAAGGCGGACTTTTCCACTGGCATACAAAGCACACATCTCCTAGATCTAGGGAGCGCTCTCAGCTTTACTTACTTCTCCTATATATATATATATATATATATACAGCTACGTCCAAAAATAACGCAACAGGCAGATTTTGTCAAATGGTCATTTAATAAAATGCAAATTGTGGGCAAGTTCCTTCTTATATTCTTAGCATCCATAAGTTATCCATCTTCTTTATGTCCATACAGGCTATGGGTAAAATTGTGACCTCGTGCCTTCTGTTTGTCTTGAGTTATGGCCCTTTTTCTCAGGCGACTAAGTTTGCATGCACTGAGCGATTGTTCATGTCACAGAGCTGCATGTGAAGATGAGCATGTGAAAATCGGGGTTCTTGCAGTTTAGATGTTGCCTCGTTTTTATGGTGAGTACCGGTCACTGAGCAATGCCTGTTTTCCGGCTTGGGTGATCAGAAAAAGCAGCCCTTCTCACTTGTCAGTGGCACATTTCACCATGCCTCGTCTTTCAGCCATTGAGCGGCAGCAAGCCATTGGTAGGCTTAATGCAGTGCAGAGCGTAGCGGACGTTGCCCGTGCCCTTCAAGTTCACCGTGTCACCATTCACCGCTTGGCAAGGCGCTATCAAGCAACAGGGTCCGTCGATGACAGACCTCGCGCAGGACGACCCAGAATTTTGACTCCGCGCCAACAGAGGGCCGTTGTGCGAAGCTTCCGGCAAAACCCATTCCAGAGTGCAGCAGCCGTCGGTCGTCACCTGATCAGCACCAGAAACCGTGTGACAAGTCGCCAAACCGTGTCACGGGTTGTTGTCAGGGCGGACCTTCACTGCCATCGTCCCTACCGAGGCCAGGTGTTGACGGCAAGACATCGTCGGAACCGCCTGAACTGGACTCTGGCCCACAGACAGTGGCGTCAAGAGTGGGAAAGAGTGGTGTTCAGCGATGAGTGTCGATTTGTGGTCAACAGCATGGACAACAGAGTCCGGGTCTGGCGCCCCAGAGATGAGCGCTTTAACAACCGCTACGTTCTGCAGCAAGATGCCTGGCCGGCCCAGTCGGTGATGTTGTGGGGTGCCTTCATTGGGAATCGAATGCTGGGACCCGTGTTCTTCGACCTGCAGCTTGGCCGAGGTGGGGGCGTGACGTCACAGCGCTACATCAACCAGGTTCTCCAGCCCCTTGTGGTGCCCCTTTTTGCTCGGAGACGGCGCTGCTTGTTTCAGCAGGATAACGCGCCCGCTCACTCTGCCAGGGCAACACAGCAGTTCCTACGGCAAACCAACATCCCTGTGATGGAATGGCCAGCGAAAAGCCCGGATCTGAATCCGATGGAGCAGGTTTGGGCCTTCTGGAAAACACGCATCAACAGATTGCCAAATCGCCCTGCGTGTGCTGCTGAGTTCCGCCAGGAGTTGCGACGCCAGTGGGGACGGGTGCCACCTGCTTTCCTGAACCGCCAGGTCAACTCCATGCCGAACAGATGTCAGCTGGTGATCCGCAACGCCGGAGCCACACCCGCTACTGATCGAGCCATGATTTGGCTGATGTGAAATCAAGGGCAGCAACTCTGTACGTAACCAACATTGACTTTAAATAACTTACCTGATGGATGTCCGTCCCCAGCCGATTAAATGTGAGAACTTTCAATGAAATCGCTTTTTTCGAATCGAAATTAGACTGACATAAAATTTACATATTTTTCCAAAACAGTGCTTGTGTTGCGTTATTTTTGGACGTCACTGTATATATGGGACTTCAGTATTGAAGGCTTGCATATCAGTACCAAGGCAGTAAAAATTTAACTTTTGGGCGCCAGTAGAGGCCACTAAATGCCTTAAACAAGGAGGAACGGCCCCGTCCTACAAAGTTGTTTCTCCAAATTTCATTTTATTTTGTCTGTTTTGTTGTTATTGTTGCCGGTTCTCCCCTCTCCATGTTCTACCAATGACACTAGATCCTCTACGACCTCGACCGATTAGTCACGTGACTGGGGGTGGGGCCGGGTGGGGGAGCGAGAGAGAGAGAGAGAGAGTGGGTGGGTGGGTGTTTAGGAGTTTAACGTCCTTTTCCACCACGTAAGGGTGATATCAAAGACGGGGCAACGAGAGAAAGGCCAGCACAAATATTTGGCCCAAGCCGGGATTCGAACTCTCGACCCGAGCATTGAAAGTCCAACGCTCTACCATTCGGCTACCCTGGCTCCCCTGGCTCCCCAGAGAGAGAGAGAGAGAGAGACGTCAGTTCCGTGAACTAAACATTTGACGTCAGCCTCAGGCAGGTCGTCATACACAGACGGAGAGATGACGTCAGTTCCGCGAACTAAACATTTTGACGTCAGCCTCTAGCACTGCGATCGTCTGAGGAAGCTTGTTTATGTCTTGTGATTTCCCTGTTGGCTTTGTGGCTTCCCCGATTGAATTATTTTTCACATGAAATCTGGAAGATCTAGAGGGCTGGTGAAATGTCGGAGGCAGTGACGATACTTGCTTATTTTGTCTGGGAACTAAGCGTTTGACGTCAGCTTCACACTGGTGGTATGACAGATGATGCGTGTGCATGTCTTGTAATTTCCCTGTTGCTTTTGTGACTTCCCTGGCTGAATTAATTTTTACATAAAATCTGGAAGATCTAGAGGGCTGGTGAAACATGGACTAGAATACCTTGTATTGTACTTATGAAATCGAAAGTTTGGAACTCTTTTGACCGGTGCTTTTCGCAGAAACTTGAAAAAGTTATGTTTATCTAAAAGTTCAGTTATTCCAAATGCTAAAGCTATAATAGTGCAGTAGTTCCTGTCATATGTGCAGTTGTCACACTAGACAAAAACGCCGGGATGATAAGTAATTTGCAGTAGTCTTTTCATAGATATTTGATCTTATGTGCAAACCACCCCTACCTCGAAAATATTTTTTTTACACAAAACCAGTCAGAGCTACAGAGCTGTAGCACGAATACAGGCAGTGTGATTGGGTGAACTTCCAAAGTCTAGAAAATGAAGGAATTTGAACAACTTTTTCGAAAAAATTCGTAACACGACCGATTTTTTAAAATCGGCGATAACTCTTCTGAAAATGCGGCAGGCTAAAAATCGTGAAAGGTAGGTCTGGAGAAGGTGATTTCCCATTTTATCTCAAAGTAAAAAGGCCTCCATCGAGGTGGTTTAGGAGATAGCCATCATTACATCCGTCCACACACACACACACACACACACACACACACACACACACACACACACACACACACACAGACACACGTCTCACAACTCCCGCCAAAAAGAACGCAGCAGCATAGTGTGCACGTCAAGTGTCTATGACGCAGGTTTCGTTACGTCACTATGTGCGTGAAAGTATTATTGTGTGGAGAAACGTCACAGTCTTGTTTTGTATCACTGAAACTTGCTGCTGCGCGCAGCAAAATCTGCCCCGTCTCATAAAGTTGTTTCTTTATATAGAGAAACAACTTAAAAAATGCTAAAATTTGTTTTCTCAAGTGGGGCGTTGCCCCTGTGGTCCCACAGCAGTGCGCTACTGTTGCACCCCCGGCCTAGGTTTCAGTCCTTTTTTCCTTCAGCAATTTCCCAGCCTGGATATTTAGGCTCACAGATCTGTCTGAGCTGTTTCGGTGTTCAGCATCACACCACAAATGTACAGACAAGTTTGCGTTCAGCTGACTGAAGCCAAAACGGAGCAGCCGGCGACAGTGTGAGAGAGAGACTACACTCGACCTTGCAGCTCACTGAATTCTAGCAGACGACAAGGGAAACACTGCTCTACAGATGCGAATCATGGAGGACAACAAAGACGATGCAGAAGAAGATCCAGACATTTTTCAACACCTGTCTGAGGCGCATCTTCAACATCCGATGGCCAGGGAAGATCCGAAAACGAAGAGCTGTGGGAACGAGCAGGACAGGAACCAGTGGCCAAGCAGATCCTGCGGAGGAAGTGGGGCTGGATTGGACACACCCTCAGGAAGCCAGCATCCAGCACCACACGCCAAGCGTTGACGTGGAACACGCAGGGGAAAAGGAAGAGAGGCCGGCCTCGCAACAGCTGGAGGCGGGACACTGAGGCAGAGCTGTGTAAGCAGGGGACCAACTGGACTGGAGTGGCAAGAGCAGCCCAGAACAAAATGCGATGGCGAAGGGTCGTCGATGGCCCGTGTTCCACTTGGAGCCATGGGCCTAAGTAAGTACAAGGGAAACACGACGGCCGCTGTTTACAGACAGCTGACTTTTCCTTCAAGTTGTTGCGCGGCCATCAAACATCGGTGTGTTGCATGCGGATGCTTACTAATCTCTAAGACAGACTATTTCAAGCGCACAAGCGCCGTCAAGGCCGTTCTTAACCGGGCGAACCACCAGTCTGGCGAACTTGTTCGGCGAACTGTGTATTGTATACGAACAGGGAAAGCGCGCACACTGCCACGTACGTAGTTCCAGAGGTTCGGCCGGACTAGTTCTCTTTCTTAACCGACCGTTAATGATATGCATACTTCATCGCCCGAACAAGGCGGACTCGGAAGTTGAGACAATCGTACACAACCAAAATGGCCGCCTTCGTAGATCGAGACGACCAGGCATTTGCGGTAGTTATCGTTTTGAGTGAACTCTTGGAAGCCGAGGAAGAGGAGAAAAGAGGAAAAGAGCGCAAGAGAGGGAAATGTGAAGTGAGTCGATAGCTGCCATGCCGTCCGCCATTTTCCTCAACTTTGTACATGCGCACAACAGCTCTCCCCGAGCAACCAATCGGCAGAGCGCAGGATCGGCCAAAGGATCGCGAGGGTTCCCACAACACGCTGTGCAGTCCTCGAACCTAGTTCGGCGAACCTTTCGAAGCAGGGTTTGCGCACACGTATTTGGTCGGTTAAGAAACAACGTGCGCGAATCTATTTCGCCGTACTCCTCGAACCTAGTACGCGAACCAAAAGTTTGCCCGGTTAAGAACGGCCTTCACAAGAGCAGTTTTACAAGACAGAGTGTGTCTCCATCTCTCTCTCTAAAACCTAGTACTATTACTAGCGCAAGAGCGCACTTTAGGAGAATTAGGAGAGGGACGGGATTGATGTGTCTATTTTCGAATCATACCAACAAGAACAGAGAAAGCGACGCCTAAAGCAAGAAACAGAAAACAAAATACCCTAAAGCAAATCACGTCCAGCCTTTTGCCAATTTCCTCTTTCGACTGCTCATCAAGTCGACCTGCGAGAAAGTCTTCATGCCAAGCCGCTGCGTTACAGCTGTCACATATAGTGCCATGACTACTGCTGCTAATGACGCCAGCATGACCTCGAAGGTCGTCGACATTCGCAAGTCTAGCACGTAGGGGCATGGTGTCATGACCCCTGCCGCTAACGACGTCACCATGACCTTGAAGGTCGTCGACAGTCGCAAGTCTAGCACGCAGATTGTTAGACTCGTCTATCGAAGCTGCACTCCGAGTTGAACCGTCACCAAGACGACTTTCTAGCAGCAAGACTCGTCCAGTGGACTGCCTGGCCTTGCCGACGTCATCGCCTTCTTGAGCCTGCGCACTGCTGCTGCGGAAACAAGCTGTCGCTCGTTTCTTGGGGGAGCGTCTCGTGCGGAGACAGAGGATCCAGGCCAGCAGTGTGAGGAGGGTGGGGGAAGGCTGCTGCGCGTCGTGGAGGGCTAGCGTGAGAACGGACAGCAGAACAGCCACGGCGCTGAGAACGAGCATAGCCAGGCAGAAGAGCACCACTAGCGGGACGTCATCAGACGTTCTGGGCATGGCGTCGGTCAGCACATTGAGGAAGACTACCTGCAACCACACACACACACACACACACACACACACACACACACACACACACACACACACACACACACACGAACGACACTTATGAGACGTTAACGAAATAAAAGCGGAAAGAGGGTAGTGATGTCATAGACACATATCGTCGAGCCAAACCTTATAATACGGGCTATGATAGTCGTACGGTAATAGAAGGTTTTGATAGAACATCGACGACGACATATCGTGTTACAAGCAGTTTGACGATCCACACAGACCCATAGGGAAACAAGCCTAAGAAGGGAAAGTCTTGAAATGAAAAAAAAAAAAAGAAGAGAAAAGTAATAAGGCGCTGAAAAATATGACCACATGTGTACATATCCACGTGAACTCAGGCCCCAGAGACTTTAAAAAGGATGAAGATAGCTTAACTGGAGAGTTTCATGCCTGGGGAAATCTACCTGTGCGAGGAGGGCAGTGAGGGCAAAGCTGGCCCTCTCTCCGCCGCCGGCCGGCACGAGGAAGGTTAGCAGCGTCAGCAAAGAGATGAGCGCGAAGGGCATGAGGATGTTGAGCACGTAGAAGGTGTACAGACGACGCATCACGAGGCTGACGGTGAGGATGGAGAAACTCAGTTGTGGATGACCCATAGTTCCAGTACGGTAAGACGTGCCCACCAACTCCCACTGTCCGTCAGTCTCAAAACCTTCGCCCGGGATACTCACAGAATCATTGACAAGCAGCACCTCCCTGTCCAGGTAGTCCTCCACGAAAAAGGTCACATCGCAAGTCTGTTCATCGAAGGGAAAGAACGTCATGTCCAGATCGCAGTCCGTTCCGAAGGTCCCACCTGCTTTGAAAATCACTGTTCCGTCGCTTTGCACTATGTCGTTCGTCAGCCACTCCGCGGTATGGCTATTGTCGAACAGGCCGTATTCAGCGAGAGACGGAGCCCAGATGAAGTTACGGTCGATGTGAATAGAGCTCAGTCCTCCGTACTGGTCAGGCGACCACTGCAAGAACTCGTCCTTCCACACAGTCCACAGCACGCAACCAAAGGTGACGTGCTCCTTCAGGTCGTTCACGTCCACTATTCTGAGCAGCATGAAGGTCACAGTGACAACCACGGCGTCAGACTGGTTCCGCACGGGACGTTCATACTTAGAGTAATTTGCCAGCAAGTCTCGGCGCAGGGCTACGGCATCTTGGTAACTGGCACGTGCACAATGTACCGTGGTTTGATAGAGAAATGGCGCTGCTAGGAACAGGCTGAATACCGACACAAAAGAAATGCTTGTAGATGTCATGGTGAGGCTTTCTAGTTCTACTTTCCGGTCGCAGCTGTTGAGTGCGTCATAGTACAACTGCAAGACTTCTTTTCCTTCTTCCAGTTGCGTCGCCCACAATTAACACAAAATTGTAAAAAATATAGGATAGGTATTGGGTGGCGCTGCACCGCGGCGACGCGCTTCCCCCGGGGGAAGCAGCCCGAATTTCCCAAAAGGGATAATAAAGTAGTTTTAAAAAAATATGGCAGTCGCAGCTGCTGAGTGCGTCATAGTACAGCTACAAGACTTCTTTTCCTTCTTCTAGTCATGTCGCCCACAATCAACACGATAATTAATATGGCAGCTGCAGCTGCTGAGTGCGTCATAGTACAGCTACAAGACTTCTTTTCCTTCTTCCAGTTACGTCGCCCACAATTAACACGATAATTAATATGGCAGTCACAGCTGTTGAGTGCGTCATAATACAATTACAAGACTTCTTTTCCTTCTCCCAGTTATGTCGCCCACAATCAACACGGTAATTAATATGGCAATTGTAGATTCTTCCTCATTGCGATTGAACCGCCTTGCTGTGCTCTGGAGATCCAAACACAGTTCTAATATTCGTGCTCATGCTTGACATGATGACTTTCTACGTTCCAGCAGACGCAGGTTTCCAACAGGAAAGTGCTATCGACTCATCCATGTACTGTAGAAAGTGCTATCGACTCATCCATATACTGTAGAAAGTGCTATCGACTCATCCATATACTGTAGAAAGTGCTATCGACTCATCCATATACTGTAGAAAGTGCTATCGACTCATCCATATACTGTAGAAAGTGCTATCGACTCATCCATATACTGTAGAAAGTGTTCTTGCTGGGGACAGTACAACGTCCGAATCTTCATATAGTCTTGAGAAGAACACAGTGTTTTGAAAAGTAGTCCTGAGTTTACGCGAGCTGTTAGCTGTGGGCTAGAGGTTAAGATAGGTGGTGGTTTTGTCCAGTTTCTGTCTTTTCAGTGATTCTTGAGTTCGCCCAGTTCGTGAACAAGTCAGTGCTGTCAAAATCATGAAATGAAGCTGCCTAATTCACGAAATAGGCAACTTTTCAAAAGCAGTTCACATTATAAGCAATGCGCCTGCTGCATAGTTCATAATTTAGGCAAAATCGCAGCCTATTAATTCACAAATTCGGCAATTTCACGATCTATAGGCACGACATATACAACTGTATACATTCTAGTGTTAATGCAGGAGAGTGCATGTCCAGCGGCCTACTGGCTCCCGAGGTCTCGCTGTCTGTGAAAACCCGCTATTACTGATTTGCGTCATATGTTTATTTTTGCCCCTGAAACATGATCCTGGCGATTAAAGAAGCTTTTATGCTCCGAACTCAATAGCTGAATACACAATAATACTACGCCGAAATGGGGTCTTGCCTAGAAGTTAGAAGCCACCGTCAAAACAAATCAAACCAAACGCCATCAGCACAATTTCCGTAGTTACGCCGAGGTTTGTGTTGAAATCACGTAACCAGTTTAGAGCTCAGCCCGAACAATCCACCTCACACCCGAGGTGGCCTGCCACGTGCTGCGCACCAGAGAGCATGTGTGTGTGTGTGTGTGTGTGTGTGTGTGTGTGTGTGTGTGTGTGTGTGTGTGTGTTGTTTCACCGGGCTGAGTTGTGAACTTTAACAGCAAGGGTTAGGTTGTCGATACGCGTTGCAGGTTAACCTGTCATCGACCACCGTGCCGTCAAATGGATGACCGTTTAGATTACAAGATTATCAAATGCGTGGAGAAAAACGTGAACCTCTCTCTGACTCTGTCTCAGTCTGTCTGTCTGTCTGTCTCTCACTCTCTCTCTCGGCAGGTTTGAAAACAATGCTATGCAAAAATCCGTGTTTTGTTTAATTGCTGCCTTGGTCAATATCGGTAAAACATCGACTGGACGCTCTTGGACAATATATTTACACAGTTCTTCATTGTCCGGGACATTTCCTTTTGACACATTAGAAAAAACGGTGCTTTCACTTTTTAACCTTTGTGTTTTGAGGTGCACCAAGTCGCCTTGGACGATATGCTGTGTTGACACGTTTACTTCTGGCTGTGTAAAACTGAAACTGAAGGTTTAGTGGATAATGGTTATATGCCAATGTCAGTTACCTCTACAGGCCAGAATCCTTATAGCCCTGTGTGCTTAGAAACTGCTGGGTACCGAGGTATTGTTGTCTGTGCTATGCGGTATGTGTTTGGAATTTCAGTGGTGATTTTGTCTGACTTATGACTGTGTGTGGGCGTGTGTGTGTGTGTGTGTGTGTGTGTGTGTGTGTGTGTGTGTGTGTGTGTGTGTGTGTGTGTGTGTGTGTGTGTGTAAATTACTATTACTATTATTATTATTTTTGTCTAGTGTGTCTGATTAGGCCTTACTTGTTTTTAGAAGCCGCATGCACGTGCGTATGTGTGTGTGTGTGTGTGTGTGTGTGTGTGTGTGTGTGTGTGTGTGTGTGTGTGTGTGTGTGTGTGTGTGTGAAGAGTGTTTAATTATCTTTTACTTATTATATATATGCTCTTTCTTTTTAGTATGTAGTTTTCGTCTATAATATAGCAACTTTCTCTCTCTCAACTGTGTAATTTGATTTGATTTGTGTTTGTTTGTTTGTTGTCGGCGTCGTTTGTTTGTTGGGTTTTTTTTTTTACTTTCTCATATTGCAGTACTGTGTAGTCCTTTAGTTGTGTTAGCAACGGCAGGTATGAAAACTGTTTTACGTCAAACACCTTTTATTTCATTTCATTTCATCTCTCTCTCTCTCTCTCTCTCTCTCTCTGTTTGCGTGCGCATGTGTGTAATAATAGCATGATATTGAAAGGTATGACGCAAAACAGAGAGAGAGAGAGGGGGGGGGGGGATAAACAACAGCAGCGAAAAAAAAAGTACAACATTTGCAGTACGTATTTTGTTTATTGACCGTTTCGTCTACAAGCAACTTCGAATCTGGGTTCACTACTTGATAATCGTTACAAATTAAAATCTAACTAATTAGGTTAACTGGCATGTCCAAAAAATGTCCGAAAAACAAACAAACAAACAAAGAAACAAATCAAAACTTAAGTCGGAAATTAATCACGACCTGTTAATTCTAACCAGTCCGAAATCGAAACCATCCGTCATACACTATTCCCTCTCTATTCTACCATCGAAATGGAAACAAGAGTTTCCCTTTCCCGTTTCTTGCTGCGAGGGAAGTAACCGCGCAGCCTAGCAGGCAGAGCAGAGGCAGTTCTGTGGAAGAGAGCGGGTGATCCAGCGCCACCCCCACCATTTCAGCACGTAGTTCCAGCAGTAGACCAGCATGCGGCGCTTCTGGTAGCAGGAAGGTCGGCAGCGGCCCTTCCTACCCTTAGGCAGATCGCATTCCTTGCATCTGGGGGGAACAATTCAGTTCATTTCAATACAGTTCAATAATGCACTGCGCAAGTGTTGCTTCACGGATGAAAAAGTACCCGTAAAGCCGGCTCTTAACTGGGCACTGCGGAGCGCCACAATGCTGTCCACAGTTGTGACACAGTTGTGATTTTGGGGGTTTCCGCCGCTGTGGCGTCATCACAGCAGCCTGGATTTCAATAAACCACAATGTGACTGTGGTTTCCACAACAGTTTTTTTTTTTTTTTTTTTTTGCTGCCACAACTCTTTGCCAGCTCCAGTGGTATTCCTCCCTGGTTATGGGTGGAATCCACGGAGGGCTCGGAAGCTGGGGCAATTTGTATTATGCATGATGATGGAGATGAGGATGATGGTGAGATGATGCTACGGACGTCCGTGTAGTTTGGGACTGCGGGACAGGGCCGCATTCCACGCTTCCTGTCATAAATATCCCGGCATTAACCAGGCCCGGGAACTACGGCACCTACGGTGCCGGCCGTGTAATCATCCACGTCATAAGACGTGTCATACCCAGGGAAGCACCCCCAAAGTCGCACCCGTGGAGTGGGTGAAACTCGGCTGTGTGGCAACATCCTCCCCATCGGGCCCATAGCACACCCGCTCTGGGTAGGAGCCGACCTAGGTAAGAAAAATCCCGCTTGCCTCGGCTGGGACTCGAACCCGGGTCTCCCGGTCCATGGTCCGAAGTGCTAACCACTACACTACGGGGGCCGGTTCCACAACAGATTCTGATTGGCTGTACAATGTATTTGTAGGGCGCATTTCTTTAAATAAAACTCTGTGCGTCTACCACTAACTCACAACTGAATAAAGCATTTTCAATTCAATCCAATTCAATTCGACAATTCAAATAAACTACATAAAACATATCATGTAAATAATTATACGAGAAAAAGAAAGACTCAATTTCATTTCATTTATTATCCCAGTTTGGCCAATTTGTTATACGGCACTAAACACACATCACAGACCTCAACGACTAAATACATATGAGATCCCCCCCCCCCCCCCCCCACACGTCATGTATACATGTATAAAAGTCATCAGCACATCACATACCTTAAAAACTAAATACACACTAGTAAGAAACTGCATGTAGATAAATAATTTAAATATGAGGTTAGCGCGGACCTTCACGGCTAAATGTATGTAATGCATTATACTTACTTGCACTTTGCGTAGGTAACGCCCTGGTAGGTGGGCCAGGGAACGTAGCAAATGGCGTAGAGAAAGCTTCCATAGCGAACGGGGAACCAGGACAGCTTGGGGATCAGGTCGTAGGGGCACTCGTACAAATTCAGCCCCTCACACGGACTGCACAAATATGTTCTCATGCAGTCTCCATTTTCGTTCGAGTTTCACACTGGGGAGCCGGGGTGGCCGAATGGTAGAGCGTTGGACTTCTAATGCTCGGGTCGTGAGTTCGTATCCCGGCTGGAGCCAAATATTTTTTTTTTTTTTTGGCATCGTACAAAATTGTGTTGACTGTGTGTTTTTTGTAATGGACAGTTCATTAAAGGATGGACAGTTCATTAAAGGATGTACAATCTTTTTCCAGTATTTAAAATTATGGTGTCTGTTCATGTATGTGTGCGTTTGTTTTTGTGGGTGTAAGTTTGCAAAAATAAACCAAAAAAAACCCCAAATATTTGTGCTGGCTTTTTCACCGTTGCCCCGTCTTTGATATCACCCGTATGTGGTGGAAAAGGACGTTAAACCCCCAAACACCCACCCACCCCTTGAGTTTCACACTACATTACTGGTCAATGAAATAACTTTTGTTACGTTTTCTGCATTATTATCTTGTATAACGGACCCCGGCACGAGTACAAAATACATAATACAAAACACAATGGAAGAATGGCAGTTATGATGTGTGTGTGTGTGTGTGTGTGTGTGTGTGTGTGTGTGTGTGTGTGTGTGTGTGTGTGTGTGTGTGTGTGTGTGTGTGTGTGTGTGTGTTTGTGTGTGTGTGTTCCTCGACTTTTTCTATCAGTTAGAGGGTCCAAATGGAACCGTTTTGGAAGGTTTGCTTCTGTTTTTGTTCTTTTCTTCTGTTTTCCTTTTTTTCTCATTTTTATTTGGTTCCTTCCGTCATCATCTTCCCTTTGTTTCAATGTCTATTTCTTATTTCATGTTTACACTGTTTTGTTTTTTTAAAATTTATCCTTTTTGTGGACAGTCATACATTTATAAACAAAGACATACAAGAATACATTTACATACATGCATACAAACACACATACAAATCCATAAACAAAACACATATATGAACTGCAGTAAACCAATGGCAACTAAATCAACCTAAAAAAACAACAACAACTACAACAACAACAAAAACTAACTAACCAACAAACTAACAAAAGAAAGTGCTACAGAGAAAAACAGTTACACTTTAAAAACAAAAACAAACAGAAACAACAAATATTACAAGCTAGATGTTTAATAGTTAATACAGATTCTATCTAGAGAATACACTACAATCCTTGACTCTTATCTCACCTCCGCTGGGCAATCTCAGTCGATACTTCGAACCCTGGGTTAGGGTTCGATTTGGCCAGTGCCGCGTAGGGTTCCGGCCTGTCCTCAAAACAGTTGAAGGTGCTTGCGTTGACTTGGCCACTGTACACAACAAACAAACAAACAAACAAACAAACAAACAAACAAACAAACAAACAAACAAACAAACAAATGAATAGTGTGTGAATAGATGAGTAAGTTAAAATGTCGTCTGGTTCTTTGTTCTGGAATTTGTAATGTGCATTGTACCGTGTCCTTTTCACTCAGACAACACCCGTTCTCCCAGAGTTCTTTAAGTTAAAAAAAGAGTTCAAAAAGGAAAATACAAATGTTGGAGGGGGCTGGGGGGGGGGAGGGGAGGGGAGGGGGGTGGAGAGTCATTTGGAGAACAATGTTTGTTGCCGACTTTAAAAAAAATCAATGAAGTGTTAAAGTAACTAACTGTGCAAAATCGAGGCTGAAAAACAAAAAACAAAACAAAAAACAAACAACTAACTAAACACCCATCAAAATAAATAAATGGATGACTAAAGAAAGAAAGAAAGAAAGAAAGAAACTTGTCAAAGAATGAAAATGTAAGTAATCTATGAGTAAATGAAGGAGAAGGGAATAAAGAAGAAAAGAAAGAAAACAGAAAGAGATAAACTGGATAAATAAATCATGAGAGAGAGAGAGAGAGAGAGAGAGAGAGAGAGAGAGAGAGAGAGAGAATAACTAGATAAATAAATAGACTTAAAAATAAGTAAGAAATACAAACAAGAAATGGTCGCGAACTTGCCAAAAGTTACCGCCCACTACAGCGGGACTTTTATTGCTAAAGGTAACTAAATGTTGACCTTGAGCCCATAGTCTTCAGCAGGTCCTGGGCCTGGTTTTGGTATTCATCGAGGTCGTCCGATTCCAGTTCATCAGAAGGTCCAGCATCATCCACCACCACGAACTCCTGAGGATCCTCCTGACACAGTGCTCCGGCCACTAGGCCTAGGAGAACCTGAACACGGTACAGCCATTTTTAAGTTGTTTCTCTATAGGCAGTATTGGGATGAGGCAGATTTCGCTGCGCGCAGCGGCAGGTTGCAGTGATACAAAACAAGATGGCCACCAGCCCAATATGTTGTTTCCATTTGATCACCTGCTATCGTCACGGTCGTTCTTTTGTAATGCCATGTATCCACACACACACACACACACACACACACACACACACACACACACACACACACATACACACACACACACACACTCTCTCTCTCTCTCTCTCTCTCTCTCTCTCTCGTAATGGAAACAACTGACCGGGCTGTCACACCAATCTTGTTTTTGGAAGAGAGACGTCAAGTTGTATTCTTTGAAATCTATGACGTTTTTGCTCACTGGGATGACGCATAATACATTTGGCGTAATAACTTTGATACAGTTCTTGCAATGAAACCAGGCCCATGAAAATTGAAGTGTTGCTGCTACGTGCGCAGTGTAAAGATCGAATTAATACCGGCTCAATATGTTTAACAGACAAGTCTGCGCGGCGAACGTTTTCTAACTATGTGTTATGTCAGACATACACACGCGCGCGCGCACACACTCACACGCACGCACGCACGCGCACACGCACACATACACACAGAGACTCGCGCGAGCCGCGTTTGTGCTCCATTGAGACCTATGTGGTGTCCTCTCACTCTACTATGCTATTGAGTGAGAGTCAGTGGGAAAAACAAAGCACACTACATCAATGAAACTCCCGCTTTCCCCGTCTACACATAGAGAACGTCCAAAAAGTGGCGACACATCCCCAAGAAATGCCAGTATCACGTCAATCAAACATGACGTCGGAAAAATGACGCTGATACTGCCTTTTGCGTCAGTGCGCGCGTGCCTTTTCTGCGATGGATCTGACCTGTTCAGTACGTAAGCAGCCCTGCACAGCGTTCTGGGTTCTTCTTCTTTCATGAATTTGTTCTCCGTGCATATTCTGTTCATAAAGTATTGGAGTTGTATTCTGTTATATCCCGTGTCTTCTCTGCGATTGCACGACGATGGCGACACAGTAGAAGTAAAATACACCACGTCTTAAAACAGAGGAATTCGGAAAGAAAGTGGCGAGACACCCCCAAGAAAAAACAGCATCACGTCAATCAAACATGACGCACTTACTTTACGTCAGTGCGCGTGCGTCTCTTCTTCGATGTTTGTGATGCGTGTGGCTTGTAGAGGAAATGTGCTGTGAGTACAAATTTTCAAGTCAACTGACGATAACGGCTGCAGTGAATTTTTCTAATTTTTTTGTATATTTTTTTGGCACCCCAGGCTCATTATCTATGTATAGCAGGAGCGATTTTGAGATCTAAAGTGTGTTCACCAGCACTTTCATCAGGTACGGCTTACGCCAAAAGTATAAAAGCGACAACCTCCAAAATTCACTTAGTTGAGAGTCCGTATTCATGCTATCTATGTCCAAAAAATGGAGTGGTTTAGGTAAATATTACGCCTTTAAACGCCAGAAAGCCACTTTTTCTGAAAAGTGCGATAACTCGCAAATCATGTGAGCAATCGTACCTGGATCGGGCCTTCTATTCAACAATCTTGATTCATTTAGAAACCCCAAATTTGAAATCGATCGGTTCAGTATTTTCGGAGAAATAGGCATCTGAACTGGGTTCACATGCAATGTCAACTCAGGCTCGGTTTACATGAAAACTATAAGAGCGACCATTTTCTAGTAGTGACTCTGTTCAGAGTCCGTATTCAAGCTATCTACTGCCAAACAATTGAGTGATTTAAATAAATATTACGCCTGTACACGAAAGACAACCAACTTGTCTCAAAAGGGCGATAACTCCCAAATCACTTAAGCAATCATCACACGCTTGAATCGTCTAATGTAACATTTTGATATATTTGGATACCCCAAATTTGAAGCCATTCGGTTGAGTATTTTCGAAGAAACGGGCCTGGACACAATTCACACACACACAGCCGCACAGCCGCACACACGCACACACATCCGCACAGACGGCACTCACTGAGGAGGAGAAGTGCGTTCGGAACACCATACGCGTCAGCATCGATGACGCAAGTTTTCTTACGTCATTGTCAGAGTTACACTTGCAAAATCGTCTCTGCGGGAGATCGGCAGTGACGTGCGTTTGTACCACAGATGCTTGCCTATGAACGTGGAAATTTTAGCCCGTCCTATTATGTTGTTTCCATTACTATGGAAACAACATAACAAGACTGTGACGTTTCTCCAGGCAATACATTCTTTCGCGCACACAGTGACGTAACGAAATTTGCGTCACAGACACCTCCTTACGTGCACACTATGCTGGTACGTTCTTTTTGGCGGGAGTTGTGAGACAGGTGTGTGTGTGTGTGTGTGTGTGTGTGTGTGTGTGTGTGTGTGTGTGTGTGTGTGTGTGTGTGTGTGTTTCGTTATCAATGACTGTTTTTAAAAAAAATGTGTTTTTTGCCTCCCTAATGTGTAACTATACGAGCCAGAAATATGAGGGTGTACACCTGCAATGCCATCTTATGTTCGTTTGTTTATTTTGTGTGTGTGTGTGTGTGTGTGTGTGTGTGTGTGTGTGTGTGTGTGTGTGTGTGTGGACGGATGTAATGATGGCTATCTCCTAAATCAACTCGTCGGAGAGCTTTTTACTTTGAGATGACATCTGCAGTCATATGCTCCAGAGGTAGGTTTCACGATTTTTCACTTGCCGAATTTTTGGAAGAGTTGTTGCCCATTTTGAAAAAAAATCTGTCATATTTTTATGAAAAAAAGAAGAAGTTTAAATTCCTTCATTTTCTAGACTTTTGAAGTTCATCCAATTACACTGACTGTATTCGTAGCACAGCTCAGTAGCTCTGACAGATTTTGTGTGAAAAAAATATTTCCGAGGTTGGGGTGGTTTGCATATAAGGCGGCCATGATGTCTATGAAAAGACTCCTTCAAATTACTCATCATCTCAACACTTTTGTCACGTGTGAAAACTGCACATATGACCGGAACTACTGCACTATTATAGCTTAAGTATTAAGAATAACAGAGATTTAGATAAACATATTTTTTTGAAGTTTCTGCGAGAAGCGCCTGTCAAAAAAGTTCCAATTTTGCAGTTTCGTAAGTACAATTCCAAGGCATTCAAGTCCACGTTTCACCAGCTCTCTAGATCTTCCAGATTTTATGTAAAAATTAATTCAGTCACGGAAGTCACAAAAGCAACAAGGAAATCACAAGATATGAAGAGGTATCATCTGTTAGACGAGCAGCGTGAGGCTGACGTCAAATGTTTGGTTCACAGACAAAATTTGCAAGTAATGTCATTGCCTTCGACATTTCACCAGCCCTCCAGATCTTCCAGATTTCATGTGAAAAATAATTCAGTCGGGGAAGTCACAAAGCCAGCAGGGAAATCACTAGTTCGGGCAACCCATGAGTGATCGGGGACGCCACATCCTCAGACGATATCAGTGCTAGAGGCTGACGTCAAATGTTAGTTCACGGAATTGACGTCATCTCTCTCTCTCTCTCTCTCTCTCCCCAACCCCAGTCATGTGGCTAATCGGTCGAGGTCGTAGCGGATCTAGTGTCATTGGTAGGACTTGAAGAGGGGAGAACCGGCAACAGCAACAATAATAACAAAACAGACAAAATAACATGAAATTTGGAGAAACAACTTTGTAGGACGGGGCCGTTCCTCCTTGTTCATTTTACAGGAGCGAATTATGCTGTTACTGTAGGGGAGCCGGGGAATGGTAGAACGTTGGACTTCCAATGCTCGGGTCGTGGGTTCGAATCCCGGCTGGGGCCAAATATTTGTGCTGGCTTTTTCACCGTTGCCCCGTCTTTGATATCACCCGTATGTGGTGGAAAAGGACGTTAAACTCCCAAACACCCGCCCACCCCCGCTATCACTGTACTGCGTTTGGTAATTTAGTCGCCAACAATTTTCGGCGGTAACCTCTTACGGACCTAATATATTTCACTTCTCATTTTATCCGTTTCTTCTTGGCGTAAGTGAAACAAGCCAAAATTGACAATGTGATTTTTTGTTGTTGTAAACCCAACAAGTCCTTTTCAAAGAGGGTGGGGTGGGTGTTTAGAAATTTAACGTCGTTTCCGCCACGTGTGGGTGATAGGGCAACGAGAAAAGACAGGGCAACGAGAAAAAGACCAGTACAAATGTTTGACTCCAGCCGGGATTCGAACTCACGACCCGAGCTTTGGAAGTCCAACGCTCTACCATTCTGCTATCCCGGCTCCCCCCTTTTCAAAGAACAATACTAACAATTTCATAATAATACTTTGACGTCGTTCACTTCTTGAGGTCTCATGAAGGTTTTAGGAGCACACGTCAATTACTGAGTGTGATTACCTTTCACGTCCTTATCACTCTCCGGGGCTTGCCGGAGGTAAATGCTAGACTGATTTCGATAATTTACATTTGTTCAGCTCGCGTTTTCACGGAAAATGTCCCTTACGCCTAAAAGAAACGGAGAAACGGAGCACTATTGCTGTCATGGAATATAATTATTTGGCTACTAGGCCAGGATCCACTTTTCCTCTTTGATAGGTATTAGCTACAGGAAAGCCGCTTCGTCAGAAGTTATCGTCGAACTTTTTGGCGACAGAATTACCAGACGCACTATATGACTTTAGCGTCGGAACAGCTGCGATTGTGAAAGGGCTTGTACTTTCGAAACACAAGACAGCTGTCGATTTGAAACAGTTACCAACGCTCCGAAACAGTTATAATTTGAATTACCAAACGCACATTATGCTTTTGCGTCGGAACAGCTGCGACTGTGGAAGCGTCTGTATTCTCGAAACACAAGACAGCTGTCGATTTGAAACAGTTACCAACGCTCCGAAACAGTTATAATCTGAATTACCAAACGCACATTATGCTTTTGCGTCGGAACAGCTGCGATTGTGGAAGCGTCTCTACTCTCGAAACACGCGCTTGCTTCAAGACTACAAGGCTCAACAGAAGACCGCTGTCGATTTGAAACAGTTACCCACGCTTGTAATCTTTATGCAATTAACTTAATGTCTGCTTGCTGTGCGAAAGTGAACTGTCAGGTCAAGCACTAACTACCTCTGCATACCGGGATTACGTCTTAGCTTGTAGGGCGATGGACTGTCAGCTCTAGGGCCATGAGTTCAATTCCTTAGCTGGGAGGTAATAGTTACAAGCTTTACGGCTTTCAAGTAAAGACATACACAGAAAAGGGAGAAAAAAAAATCGTTTCGTCATTTTTGCTGATAGTAATTTGAAAAAAGAATGAAGTGCGTGAACAAGTCTTGGCTGGTCGGGTGGGTGGGTGTTTGGGGGTTTAACGTCCTTTTCCACCACATAGGGTGATATCAAAGACGGGGCAACGATGAAAAAGCCAGCACAAATATTTGGCCCCAGCCGCGATCGAACTCACGACCCGAGCATTAGAAGTCCGACGCTCTACCATTCGACCACCCCGGCTCCCCTGAACAAGTCTTGGCAGTCCCAGCAGAAACAAGCATTAATTTTGCACATCCAGTACGTTTGCTGTTTAGTTTCTTTTCCCCCCGCTTTTTGGGGTTGTTGTCGTGTCTTTGGTTTTACTGAGTGAAAACCCCAGCACGCAATTCGGCCGAACAACAGACAGTTATTTCAGAAATACGATGCAACAGGTAAATCAGCTGATTAAAAGAAAAGAATCAGAGAAAAAAATAAAGAAGCGTTCTCACCAGCAGAAGCAGCCTCATGTTTCCTCTGTAGGTTGTTGGAGACTTCAGGAGAAGTTGTTGCTGTCCAAGGGAGTCTTGAGTCCAGCGGATGAAGAAGGTGCCAAACTCGCCATTATTTATAGGCGGGGTGACCATGTGCTCCACCAACCAGAGAGCTGATGCTTTCGATTGGATCAGTCATTGGTTAGTGCCGGGAACTTCCGCCAATCAGATTTGAGCAAGGTATCTCTTTCGAGTTATGTGACCAGGGGTGAATCCCGGTCCGCCAATCAGATTTCAGAGGTAGAGTCATGGACACCGTGAACTGACACGCCCTCAGATCGATAAACCTTTCCATCCTACAGTTTGTGTGTGTGTGTGTGTGTGTGTGTGTGTGTGTGTGTGTGTGTGTGTGTGTGTGTTAGCTGCTTGTAAATTTCCTAGGTAAGGAATACATGAATTAGAGGAGATACATATCCATGTGAAGATTCTCCACCATGCATGGTTTCAGTTCAAAGTAT
>JACVVK020000546.1:257500-285000 GCA_018292915.2 Batillaria attramentaria | reverse complement strand
AAAAAAAATTCAGATAGCTTATGAAAGCAGATAAGGCCCTTTAAGATTTTTCTGTCAACTGTTTTCGAGACTGACCACAAGCAAGAGGAGATGCCGATTCATGTCCTACCGCCGGCTTTCTTCTGCTCAGCCCACCTTCGGAAATCTCCGTCATTTCCCGCGGTTTCTCTTCGGATGCGCATGCGCTGATGTGACCCCGCAAAATTGCTGTCAGGGCAAAGACTATAGTACTACATTACACGAACTGTAATGTAGTAAGTACCATGGTCTTTGGTCAAAGCAGACGAATCTATAAACTCGTAGTGTTAGAGTTGGGCATTTTCGAATGAGACACGTTCGCCCGTGAGGGTAAAGTGTATATTTTCATGGAGCGTTATTCAGCGTCAGTAGTGTCGTTTTGATATAATTATTTCCCTATTCGAGCGAACCCTGACCCTCGGGTAGAAGGTGAAGGTCACCCGATCTAGCCGGTGCACAGCCATACAAAACCAATTCTGTCGCTCTTCTAGAAACGAAAAAGTGGCACAGTCGGTCGATCATGTACACCGGTGGTGAAAGACTTATGGCTAGATGCTGATTCTCTTCACAAAGGCGTAAAATGGACTTTAATATAACTGCTGTCCGCTGACATATTACAAGCCCTGCCGCACACTGTGTGTGTGTGTGTGTGTGTGTGTGTGTGTGTACAAAAAAACAAAAACAGAAAAAAAGTACGTATTTGCAGTTCTAAAACAAAATGAGGCTTATTTTAGGGTGGGTGGGTGGGTGTTTAGGGGTTTAACGTCCTTTTCCACCACATAGGGTGATATCAAAGACGGGGCAACGATGAAAAAGCCAGCACAGTATTTGGCCCCAGCCGGGATCGAACTCCCTACCCGAGCATTGGAAGTCCAATGCTCTACCATTCGACCACCCCGGCTCCCCGAGGCTTATTTAAGGAGAGGTGGTCGTGCTGCCGGGGTTTAACCTACCTACATCCAATTGGTCCCACAAATATGCTTATCCAAAGAACATCCTAGCATGTGTTCCTATCATTTAGAGATCACCTGATTTAAATCTGAAAACCGTCCCTTTCAATGCGGCCGGCGGAAGTTCCGGGTAGCCTTTGTAAGTCGGCTTCCCTGATTGGTCGAGCAGATATGATCAAGCGTACCCATTTGCGAAGACTGTGTCCAGGATGTGGGTCACCACGTTTTAACGTGTGGTTGGGTTTAGCTTTTCTTACAGCCAACAACAGTGTCTGGTCGTGACGTTCTGAGGGCAAGGTCAGTCGAATGCTGAGTGATAGACACCTTGCTCGTACACTTTTTTTTTCTTCAAAATCGCTCAACCGTGAGAGAGTGTTATAGGGATGCTGAGTTCACCCAAGCGCATCGTCCTAATGCTGGAGTTCGCTGGCGGAGCTGATTTTATAGCCTCTGTGTGTGTGTGTGTGTGTGTGTGTGTGCGCGCGCGCGCGCGTATGTGTGTGTGTGCATGTGTGTGTGTGTGTGTGTGTGTGTGTGTGTGTGTGTGTGTGTGTGAAATAATAGCATTATATTTAAATGAATCTCTCTCTCTCTCTCTCTGTCTCTCTCTCTCTCTCACACACACACACACACACACACACACACACACACACACACACACACGCGCGCGCGCACGCACGCACACGTGTAAACAACAGCAAAGAAACAAAGCGAACAATATTTGCAGTATCTGTTATGTTTATTAACAGTATTCAAGCAAATTTCGATTCAGATACACTAAACTTGAAAACTTGATTACGTGAAATATCATTCCCCCCAAAACCGAAACCAAACCAAAACCAAAATACAGTCGGAAATGAATCAAATGAAATGAATCACGATCTGTTGATTCTGATGCGAAACCATCATTTCAAATTCACCCTGGAAAGGGAGGTAACCGCGCAGCCTAGCAGGTAGAGCAGCTGCAGGCCTGTGGAAGAGAGCGGAGCACCCACTGCCATGTCCATCTCTGCGCTCTGAAGTTCCAGCAGAAGACCAGCATGCGGCGTCTCTGGTAGCAGGAAGGTCGGCAGCGGCCATTCCTTTGTCCAGTCAGATTGCAAGACGGGCAGCTGGAGAACGGAAGCAATTCAATTCAATTCAATTCAATTCAATTCAATCAAATTCAACAATGTACTGCGGAGTTTTTGCTAGGGATTAAAAATATTGGCGAAATCGCTGCACAAATGAGCGATAGTGGTAAAATTCTGAGATATACATTTTGTCGAGGAATCTTTCTGCTTCACATTTCGGGTACTGCTCGCATAATTAGCCATAGCGTCCGTGTAGGCCGTTCAATAGAGGTACCCCCCCCCCCCCCATGCCCCCCTCCCCACGCCAATTAGCGAGTTTTCATCCAGTGGCGTCAATGGGCGGTGATCCATTATGGACACGAAAACCGTCTTTCGTGACAATATTTTCGGGTGTGAAGTAGGCCTGACTACATGGTCGAATTCATGAACGGGGCAAACAAACAAAGAGCTGTTTTATCGCTCATTTTATTTCTCAGTAGTGAGTAGTGGCAGCGGGGACACTACAACTCCCAGTCCAAGTGATGCACACAGTAAATCATAGGCAACAGGCAAATTTTTAACTGAGGTTTAAAAGAGAGTAGAGTAGGCGCATTGCGGTTATCATCAGCGCTATACTTACTTGCACGTGGCGTAGGTAACGCGCTGGCGGGCGGCCCAGGGGACGAAGCAGATGGCGTGCACGGTGCTGCCATAACGGATGGGGAACCAGGACAGGATGCGTGTGGTGTGGGGACAGTGGTACAGCGGCAGGCCCACACAGTTGCTGCACAAAACACAAGTTGTACAGTTCAGGATGGGTGGGTGGGTGTTTGAGAGTTTAACGTCCTTGGCCACCACATACGGGTGATAACTCTTTAAGAGCCCGTAGCCCGTGCTTTGGACATGTTCAGCCCACAAAATTTGAAAAATAAATTTATGCAATTCTAAATTCCGAAACTTGAATAGCTGAGCGGACCCTTCGCACCACGTGATTCTAATGTGTTTATGTCCAGTGTGTTAGAGAATGTGTGTGATTCGCGTGAGCGTGCGTGTTGGGTTCAGTTCGCGGCGCTTTGAGCCGATTCATGAAATTGGGTAAAGCGCCTATACAATACTCATTATTATTATTATTATTACATGTATTACCCGACCACCCCTGCGGCCCGCTATGTAATAAGACTGGATAAACAGCCAGTAGGAGCCACTTCAAGCCACTATTACGGCAGAGCGCAGGCCTTTCCCGCTAGGCCCAAGACCAGTGCAGATTGTGTAATAGTGGCTTGAAGTGGCTCCTGGTGATCTGAAGATCTGCGATTTTTACATGGGCTTTGAAGAGATATCAAGGATGGGGCAAGGAGAAGAAGTCCAGCACACGTATTTGGCCCGAAAGGAAGTTCCCGTTCAAATTTTATTTCCTAGGCATGGGAACTAACTGAACGTACACATCAATACAATACGTACACATACACTTAAAACTGAGCATTATAATACAAACACCGACAGTACTGCAGCCACGTTTGACTTTGACACTATATAGCGCTGGTCAGTGAAATAGCTTTTACGTTTTCTACTATATGTGTAAAACAGACCTCTGCACATGTACAAAATACGTAGGAGAGAACACTTCAGAAATGAAAAACGGCAGTATGATTATGTGTCAGTACGCGTGCGTGCGCGTTTTCGTAGGTGTGTGTGTGTGTGTGTGTGTGTGTGTGTGTGTGTGTGTGTGTGTGTGTGTGTGTGTAAGTGTGTGGGTGTGTGCGCGCGCGCGCCAGCTTGCGCGCGTGTGTGCTGGCGAATCTATGCTCTCGTGCATATGTGTGCGTATGTGTTTGTGTGCAGAAGTGTTAAATAGGGATACTGAGTTCATCCAAGCTTGCGCGCGTGAATGTGGGCGTGTCTGCGCTTCCGTGTGTGTGTGTGTGTGTGTGTGTGTGTGTGTGTGTGTGTGTGTGTGTGTGTGTGTGTGAGTGCCCTCCTTGACCCTTGTCTCACCTGGAAACGATCTGACGACGCCCGCGCTTGGACGAGAAGTCCAAGGGTTCTGCATCTTCAGCCAGCTGGACAAGGTCAGACGACACTTGGAACCCTCCGTCAGGGTTCGATTTGGCCAGTGACGTGTAGGGCTCCGGGCTGTCCTCAAAAGAGTCGAAGGTGCTTGGGTCGACCATGCCACTGGTGAAAAACAATAAACAAATACATATATAAATAAATGAGAAAGCTGATCTGTTATTTGGCTCTTTCACTGACATTAGTATAGTTTAACGCATCCTTTTCACTTAGACACTATCCTTCCTCCGTAAGTACATTGTAGTGAAATTAAAAAAAAAAAAACCACCAAAAACAAACAAACAAACAAACAAACACTAAACTCAAAGCCAAGGGGAGAATAGATCTGATGAGAATGGCCAAAATGTCTGTAGCCAAAGAAGACACGAACCCCCCCCCAAAAAAAAAAAAAAAAAAAACACAACAAAAAACAAAAAAAACAACCCACAAAACAACAACAACCTACAACAACAAAGGACGGTCTAAAGTAAACAACTGAATAAATAACTAGACTGAAGAAAACAGTACATAGCTAACCAACAAAAAAGGATGCAAAAAGAAAGAGAGAGAGAGAGAAAAAAAATTGTGAAATGAGTAAATGATGAAGATGTAAGCAATCGATGAATAAACGAATAAGATGGGAACGATAGAGGAAGAAAGAGAGAAAACAGAGATAACCCGGATAAATAAGTCATGCATAAAAAAGAAGAAGAAAATAAATGAATAAATCTATAAAATCATAAAATTTAAATAAATGGAAGTTAAAAAAATAGGGGGGAAAAAACAAACAAGAAAATGTTGTGAACCTGCCAAAATGTTCGGCCCACTTCAACGGGGGCTTTAATGCTAGTAAATAACTAGGTAACTGAATAACTGAATGCTGACCTTTTACCCATGGATCTCAGCAGCTCGCTGGCCTTGTCGCTGTAGGCCTTCAGGTCGCCCGCGTCCAGTTCATCAGAAGGTCCGGCCTCCTCCAGCACCAGAAACTCGTCAGGTACCTGACACAGCACGCCGGCCACCAGGCCTAACACAACCTGTAAACATGCAACCATTTTTTTTTTTAAATTAAAAGGCGCCAATTCTGATAGGTATTACTGCAGAAGATAACTTTCGCTTTGGAACAGTTGCTCTTATTGGTGAGTGCGCCTGTGCTTTCGAAAAAGTCTTAATCTGTTATGATAAGTAGAGCTCTGAATGCAATCAACTAGCGTCTGCTTGCCGTGCGAACGTGAACTGCACGAATACGAGGTCCAGCATTCTCTCTGCAAACGGAATCATAGAAGTTATAGAGCGCTGACCAAACCAAACCAAACAACCAACCAAAAGAAAAGAAAAGAAACCAAACAAAGTTTCGTTTCGGTATTTTCGCTGATGGTAATTCAAAAAGAATTGAGTATGTAAATAAGCCCTAGCAGTCCCATCATAAAACAAACAATTGCACAGCCACTTTTCTTTCTTTTATCCAGTCTATGGTTCCACTTTAACGTAGTGAAACAGAACACAAAAGCCCAAACTAAACAGTCGGCCAAAAACATGCAGTTATTTCACGGTGAGGAAGGCGAAGCACCAGATACATCAACTGTCTGAAAGCATCACCAAAGTAAAAGAAAAAAAAAAAAAAACAAGAGAGAGAGAGAGAGAGAGAGAGAGAGAGAGAGAGAGAGAGAGAGAGAGACTTTTTGATATTTAACAAAGGATAAGAGAGAGAGAGAGAGAGAGAGAGAGAGAGAGAGAGAGAGAGATTCTCACCAGCAGAAGCAGCTTCATGTTTCCTCTGTAGGTTGTTGGAGACTCCAGGAGAAGTTGTTGCTTTCCAAGGGAGTCTTGAGTCCAGCGGATGAAGAAGGTGCCAAACTCGCCATTATTTATAGGCGGGGTGACCATATGCTCCACCAACCAGAGACCTCTGTTTCCGATTGGATTGGCCATTGGTCAGGGGCCGGTTCCGCCAATCAGATTTGAGCTTCCGAGTTGATTGACCAGGGGTGAATTCCGGTCCGCCAATCAGTTTTGAGAGTTCGAGGTGACCGGCCTTGCAGGAGTTCCGCCAAGATGAATCTATTATATCGGAGTTGAATGCGGTGCCTTGGCCGACAATGGTACTTCCCGGACTTTGCGCCATGGTCTGTTGCCCACGACTGCCCGCTTTGATGGTCATGGACACCCGGCGTGACCTGACACGCTCCCGCGTCGCGGTTATGTGTGGACTTCGGTTTGAGGTATGAAAGATTTGAAAAGACCGACAGAAACTTGAGACTTTACATTAACATTATTAAAACAACAACAACAATCATTTTGTGGATCACGCGCCATAACTGCCAGTTACAGTGTGTGTGTGCGCGTGCGTGTGTGTGCTTTTCTGTGCGTACGCGCGCGCGGGCGTGTGTGTATGAATGTGCACGCAAAGCCGGGTACACTTTGATCACATCATACTTTCGCAAAGCCCCCTGCCACCCGTTCCCCCCTCTATCCAACCCCATACCCCTCACCCCTCTCCACATCCCGACCGGGGCCAAATATTTGTGCTGACTTTCTCATCGTTGCCCTGTCTTTGATATCACCCGTATGTGGTGGAAAAGGACGTTAAACCCTCAAAACACCCACCCACCCACTCACTCCCCTCCCTCTCCACTGCACCCAGTCGCCTAGACCCCCCCCCCTCCCCTCTACCATCATAGTAACAGTCACGCACCAGTGAACATGAAAACAATCAGCCAGCCGCGAAGAAACTGAGGTGGACACACTGGCAAACATCCGGGAACCGGCCGCTGTTATTACAAACGTAGCCATGCGACGTGTCCTCTGATTGGACGCCCAAAATGTTATCATTGGTGCTGGTGCTTACGGACAAGGTCGTCCAGCGATTGGTTGTGTGAGGAAAACAATACTGGACATTCAAGGACAAACAGAAGCAATCAGGTTTCCTTGGCCTAAGGCCTAAATGAGTATTTTGCAATTACCCCCCCCCCCCCCCCCCCCCCGGTATTAGGAACTTCTCCCCTATGGCTGCCGTTTTCTTTTCTTTTTCGTTTTATTTTTTTTAAGTTTACAATACCAGACATGTACAACACATTCGAACATAAACACTTATATACCATTTTCAAACAAATTATGTTCATACTACAGCAAACACACACACACACACACACACACACACACACTTACTTCTTCCCTAGTGTTTGTCCCCTAGGCGTTTTTGTTTGCCGTTTTGGTTTTGGTTTCTTGAACATATGCATTAACAGTACCGCAGGTTGTTGTATACGCGATACAATACAATGCACGTCAGAAACTGAATTGAAGGGCAAAAAGGAGTTTTACCGGAAAATCGAAGACAAGTTTGTGAAAGCCACAGAGAGAAAAATTGTTTGTCTGTCCGTGCGCACGGCAGAGGAGAGTCAGGCAGACCGAACCCAGCCAGTTTGGATTAAGTCGAAAACATAATTTTATAATGTAACCCAAGAATGTTTATCTAATTAAAAAACGTGTTGTTTCACTTCAAAGAGGATCAGACGCCCGTGCTGTTTATTTTCATATTTTCGTTCTTCCCTTTCTTTCTTTTCTATTTCGTTTTAACTGCGAATCACAACGCATTTTGGTGAGCCGTGATAGCCGAGCGGCAGCGCGTTGGACTTGCAATGCTCGGGTCGTGCGTTCGAATCCTGGCTGGGGCTAAACATTTTTGTTGGCCTTTTTCTCGTTGCCCCGTCTTTGGTATCACCCGGACGTGAAGCCCTCGATCGCCCATTCACCCACACACGCACACCCCGCTGCCCGTTTATTAAAGTTTCAATACAGGCGTTGCTGTCGCGGGGAATACCATTTCATACAAAAAAAAAAACCCAAACAAACAGACTTCTTCTTCTTCTTCTGCGTTCCCGGCCATGCTAAATGGAAAGTCCGGTCTTGGTGACGAACTCCGCTGTCCGCCGCAGTGACGCTGTCGGTCTCCAGAGCTTCTCTTGTAGGTCCGCCCCACTGGGCCAAAGCTGGCGTCGGAGGGCGCTGTAGGTGGGGCACGTGTTGCAAACAAACAGACAAATCTGATTCACACATTTCAGCTGTTTAGGAACGCAGTTGAAACGATTTCTATTGGAATGCTATAAATAAACGTAGCTTCCCAGCAGCCTGCAAGACTAGATTTTGACACGGATGTTACCCATGCGTGACATATTTTTCTGAGGCCTGAACACTAACGTTACGGTTGTGATTGTTGCAAGCCACGCAAACCCGCTCGTGCGTGACGAAGCGGGCGTCTGGAGCCGTTCGAGCGCGTCCTTTCGCCCGACATGTGACGGGTAGCAGGGGAAGTAGGTGTTACCACTCGGCTACCATTGGCTGGCGGTCTGCCAGTAAAATTGCGTCCTGTGGTGTCGTGTCCAAAAAGAAGCACAAACTAGCGGTGTGTGTGTGTGTGTGCGCGCGTCAGTGTGTGTGTGTGTGCGCGCGCGTCAGTGTGTGTGTGTGTGTGCGTGCGCGCGCGCGTCAGTGTGTGTGTGTGTGTGTGTGTGTGTGTGTGTGTGTGTATGTGGCATTGTCCTTATCACAAGGAAGTCTGCTATTAAAGTTGTCATGAATTTTGAAGTCAGGCTTTCTTACAACTTACATGATCAGTGATTACTTCATAAACGTGACAGGAAAGGCGAACAAAACAAAACAAAACAAAACAAAACAAAACAAGCGAAATGAAACAAAACGAAACAACACAACACAACACAACACAACACGTGGAACAGATATTTTTTTCTCTGAGGCATGAATACCAACGTCATGGGTGCAAACCACTCAAACCCGCTCGTGCGTGACGAAGCGGGCGCCTGGAGCCGTTCGAGCGCGTCCTTTCACCCGACATGTGACGGGTAGCAGGGGAAGTAGGTGTTACCACTCGGCTACCATTGGCTGGTGGTCTGCCAGTAAAATTGCGTCCTGTGGTGTCGTGTCCAAAAAGAAGCACGAACTAGCGGTGTGTGTGTGTGTGTGTGTGTGTGTGTGTGTGTGTGTGTGTGCGTGCGTGTGTGTGTGTGTGTGTGTGTGTGTGTGTGTGTGTGTGTGTGTGTGTGTGTGTGCAAAACGCCGTTACAAATAATAATAATAATAATAATATATAGTTTCCATGCAGGGGCAATATCCCAAAACACACACACACACACACACACACACACGCACACGCACACGCACACACACACAACTTTCATAAATAAGCAGCTGTGCTCCCGAAGACCTAAGCAAAAAAAGTGCTGCACCAAACCTTGTAGTGACTGTTCTTATCATAGACATATATACTTCTATATGCACTGTAGGTCTCAGCTCTTGTATTACAAACTTATGCTTGGAGGCATGAGTCTTCGTTTAGTATTTGGAGGAAAAAAATCAACAGCAGCAGCAACAACAACAACAACAACAACAACAACAACAACAAACAGAACAAAGCAAACACAACAACAACAACAACAACAACAGAAAAATCACGCTCCTTACACTCCAATGCTTCAGCCGTAAATTCGGATAGCATGTTTAGATGTAAAATACCCAGTGACTTCAGTCAACGAGAAGGACCACTTCGGGGCACTGGCTGCTGACACAAAATTAGAAAGTTGGTACCACAGGTGCCGTAGGTCCCAGGCCTGGTTAACACCGGGATATTTATTACAGGAAGCGCGGAACGCGGCTCTGTCAAGCAGTCTCAACCCACATGAACCTCCATAGCATCATCATACCATCATGGTTTAAACAGTTTTATTCGTTTTGAACAAATATACATATGCACTTTCACACAATTTTCACGAGGCCGAGCACAAGTCAAAAACTTATATTTTATCATACCATCATACTTCTTTTCATCATCAAGCATAATAAAAATTGCCCCAACTTCCGAGCCCTCCGTGGATTCGACCCATGACTTGGGAGGAATACCATTGGAGCTGGCAAAGAGGTTGGGTAGGAAAAAAATTGAAAGTTGGTCACGTAAATAGTTGAAAAAGTCATCATTCGGGGGCCGGTCCCATTTATTTACTTATTTATTATTTTTACTGATTAGGACATGTGGGTGGGTGTTTGGGGGTTTCAACGTCCTTTTTGGTGATGTCAAAGACGGGGCAACGAGGAAAAAGCCAGCACAAATATTTGGCACCCAGCCGGTATTCGAACTCACGACCGGAGCTTTGAAAGACCAACGCTCCACCACTCAGCTATCCCGGCTCCTCTGATTGTAAATACATGTAGCAATAAATTTAATAAAGCAACGCGTAATACAATTTTTTTTTTATTTGCGCGACAGGGTTGCCGTGCGAGGTACCATTTGAGGTATGCAATTTTGTTTTCCGCTTTCAAAGGATACGGGAGGATTCCATTATGTCAATATTATGAAAGAACTTGACCTGATTGAATTTGATAGCATTCCGGATGCGGTCTCTGATTGGTGGATCTGAGACACGGTTAACCTATATATAGCGGGGTTTAGACGAATGTCGAGCTATCAGACTGACCGGATCAAGTTCTGAAGAAAAATCCTGACATTTTCTGATTTGCTGTACGATGAAACTTTTGCTGGTAAGAAATTTCTCGTTCTACTGTGATTCACAATTAATATTTGATTTTGCACCTGATGTTTAGTAAGCTGTATTTTTCGATTGTCTGTCTGTTTGTTTGCTGCCTTTTTTTTTTGGTGTGTGTGTGTGTGTGTGTGTGTGTGTGTGTGTGTGTGTGTGTGTGTGTGTGTGTGTGTGTGTGTGTTTATTTCATGTATTCATTTTATATTTATACTTTTATCATGTTGTGGATTGTATTACACCACATAACTTGATTGAATACCAACTCGTATTTGCTCCATGACGCTGATCCGCCCCTGAGCTTGAGCGAAGGCACAGATCGCGTCATGGAGCAACATTGATTACTGGTCGGTATTCAGCCAAGTCATAATTATGATGTAATAGCTAACTAGAACACGAAGCAGGATCTGGTCCTACTATTAGCAAAGTTTTTTTTTATATATATATAAATTTATAAATGTAAACTGCATAAGACATTACCCCGTCGCGACCTGTTTATGCCTGTATTAAGAACAAGATACAACATAGAGAAAAAAGCGGCTTCTCGATTATCAAAACTATCAGAATTTAACCAGAAATGGATACCCTACCAACCTCTTGCAACAGAAATACAACTGAATCTGATAGTTGTCATTTAATAATAATAATAATAATAATCGCATTAATATAGGCGCTTTATCCCAAATATTTTGGCTCAAAGCGCCGCGAGCTAAACCCAACACGCACGCTCACGTGAATCACACGCATTCTCTCACACACAGGACATAAACGTATTACAATCACGTGGTGCGAAGGGTCAGCTCAGCTATTTAAATTTCGGAATTTAGATATGCATTTATTTTTCAAACTTGATGGGCTGAACATTTCCAAAGCAACATTTCTCATTTTTCTGTAATTGATCCTAGAGTTACATTTCTTACATGCTTGCTCTAACGGCCTTATGTTTGTATGTATACACGTATGTATGTGTGTATGTTCCTATGTATGTGTGATGTCATGCATTTTTATGTGTACTAATGTGTGTATCTATAGATAGATTATATATATATATATATATGCATGTGTACCAATCCCCCCCCCTCTCTCTCTCTCTCTCTCCACTTTCTTATATTGAGTTCATCTCGCCCAATTTGTCTATATATATATAGAGAAAAAAGCATACAAAGCACACATCTCCTAGATCTAGGGAGCGCTCTCAGCTTTACTTACTTCCCCTACTTTCAAATTGACCTGATTGAGCGCATGTTTTCGGCTCTAGCGACGCCTTTGTTCCAATTATATATATGTGTGTGTTTGATTTTGCCAGTGGTCGAGTGCATAACTGCATGAACCCTTATGTACACATGTAAAAAAAGAAAAGAATAATAACAATAAAAAAAAATGCTGCCTGATGCGTTTTGGTTATTAATTCATACATACCTTTCCTGCATGATGTGCAGGTGCTGCTGCTGGGTGTGGCAGTGGGTGTGGTCAGGGCGCAGGATGACGCGGCTTTCCTCGTGCTCGACGACAACACAGACCCTGACCCCAATGACTTTGATCCTGCGGTACTGGCGGACAGCCGGGGACGAGCTGTTGAGGCCTTCGAGAATCTTCAGAAAAGGTGGGCTTGTTTTTTCTTTTTTGTTGTTGGTATTTTTGTTGTTGTTGTTGTTGTTGTTTATTGTTCAAGTATTATACGACAGAGAAAGAACTGGTGACGTACCCGCCAAACACGCAAATTGGTGTGCCTGCTGATAGGCTTAATGATCAGTCAATATTGAATGATATTACATAATGATAATAATAATAATAATACACTTGTAGAGCGCGGAGTTCTGCTTCAAAAGCACTCAATATTGCGCTTTTACTCACGCACACACACAACATTCACACGCACACATTTATATGATGATGATGATGATGATGATGATGGAGACTTGATATAGCGCACGGCTCCACCCTAACTGAGTGCTCACGGCGCTTAGAGAGAGGTTTTGAAAGGAAAGATAGCAAAAAAAATAAATAAATAAATAAATAAATAAATAAATAAAAAAACCAGGCGGTGGAGTTTAAACAAAACTCTTTGACGACGGAGCATAATTTCTGACACACGCTTTCCTATAGTAAATCGTGTGTCAGAAATTAGTGCTCCGTCGTCAAAGAGGTAAAGATTAAAAGCTAGTTTGAAAAGATTTGTTTTGAGTTCTGCTTTAAACTGAACAGCTACTCATGGCACTGCTGTTATCGATTGGCTGATTTACTGTTTTGTTTCAGCGGAGGCACACTAAGCAGAGAGACGTTTGCCGATGACCCCAACACGCCACCAGCCTACCTGGCGAAGGTGAGCGGTGCGACAGCGTTACAGAAAGAATCCCAGAGTCGCCAGGACAACTCGCTGACAGCGTCCAGTGTACTGACCAGCCCTGCTGCGGAGAGGCTCGCTGTGGAAGCAAGACCTGCAGCTATCTATCCGTATGTTCATTATCACAGTTTGCTGCAATGGCTACACAGTTCAGAGACGCATTTCAAAGAAAACGCAACATATTATTATATATTATTATTACTATTATTTATCATAGTTGAGGCTTCTGTTAGTGCAAGTTTTATTTGTTATTATTATGTCTTATTATTATGTTTTTCGGTGGCCTATAATTTCCTTTCTGGGATTAATGAAGTAATTTCAATTTGATTTTGAACTAAACGTAACGCGGCGCATGACACCATAGAAATGCTTTAAAATTCACAGAAAACTCACAAAAATCCAGCAGCCAAAGACACTTGAGTAGGGTAAATTTAAACAAATTCCAGTTTTGTTTTTGCAATGCTAACAGCGATAATCTATCCCCTCATTCCTCCCCTCACTCTTCTGTCGTTTGCTAGCTCTTGTGCCAGCCGAACATGAAAACTATATTTTTTTTTGTAATTTGCACACAAATTTTAAGAAGGGGCAAAAATTCTGTACTATATTTAGCAGAATTGTTACTACCTGAAGCTATTACTATTGTGTAACCATTGTTTGTCCACAGCTAGCTTCCGGCTAAGGCCAAATACAGACTTCAACATAAGTCAAGGACCACCTTGACAGACAGGTCTAATTTTTAAGAATTCACAAAAAAAATAGAGATCAAGGAATCTTTCAAAATGTTTTGCTGTGAAAGTGTTAAGGGGTTAACAATGCATCCTGCAAAGCTCGCTGAAGCTGAAAAACCACCATGTGCTGCACGGACATCTTCCAGGAATTTTAGCCAAATTTGCAAGTGGTCCTTGACTTATGATGAAGTCTGTAGTTGCGCTAGCCTTTTTCTCGTTGTCCTGTCTTTGATATCACACAGACGTTAAATACCAGCATCCGTTTGCTCCCTTTCGTCACCAGGTGTCACTACTACAAGCCTCAGTACCACTGTGATCACCAGACCTACATCCTGACCTACTTCCCGCTCGGGAACTATGCCATCTGCTTCATCCCATGGGCAAGTGAGCAACGCATCACCTACGTCAGATGCAGGTTAGTCAGTGTCTACTTGCGTTCACCTCATTCTGGGGTCGAGGTCGGTGTCATACAGTTGTTAGATCCCCGTAGTACATGGGACCCCCCCCCCCCCCACTCCCCTTCCGGTCCATTAACTTTGATATCACTGGACCCACTCCATAGTTATTGGACCCCTCCTGCATTTAGATATTTTTCATCATTACTTGCGTTTTCGTGTTGTGTACGAGTTTGTTTTTAATTCTGACACACAAACAATCAACCAAAACGGCTTTTCCCAAAGCCGTTGTTCACCACGTGAAATCACAACATCTCCCAAGGCACACAACACTGGTCTGCTGCAAAGATCATTGTTGGTACTTTCTAAAATAAGTTTTGACTAGAGTAATAATGTAAACGTACACCCAAACCGTCATGTGTCGTGTACAAGTTACAGGAAAGACAACAAAGCTATAAGTAATCTAGAGTGTTCACCTAAGGGGGAGTCCAACTATTATAGAGGGAGGCATACCCCCTGTAATTGTTGGATCCGGGGGTCCGTTAACTTTACAGTTATTTGGACCGGGGAGGGGGGGGGGGACTTTAATCATGATCTTATATTCTATGCCACGCAATATGGACTTTCTTTTCAATTTCAATTCGTTTGGAAATTTCATTTACTGTTACTGAACGACTGATCATTTTAGACAAAATTAAGGGCACATCACTCGATAGATGGGCATTTTCAGACGTACTCTGTGGCTGTATGTCATGGATCATCATCATCATCATTTCCACCACCATCACCACTACCACTACCATTATCTGTCTGTATTTGGATGGGCGCTTACTAGTATGCAAAGGCCGGTGTATCTCTTAACAATGATCATGATATCACTCGTTATCGCAGGTGCTCCCGCTGTAACATCAGACCGGTGTCTCGTTCCCCTCTCCGTTATGACGGACAAGGCAGGTGCCGTCCCTCGTGTTACCAGCGGCGCAGGGTGATGGCTTGGTGCTGGAACCGGCGCACAGGGAGACCATTCTGGTACACCAGGACCTTCAACCTGCCCCAGGCCTGCAGCTGCTCTACGTGTTAGACGGGTTGTCGTCCGTGGCCCACCTGCTCGGCGGAGTTGGCCTCCACGCCTCTGCTGCAAAGAGAGTTGTCTTTTGTGGTTGCCTTTTGCTTGTTACGAGAATATACGCTTGTCTATTGTTTTAGGGTTGACAAGAATGATACAAGGAACAAAAATACTTACGTGGTTTCTTATTTTGGATGAAAAACAACAACAACAACAACAAGAAGAAATGTATTCATGTGCAAGTGGCGTAGCACATCTCTCACGGTTACTGCATGAGTACCGAAATTTTGAGATCTCTTGAAGCCTGAACTTATTCAAATCTTTTTGGCATCCTGTCTTCACTTATATCTGTCACCTCAAATGCTTTTTAAGATATGTACATCATCTAGATCCGTATCACAGACTCACATACTCAAGAAAGGTCTCTCTCTTTCGTGCAGTTGTTGTTCACTTTCTGCTGCCCTGCTTTTCGGTTATGACATCGAACAACAGTCATGTCATTTGAACCTGAGCGGATGCCGGTGTTCCAGTTGTGACAGTCATACACAAATAATTGCCGTATCATTTAATTTGTCTCTTACAATCCTCGGTAGCCGCGACTGCTGAAATAGTCCTTGTTGCTTGCGCGGCGTTAAGCCCTAACTACCTACCTACAATCCCGGGTGATTTAAGAAACTCACAAAACGTGAAACTGAAATTGACGTCTGATATTCAGTCAAATGTCTTGGTATTTGTCCTCGCTTACAGATATTTTTCTTTCTTATGTTTCTGTATATATATAGGAATAAAAGCATCTTAAGATCTATACATATCTCTGTTTTTGTGATGCGTGCCACGCTGAAGCGTTTTCTCGCTTTGATGCACCTGTTCTTTCCTTTCTACTGCCCTGCTTTCGGTTACGCTGGGGTGTCTTTGGTTTTGTTTGTTTTGTTTGTTTAATCTCTGATGCTGGTAAGTTTGGACATTAATTTACAAATAAATTGTTTAATTTGTCACGTTTGAATGTTTAATTAAAGAATATGAAAAAAAAAACCTCGATCTCTGTAAATGAATATAAGCGCATTTCAGCCTGCTAATCACTTTGTGGCTGTGTCACGCTAGGTCCCGGATGATCTGATTTTGGCACATGACAGTCACGTACCCGGTGGTTTTGTGTTACCATTTACGGCTCTGTATAATCCATATACGTCAGAATAAATGTTATTCCTGAAATGTATTTCCTGTCGTTAGTACCAGAAATCTTTGTTTGTCGCCACCCACCAGCTGCACCGTTCTCTGTCTCTCTGGCTCTTTCTCTTTTTTTTTCTAGTCTGCCCCACCCCCTCCCCCTTCCCCCTCCTGTCAATCTCTCTGTCTCCGTCTCGCTCGATCTGTCCCCGAAATCATACTACTTTCCCACTGCAGTTCCTGATGTCGGGACTTGACTTGCTGTTTTTCATGAAGCTGTTGTCTGTATGTTTGTATCTGTAAATCATGTTACCGTGTCTGATTATCAAGGTTGTTACAAAGGACAAAAAACAAACAAACAAACAAACAAACAAACAAACAAACAAACAAACAAACAAACAAACAAACAAAACAAAACACGGCAGCAGCAGCAGCAGCAGCAACATCAGTAGCAATAACACTAATGAAACAACTTAAGAAGCAAGTGTACATGTGTTTCACTCCACCAATGACACACGCCTCTCTCTCTCTCTCTCTCTCTCTCTCTCTTTCAACAGCAGACATGTGTGTGTAATAGGAGGGGGTGGGGGGGGGGTGCTGTATTTGCAAAATTCGTAAGGACCTCTAACAATATGGTCTCCCAAAATACCCTTGCTCAGTTGTCAACAAAACCATTTCACACCAAGCCTCCATACATTCCATTCCATAAATCTCTTTCCTGTTCTACGGCAGTTAAAATGAAACAATTTATTTATATCCGGCCTGAACCAAAAACACCAATAAACATCTCTCTGATAAACGGATCAAAAACAACTTTTATGGGCTGTATGAATAGTAACTACAGGAACGGAATACACAGATAACTTTAAAGGGGCTGTCCACTCAGATGTCGCCCCCCCCCCCCCCCCCAAAAAAAAAAAAAAAAAGTGTCTAAAAGTCTTTGAAACATTTCCCAGTGTGACACAGCCCACATACCACCGCTATAGAGCAAATCTAGAATTGTTTAGCTACATGACTGTACTATACAATTTCATAAATGAAAGCCTGTTTCAAATGCAAAATTTGGGGAAATGTGGCAAAATAAGCAGAGTGGACGGGACCTTTAACTATGGTTATTGCGCCTTCGAGATGAAAAGTAGGTCAGAGGCTGTTTTTAGTTCTGGTTACCGGTCAACCGTGACGTCTCTGTATGTTGCTCCCTACCTCTCCGCATGACAAACAGATCTGACTGAGCGGTTATTGTAGGCCGAAGGACACAAATACACAGGGCCTCAAAATGCCTATATATTCCCTATTAGCCTCAGTCACCCCTAAAAATGCTTGAATCTAGAAGGCTGGGTGGGTGTTTGGGAGTTTAACGTCCTTTTCCACCACGTAAGGGTGATATCAAAGACGGGGGAGCGAGAAAAAGGCCAGCACAAATATTTGGCCCCAGCCGGGACGGATTCGAACTCACGACCCGAACACAAGTCCAACGCTCTACCATTCGGCCACCCCGGCTCCCCGCTTGAATCGAGAAACAATTACTGCCATGAACAGACCATTCTAAGACACGCACCTGACACGAGTTTAAAAAAAAATGAATGTCTCCTTTCCGCTCACATCTCACTGGAGTAATGCACGTCTACTTTCTTTTTAGGCCAGAGAGCCAGTTCACACAAATCCGCTTGCCTAACTTGTGCTCAACCTCTGTGCAAAAACGTCCCAGCTTCACTGGCAGCATGCACCTTGACCTACATAACACAAAAATCACGGAAATCACTCTTTTACATGACAACAAAAATCACTACAGACTAGCACACTCGCCAGACAGGGTACCTTAAACAAACACCAAACATGACCCCACGGTCAATTTTTGTCCTTACGCCTGTATTGAACTGAAACACTGGAGTCGCAAGTTTGCTCCCCCGACTTATAGGGTGAAGTCAAAATGGAAGAGAGTATACTCCGCTTCAAAAGTTCCGACGATGTAGTGCACAAGGAAAAGTTGATTATTGTGCCCGCCCGCCCCTAGCTTACCTCTCCCCCCCCCACCCCCGCCCCCACGGGCGACTCTATTTAACATGTTTAAAAATAAACCTTAGGTTCTTAGATTTAAAGCCTCTATGTTCGTAACGCCGCTGAGATGGAAAAGTTACTAGTGAGACTTATATTAGGGCCCTTGCACACTGGCGTCATGCGACATTGTCGCGCCACGCGTGCAGCAAATTTTGTCGCGCATCTACGTATGCAACCCCTTGAAGCGCGAAGCGACAGACGTAGCACGATTGAAAAATTCTGTCGCGCGAGGATAGGAACTGTTCTATTCGGCGCGCTTGACGCGCGCGTGTAGCGTGGCTTCAGCCAATCAGAAGAGCCAGCCAGCAAGGGCTGACTCGCCATCCTCTTCTCTTCCAAGATGGCGGAATTGCGCGAAGACGAAATGTTTCGCCTCATCGACCTGTATCGTGAACAGGAAAACCTCTACAATTTTCAGCTCGATTCATGTCACAGTCGACGGGTATGCCGTTTTGTTGTGTCACTCTCCGCTGACACACTACGGTAAATACATAAATGGAGTAAATAAAACTAGACACAAGTGAACCGCCGGGTTGTCACTGATCTCTCATCGTCCCAGTCTACGATATCATTCTACAGCAAAGCCGGGTTTGTTGTAGCTAAATTCTATCAAGTTATCGTGGCCTCGATCACCAGTCTCTATTCAGACTGCGAACAAGCAGCCTGAAGTTTATGATACGTTTCAGATCCCTAATATTTCGCATTCCATCGCACACTCAGAAGCACTGACTCGTGGCGAGATCTCTGACGCGGCGCGCGTCGCTCCACGTGTGAGAGCTTCACTGTGCGCGCAGCACGCAAGGAGCTACACGCGTGCATGCGTGCGATGTAGCACCGACGCTAGTGTGCACCGGCCCTTATTAGTAGGATTTCGTAAGGAGGACTTCGTTGAGCAGCGTAACTCATTTACATGTAAATTAGGCTCACACGGCAGAGGCCGCGAGCTGCTAAAAGGCGCGTCTTAACTATAGCCGAAGAAGTCCTCGGCGATGACAACCGAACTTCTTCGGCTTCATTCGGCGTGGCCTCCACGTACTAACTAGGCGTCAAGCATTCGTGACATGTGACCGAAGGAAAATAGCAATGGCGCCGATTGTGAGCTTACCAGTGAAGTGCGTCTCGTAGCACCTGTAGCTGTTGAGGGAAATCAAGGGGTTACACGACAACATGGCTTTACGCACTCAAAAGGGCACTATCTGAACTAATCAATGTGACCCAACTGCACCATGAATTGCATTAAAAACCGAAATAATCACCAACGAAACCACTGAACCGACAGACAGTTACGAGCCGGTACACCGGCGTAACGGTCACCAGCACACGGCGGAAGAAAGTCATACCAACAACAATGTCGCGGTTTTGCATCAATTTTAGCAAACAAAATCAAAATTCTACACTACCTCAGTAATCAGAGTGACGCAAGTGAGCCATGAAAGTTATAGATGCCTGAAATATCAGCGACTAGAACGTTGACTCGGTACTCATGTGACGACGCGGCGACTGAGCCTCCACGCGAGCAGACGGCGTTAGCATGCGAAGCAAAAACGCTGTAATTACAGATATTTCGCATTCTTACTTCACCTGTAACATTGTAAGTCAAATGTACACTATCCTTACTAATCAATGTATTCCAGCAGCACCAAGAAACTTCTTCATTGCCGAAATATTAATGCTTGTAACTTTGAACCGACACCGGCCATGTGCGAGCGCGACCCTCCGCCATCTTGAAATCAGATAGCTGGCGAATCTGGACCAGCCAATCAGATAGCGTCTGGCGAAATCATTCGGGGTTGATCGCGAATGTTCGCATAACATGTTGAGCGAAGCCCAAACAGCCCAAAATCGCTTCGCGAGGCCCCAAAATGTTTCGGGCGAAGCGTTTTTTGTTCGGTCTTCGGGGTTGATCGCTATAGTTAAGACGCGCCTTAACGCGCTGCGATTAGCTAATGGTACCCGTAACGTGCCTAATTTACATGCAAGTGGGTTACGCTGCTCAGCGAAGTTCTCCGTACGAAGCCCTACTAAGTCTCACTAGTGCCTATCTAAACTGTAACGCTGTTTGCCAGACAGAAGGATGTTTCATTTGGCCATTGCGACCGTTTTTCTCGAATTTTTGGCTTCTAATACTAGAGAAATGTGACTTTCTTTGAGCCTCCAGTCCATGTTTGAACAGACTGGGACGCGAAAAAGCTGATAAAAATAGCAACCAATCAGCGCCGTCTAGCTGGTCCTCAGTCCGCAACCAAATAACGTCGTCAGTACGCAGTACACTTCTAGAACAACTTATACGCTGGCCAGAGTCACCACAATGGTCTCAGATGCTGTACTGTGACCCAAGTGATTGATTCTGAAGCACAGAGTCAGCACATTGGATGAAAAGTTTTCCACACGCTGTTGTATGCCTGTCGTACGTAATGAGACTTTAAGGCAAGAAAAAAGGACATCGTCTCCGTATATTTATGACCTTTCGCAATGGTGGAAGACTAGGCTTACATAAGTCAACACTGTGAAGCAGTATCCGCTGTATTTTGTTTCTGTTTATTTTAATGCAGACAGGAGACGCTTATTAACACAGTCATGTTTTAACAACGGTAGAGGATGTTGGTTACAATAACCATTTTTTCGAACTTGCCGTTGAGAGGGAGAGAGAGAGAGAGAGAGAGAGAGAGAGAGAGAGAGAGAGTTTATCTTCCGCCCCGACACATGGCATTACAAAGAGAACGACCGTGATGACAGCAGGCCACTGAATGGAAACAACATATTGTGCTGGCGACCATCTTGTTGGTTTCAACATTACGTCGTTGTGTACTCGACACGCCCCTGCTGAATGGGCACAATCATGATGATGGCGGCGATGTTTTGCATGACGCCAGAGAGCAGTGTCAGGACAACGCCCCAGCCAACCCAGCCACCGAGGTATGCGGTAAGGCTTAGGTAGGTCGTTGCTCCAAAAACGTTCAAAATACCTGAAACAGAAGCATAACCTGTAAGGACACGCTAGAACGATTACACCCCCCCCCAACAAACAAACAAACAAACAAACAAACAAACAAACACCACCATCAACAACAACACAACCAACATCCCCCCACCCCACACACACACGCACAAACAACACCCATCCTTTTATGACAGTAGTCCACACCCCCTCCCAATAAAATTAAAAAAAGGAAAAAAGGCTGCTGTAGGTACGACCTATATCCTTGACTGCCCTCACCTGCGATCATGAGACAGGTGTAGGCCACCGTAGCGAAGACCTTCACTGGGCTCTTGAAACCAAACAAGAGGATGAATACGACATGGACAACGAGCAGGACCAGAGCCAGGCTACAGAACACTCTCGACACGTGTGCTGCAACTGGCAATGAAAGAGATAGAGGTGGTCTCATAACCTTTAACTCATTCTGCCCGGTCAAGGTTAGACTATAGTCGTGACTCAGTAGTAGGCATGTTTCGTGGGACTTCGTAAGGAGGATTTCGTTCTTAAGCTTCTTCGCAGCTTAACTCATTTACATGTAAACTGGGCTCACACGGCTGAGGCCGCGATTAGCGAATGGTACCCCTAACGTGCCTAATTCACACGTTAATGGGTTACGCTGCTCAGCGATGTCCTCCTTACAGCGAAGTCCTTCTAACAACACTAGACAGATTTAGTAGGACTTCGTGAGGAGGACTTCGCTGAGCAACGTAACCCATTTACATGTAAATTAGGCTCACGCGGCAGAGGCCGCGAGCTGCTAGCGCGATCAGCTAATGGCACCCGTAACGTGCCTAATTTACATGTAAATGGGTTACGCTGCTCAACGAAGTCATCCGTACGAAGTCCTACTAAATCTGCCTAGTGTCCAAAATCTTCGTTCTGATCCACCGTGATAGTATCGCTCGCTGTCGATCTAATCGGCGCGAGGAGATAGTTCTTAGTAGGCTCCATATAGGGCACACACACACATCACCCATTCACATCTATTAAAAGGGGAGGATCCCCCTTGGTGTGTTCCATGTCACATGCCATTCACAGTGGAGCATTTCTTAATATCATGCATAGATCTTTCTGAGATCCGCGACAAGCATTATTGTGCCAGTTCACTGAAGGCGCTGTTCAGGGACGTTCGGTGGTCTAGTGGTTAAGAGACTTGTCACCAATGCGAGAGGTCAGGGGTTCGAGCCCCACTCGGGGCAAAGAAATTTTTCCTTCTCGTATGTGGCACCGTTCATTCGGGCCGATCGTCGGGGGTTCTCTCCGGGCACTCCGGCTTCCTCCCCCTCTGCTTTGGAAATGTTCAGCCCACTAAGTTTGAAAAATAAATGCATATCTAAATTCCGAAATTTAAATAGCTGAGCTGACCCTTCGCACCACTTGATTGTAATACGTTATGTCCTGTGTGTGAGAGAATGCGTGTGATTCACGTGAGCGTGCGTGTTGGGTTTAGCTCGCGGCGCTTTGAGCCAAAATATTTGGGATAAAGCGCCTATATTAATGCGATTATTATTATTATTATTATTCCATGTCGTATGCCATTCACAGTGGAGCATTTCTTAATATCATGCATAGATCTTCCTGAGATCCGCGACAAGCATTATTGTGCCAGTTCACTGAAGGTGCTGTTCAGGGACGTTCCCCCTGACAGCATCTTCAATTTCTTGAAAGAGTCGAATTTCTTTTATAAGATATAGACTCTCCAAATAGTTCAGACTTGCACCGACTTGTCTATGCTGACATTTCATTAAATCTTGGAACGACTCATTTAGACCACACATATTTTTAATACATATTTACATCCTGTTTTATCGCCTTTTATTTTTAATGACCTGGCAGAGAGATACTTAGCTGAGCCGCGAAATAGTCCTTGTTGCTTGCGCGGCGTAAAGCCCTAAATAACTAACGAATTAACTAACTAACTGATCCACCGTTGCTAGCTGTTACCAGGTTTTTGTTGTTGTTGTTGTGATCTCCCAGCTCCTAACTGTCCACAGCCCTACCCCCTCCCCCCCCCCCCCCCCCCCGCCCACACTATATGACATGACTTACCAAAACTCACGAGACCACTAAAGAGCACTAGGCTCCACTTCACAACACTATTACGCAAGGCCCTATCCCTTCCCTTGCCTCGCCCAGCCCGCAATAGATTGCATAATCTCTCATAATCCCTTTGCTTGCTCAGAGCAGTCTTGTGTATTGAACTGGCTGATTCGCAAGGACGGCTCACCGCTGTGCAAAGTCCTATAGCTCACCGTCTATAGAGGCCGGTGCACACTAGCGTCGGTGCTACATCTCACGCACGCACGCGTGTAGCGCCTTGCGTGCTGCACGCACTGTGAGGCTCTCACACGTGGAGTAACGCGCGCCGCGTGCAGTGCTTCGGAGATCTCGCCACGAGTCAATGCTTCTGAGTGTGCGATGGAATGCGAAATCAGGGATCTGAAACGTATCATAAAGTTCAGGCTGCTTGTTCGCAGTCTGAATAGAGACTGGTGATCGAGGCCACGATAACTTGATAGAATTTAGCTACAACAAACCCGGCTTTGCTGTAGAATGATATCGTAGACGATGAGAGACCCGGCAGTGACAACCCGGCGGTTCAGTTGTGTCTAGTTTTATTTACTCCATTTACGTATTTACCGTAGTGTGAGTCAGCGGAGAGTGACACAAAACGGCATACCCGTCGACTGTGATATGAATCGAGCTGAAAATTGTAGAGGTTTTCCTGTTCACGATATAGGTCGATGAAGCGAAACATTTCGTCTTCGCGCAATTCCGCTATTTTGGAAGAGAAGAGGATGGCGAGTGCTGGCCCTTGCTGGTTGGCTCTTTTGATTGGCTGAAACCACGCTACACGCGCGCGTCGAGCGCGCTGAATAGAACAGTTCCTATCCTTGCGCGACAGAATTTTTCAATCGTGCTACGTCTGTCTCTTCGCGCTTCAAGGGGTTGCATACGTAGATGCGCGACAAAATTTGCTGCACGCGTGGCGCGACAATGTCGCGTGACGCCAGTGTGCAAACGGGTTTCGCAGATTACATAATCAGTCTCTCTCCATCCCGGTTTGGTTTGTTGCGAGATACTGGCTACACATTGCTTTAACATGCCAAGACTCCAGTAGGAAAAGTAACTAGCGTGCATCTCTTGCAAAAACTAAATACATAGACCGGGGCGTCTCGTTTGTTTGGAAAACGCTGGCCAGATCATGTCCACGGGTACATGTCATTTTTCACATACCCGTTTCACAGATCCAACATGCCCGCCGATAAACTGGCTGACCAAGGGGCTGAACAAAGACAAGGCCGCGCGACTGCAGATGTCTTCTTGTGTATTGCCGCCCTTTGTTCCGGGTCAGTGAAATAGGGATGTGAAAAACGACATGTCATGTGCCAGTTGGCGGCATCTCAGTCGTCAGTCACCAGCCCACTGTTTGTCTAGAAATCGGTGATAGCGGCTATATCAGTGACGAGTTACATGATACCCAGAGTCGAGACAAGTTTACTTTATTGTGTCGAAAATGTCAGCTTTGGTAGCTGTGTAATTTAGGTATGCCTACAACTCCATCGCATGCACACACATCCTTATCGATAGTATCACTGAGTTGAAACCACAGTTTTAACATTAACCACAGGCAAACTGAGAACTTTCAAGTTCTCTGGTACTAAAGCAGCAGATCATATTACGTACGCGCGCGCGCGCGCGCGCGTGTGTGTGTGTGTGTGTGTGTGTGTGTGTGTGTCTCTCTCTCTCTCTCTCTCTCTCTGACTCTGACACCGGCTCCGTGACGGAACGAAACCTGCCCTTACGTGCACACTACTCACTATGCAGATGCATTCTTTTTGGCGGGAGTTGTGTGTGTGTGTGTGTGTGTGTGTGTGTGTGTGTGCGCGTGTGCGCGCGCGCGCAATGGCTTAGTACCTAGAGACAAACTAAGTGCTATGATAATCTGCACAGGTACCTTTCACGATTTTTCTCTTTCCGCCATTTTTTTTACTTCCGCCTCAAGTTTTTGTCTCAGTAGACGATTTGCCGAAACAAACGATATCATAAACGAAGAGGATCAGGTTTATCCGGGTTTTTTTTTTGTTTGTTTGTTTTTTTCAAGTTGGTCCAGCGTCAAATTAGTAATGTGGTTTCAAGTTGCCTCGGGCTTCAACAGCACACGGATCCTTTTCCCCCTGCGTCTCAAATCTACGGGTTTTTTTAAAATGTAAATTTTAAACATTTTTCTTCTTCTTTGGAATATTTTCTTCATACATTATTTCTTGGTCGCTTCTCAAAAGTGTGTATCAAACGGAGACTATGCTCGTTGTAACGGGACTTGTCTCTTGATGTCTACCGCCCTCACGTCAGTGGGAAGTAGTTGGGGGTGGGTGGGTGGGTGTTTGGGGGTTTAACGTTCTTTTCCACCACGTAGGGTGATATCAAAGACGGGGCAACGATGAAAAAGCCAGCACAAATATTTGGCTCCCAGCCGGGATCGAACTCACGACCCGAGCAGTAGAAGTCCAACGCTCTACCATTCGACCAGGGAAGTAGTTGGGGCAAGTTGTAACGGGGCCCATCACTGAGTGTGCCGTTAGCTATTACGTGGCCAATACCCGAACAAGCGAGTGACCGCCGTATTCACAAGAGGGTGCTAAATCGCCGAGCTGTCTGGCTAGCGTCGACCGCTCGCCGGAGTGTGTCGCAATATGGCGGCACGTTGCGCTGTCTCTCGGGCGGACTGCTGGCCTCGAGGTTGCATAATAGTGTTGCCTAGTGCTGTCTTGTATTTTGATTCAGGATGTGATTCGTGTGTGGACAGTTAGTAGCCTAAGCAACGCTTTGTTTCTGCTGTTTAGCGTTGTGTACGTTTTTCATGCGGTTTATGTGGTAAAGAGAGAATGGCCACCCCAAAAGGCGGTTTGGTGTCACCGCCGGCGGGGGCTCCAGACAGCTAGCGTCAGACATATTATTATGATGGTAGAGTCACAGTAGAAAGGGTTAACCCTGCTCTTAACTGGGCACGCGAAACATACATGTGCAGCATCACAGTCGTTGCGCTCCGTGTGTCTACTAACTACAAAACTGAACAAAGGCGGCTGTACACGGTGACGTACGCGGATGACACGATCTCGATACGATACGATACCATCCGACGCCCACAGAACAGCGTCCACACTGGCAAGCAGAGCTCGGAGGCGAGCTGTCCGGCCTCTATAGTGCTTATCCGACGTCCCAAAGATATTTGTGTCCTTTGAAAAGGTCTGTAAACACTGAAGTCTGTTCAGGCGACAGTGTAATTGAGGATACACTGTCCGCCATGTTTGCGCGCCGAGTGACGTAGTACAGCCAAACAGAATCTGTTGTGGAATCCACAGTCACAGCTGGGGCTATTTGAAATCCCAGTAGCTGTGATGACGCCACTCACTGTTTAGCAGTCGTCACGACATGGGCATGCTGCATTATTCATGTTGTGGCATGGCTGTATAAGCACCCTCTCGATGTTCGTGATTTGTGTGATGAGGGTGATGTTCATGAAGTGTGCGTGTGAAATGCGTGATATGTAGTTCGTGTGTGTGTCAAGTGAGTTGATGTTATGTATGTAATTCAATTGATTCATGTACCCATATCGGGGTCAGGAATAAACCAACTTGACTTGAAAGCACCCTCTCGATGTTTGTGATTTGTGTGATGAGGGTGATGTTCATGAAGTGTGCGTGTGAAATGCCGGTGTCATGAGGGCGATGTTTATGTGTAAGGATGTGTTTTATGTACGTGTGAGTGATGTGTGAACGCGCAGTGGACTGACTGTTAAGAATTGCGCATTAGAAATGTGATTTATTATTAGTATTATAACATGAGTACGTATTGACATAGCCGCTCGTGATGATGGTAAAATAATGGATCGTATTATGCCTTTAAAAGCCCTTTGCGCTCAAAGCCAGCAACAGAATCTCTCTGGATCCATCTGAATGAAATGGGGTGTTGTAAACATCCATGTTACGCGAAACGCCCCCCCCCCTCCTCCGCCCCACTTCCTGATCCACGTGGTTGACACACACACGCACGCACGCACGCACGCACGCACGCACACTTACGTAAATCACTTTGTATAGGACTCCACGCCGCGCAGTCGTCTCTACACAGTTTCCAGAGTCCC
>JACVVK020000546.1:212500-252500 GCA_018292915.2 Batillaria attramentaria | reverse complement strand
CTGACCTGCACAATACATTATATACACACACTGTCAAAGTCACTACTGAAAAAGTGCACAGGAATACAGCCCGCAAGACCAAACAAAACCCCCACAAAACCTACCAAAAAAACCCTCATGTTTGACAAAAGAATTTCCCCGGATTTTTAATCCCTGGCCTGTCTCTGTCTAAACGGCCAAATGAAATTTGGCAAATTAGTTCCAAATCAGTTTATTTGAAAAATTGAAGTTCGTTCATTCAGTGGTCTCTGTCTCTGCTTGTCTCTATGTGCACACACACACACACACACACACACACACACACACACACACACACACACACACACACACACACACACACACACACACACACACACACACACACACACACACACACACACATAACAGAGATAGTATTACATACATGGCATAATTATGTTATATGCATTACCTACCGTAACACACATACAGAGCATAGCTATGTACAACGCGTGGCACTATACGGCACACACACACACACACACACACACACACACACACACACACACACACACACACACACACACACACACACACGCGCGCGCGCGCGCGCGCACACAAACACACGCACGCACGCACGCACGCACACACACACACTTACCAAAATTTTCTGCTTCAATTACTTGACACTCGTCTTTCGGTTCCGGAGCGCAAGCTCTCCAGAGTCCCATAGTACCGCCGGAAAGAAGGACGTCTTTAAACCACACGGCGCTTGCAAAACCGGCCAAAAAGAATATGAAAGACACTGCCGTCACCGCGGCCGAAATCATGAACATCATTGGAAGACCCATGGTTAGACTGTAAGACTCGTCACAACGGCGTGAAAATGGACTTATTTATAATAAACTGTCCTGCAGGATACGTTGAAATATCACAAGCAGTGCCGGACAAAATCCTACCAGACGACGAGGTCCAACTCTGAAGGTTTATTGGCACTCGGTAGATTTCCGACGACTAACGAGGTGGGCGATATAATCATATATCATCAATGCACGCTTGGATGTGATTCGCAATTTATACGTCTTACGAACAAAATGTGGTCCTGTTGACAATAGGATCCAAGATCCGGAGGTCAATTCACGCTCGTGATAGCGTTACGTCAGTCAACCCCTTCACAAGCATGGAAGTCGTCAGAGCCCGTATGTAAAAAGTCGAGGTTAATTTAATCCATGGCTACGGGCCTAACCCAGACTAGGACAAAAGAAATCCAAAAGCAAAACTAAATAAAAAAAAGGAAGCGATGAAAGGAAGAAAAAAAATCCTTCTATAACGGCTTAGGCACCTTGCTGGAACTTGATGGGCCCGCTTCTTGATTTAAAACAAAAAAACAACAGAAAATTTAACCCTGGAGTTAGTTTAGTTCGAGGTTAGACTCAGGGCTAAAAGCTCTAACCTCGACTATTACATACGGGCCCTGAACATTTCATTCCAGTTGTTCCTAATCTGCTATGCTTTCCGCAAATGTTCCTGATGGCTGTACCATGTATCGACAGTACATTTTTCTCATATTACACTTACAATTTGATACAGTGTGCACTTCTGACAAAACGCGTTGAGTGAACTTTTAGCCGCGATGTGGCATTTAGAAATTTTGGGCAACCGAAGCGAACTCTGTGTGTGTGTGTGTGTGTGTGTGTGTGTGTGTGTGTGTGTGTGTGTGTGTGTGTGTGTGTGTGTGTGCGTGCGTGCGCGCGCGTGTGTTTGGACGTGCGTGCTTTTGTGTATGTGTGCGTGCCAGTACGTGCGTGCGTGCGTGTGTGTGTGTGTGCGTGCGTGCGTGCATGCGTACGTGCGTGCGCGCGCGCGCGCGCGTGTGTGTATGTGTGTGTGTGTTTGTGTGTGTGTGTGTGTGCGTGCGTGCGCGCGCGTGCGTGTGCGTGTGTGTGTGTGTGTGTGTGTGTAAGTGTAAGTGTGTTAAACAGTGCAAAGTTTTCTACCACAGCCCCTTCCGCCCAATACTGAACAACATCTTGAGCGACACTGGCCTTCTTCTTACGTCTTATTCATCTCCTATGTCAAGTGGCAGACGTGGCGTCAAGTTATACATAGGTTGACGTGTGTATGTGTGTGACACTGAGTGGTAGCTTTTCCTGTCCATCTGCTCTCGATAGCGTTCGGACCGACCGGAAGCCGGCGGCGGCGGACGGATGACGCATCCTCAGACGGATCCTTGACTGACGTCACATCCGTTTTCGTTCCCGGCGGTCATGACCACACCATCGCCGGTATCGTCTATGGCTGTTTTGAAACGCGCAGCTCGCGTCAGTTTGGCTTACGACAGTACCTCTGAATATAGTTTCAGATCTGGATTAACGCTGTGCGGCCACTACATCTACAACTTGACAATGCCTATTACGTTTTAATTTTTCGAACAGCACATATACGTGTGTGTCACTCTGTGTGTGTCACTCTGTGTGTGTCACTCTGTGTGTGTGTGTGTGTGTGTGTGTGTGTGTGTGTGTGTGTGCGTGTGTGTGTGTGTGTGCGTGCGTGAGAAACTGAAAAAAATGACACATCAAAGCAAACTGAGTTTGAACGCCATGTAATCTCAATTCGTGGACAAACAGAAACAACATAACAAGAATCTTTACTGCACAGGGAGCTTCCATACAGGGGAAGTAACCAAACATATCTCGGCTCACTCCATTGCATAGATTATGTCCCTTAGACAATGATGACGCATTTCGTCGGTGTAAGCATCGACGTATAGATCTATACGTCTGTGGGTGTAAGCAGTTGATGGGTAACTCCGTCTAAAATTTGATACATCTTACAAGTATAAGTTATGTTTTTTGTTTTAAATGATATTCTACGCTTCTCTTACGTAGTTTAAAACTTACGCTGTTCGTGCGTATTTTGTATTTTACGCTTTCAGGAAGTATTTTAAGTTTTCCGGACGTATCTTAAGTAGTCAGGACGTATTTTACGCTTTTTGGGCGTATATTCAGCAGTCAGGACGTATTTTACGCTTTTTGAGCGTATCTTCAGCAGTCAGGACGTATTTCACGCTTATTGGACGTATATTCAGCAGTCAGGCCGTATTTTACGCGGTGGTGTACTCGATTTTCCCCTGGCGCATGGGAACGATGATGAGAACGGCGGAGGCGATTTGAGCGATGCCGGAAAGGAGAGTGATGACGCCTCCCCAGCCCACTGTGGCGCTGAAACGTCGAGCAGACGACATGTACGCCACCGGTCCAAAAACATTCAGAATGCCTGCAACAGAAAACATAGGAGTTTGTAATACACCTTCGTCATTCCCCAGTACTGTTTCCGAAAGTTACGATCAAAAACAAAAACATCACCATCACCATAACCACCACTACCGCGTCCACCACCACTACCCCCACCCCCAGCAACAACGGCGATGACGACAACACGACCAACGACCCCCCCCCCCCCCCCGCCTGCAAAAAAACAAACAAACAAACAAACAAACAAAAAATAAAAACAACCCAAACAACAAACCAAACAAAACAACGACCCCCCCCCCCCCAACCAACCAACCAACCAACCAACCAACCAACCAAACAAACAAACAAAAACAAAAATGAACAAAAACATCAAAACAACAACAACAAACAAACAAAGAAACAGAAACAACAACAACAACAACAACAACAACAACCATAAAAACAAAATAAATATAAAAAAAAAGAATAAATTACTAAACAACGCCTAGGCCGTGACAAAAGCCCCGGCCCACACATTTTCCATTCCTAGCAGCTCTCCCATCCTGTTTTTGGTGTTCGTTCTGTACGCGAGAAGGGCCGCAACTCCTCATGTCTTAAACTGATGTGTGTGTGTGTGTGTGTGTGTGTGTGTGTGTGTGTGTGTGTGTGTGTGTGTGTGTGTGTGTGTGTGTGTGTGTGTGTGTGAGAGAGACAGCCGAGGACGTCGCAATATTCTCACCTGCGGCCATAAGACAGCAGTAGGCCACGGTAGCGAATAATTTGAGGGGGGATCTAAAGCCAAACAGTACAAGGAAGACGACGTGAACGAAGATGAGAATGAACGCCACACTGCAAAACAGCCTCGCCACATACAGCTCTCCTGCACAATACATTGTATAAACACACTGTCAAAGTCACTTAAATGTGCACAGGAAACGAGGAAGAAAAACAACAACTACGAAAAAGATCTCCTGCCCCCCCTCCCCCACCCCTCCCACACACACAAACCCAAGGTTTTGACAAAACAGTTTAAAAAAAATACTTGCTCTGTCTTTTGTTTTGGTAGTTTAGCATCGGCAAGTTTCATTAAGCAGGTAGTATTATGCGCCTACAATTTCAACCGTTGACAAATCAAGGTTTGTTTTTGTTCTTGTTCTTGTTCTGTTTCTTGGTCACAACGGCCAATTGAAATTTGGGAAATTTCTGCCACACAAGTTCCATTTCAAGGTAAAAATAAGGTTCGTTTGTTTAATTTGGTCTATATCTATGTCTCTGCACACACACACACACACACACACACACACACACACACACACACACACACACACACACACACACACACACACACACACACACAGATCCCGATTGTAAGCATTGCGATATGCACTGCATTGAAAACCTGAAAACCCGAAATACACATCACTTCGCAAACGTCTTATTCCAGTATTTTATCACCGTTTCCCTTCAGTTTTTAAAGTCCAACTATTATGTAAAAACCTGTCAGCTACAATGTCCTTCAGACTAGCATTATATATAAGTCTATGCCTGAAAATCAGACAATATGGCTATAGTCATAGCGTCGGTTTAGACGCTTTATGCAGAATATGTTGTATCTTGTACTGATACTGGTTTCATGGTTACTTTGATAGTGTGAGAAGTCACCTCTACCTCAACTTACTCTGAAATGTCTTATCCTCATGTTCTGATGGGCCAAATGGCCTGCAAAACTGAATAAACTATTATTATTATTATTATTACACACACACACACACACACACACACACACACACACACACACACACACACACACACACACACACGCACGCACGCACGCACGCACGCACGCACACACACACACCCACACACACACACGCGCGCGCGCGCACGCACACACACTTACCAAACCTCTCTCCGCGTGTCACAGATTCGTCAATTAGGCCACACACGTCTAACTTAGGAACGCACGCTTTCCACAACCCAACAGTACTGCCGGGAAGCAGACCAGTGCCAGGAACGTAAAACACCATATCTTTATACCACACAGTGCTTGCAAAACCGGCCAAGAAGAAGATGAAAGACACACCGGTTACGGCGGCCGAAATCATGAACATGAGTGGAAGACCCATGGCTGGCTTGTAAACTTCTTCACAAACGCGTATATTATAATAAGCTGGCGACTTTTGAAAAAGCCTTTCCTTCGGGATACACTGAAATTTTGACAAACACTGTCGCACAGGCTCCAACCAGAGGACGCTGTCCAACTCTGAAGGTGCATAGGCACACGATAAATTTCTGACGAGGAGGTAGCGATATATAAATGCTCGCTTAGATGTGGCGGCTCGCAGTTTGTATGTCGTATAACCTTTCGCGCCACAAAGTCATGATGTCAACAATGACCAACATCCTGGGATCAAGTAACGTCCGTGAAGACGACAACAGGCCAACCCCATCATACACTTCCAAGTCATCAAAACATTTCATACCTTCTTCTCTTCTTCTTCTGCGTTCCCGGCCATGCTAAATGGAAAGTCCGGTCTTGGTGACGAACTCCGCTGTCCGCCGCAGCGACGCTGTTGGTCCCCAAACCTTCTCTTGTAGATCCGCCTCACTGGGCCACAGCTGGCGTCGGAGGGCGCTGTAGGTGGGACACGTCTGGAGGATATGGGTTGGAGTTTGTGGGCCTGTACCACATGGACATTGGTCAGTGTGTGAGATCTATTTCATACCAATTGTCCCTGATTTGCTGTGCTTTCCACTACACGCGAAAAGTGGCCCCTGTTACACGTACAGTGTGAACTTCACTGGCATGACACGTTAAGTGAATTTTGTCGCCTCTGTGTGGCATTGGGTAATTTTGGGCAACCTACGCCATTCGAAAAGAGAACTTGCCCAACTGCACTGCAGGGGCCGTTGCAGCGGTATTAACGCTCTCTCTCTCTCTCTCTCAGAGAGTGAAAAGTTTTCATTCTACACCCCCCGCTCCCAACTTCCCGTCATTAACAACATGTGGAGCGACAGTGGCCTTCTCACGTCATATTTATCTTTTGTATCAACTGACAACAGACGTTATGGAGAGGTTGGCGTGTGTGTGAAAGCGGTAGCTTATCCTGCGTATCTACTCTCGGAGGTCTGCGGAGTGACCGGAAGCGGACGGATGACCCTCATTGACGTCACATCCGTTTTCGTCCCGGACATACATGGAGACCATCGAATTTGATGGGTGTTGCGGAACGCGCACTCTTGAAATTTGCTGCCGACAGTAGTAATTCTGAAAAAAGGGAAAATTCAGCAGTAATACAGTAGTAATTCGGAAAAAAAGGTCTGGGATTTTCACATCTGGATTGACACTGGTGGCTCTGTGCAAATATATAGACACTGTAACTATGCGCCTGTGTAATTGTGATAAACATAGCCTGACATTGTAGCATGTTGGAAGGCCAACAACAACAACAACAACAACAACAACAACAGCAACAACAACAATAACAACAAGAATGACCAATGAACAATGGGACAAGGACAGTTGCATCATTCGCATTTCAACCAGGATTTCTCTCGACACCAACACAAACGTACAGTTCATGCGGTGCAGCAAGAACACAACGCTAGACAACCGACAGCAATGTGCACAAGCTTTCAGCTCTTTGTCGTAACTAACGAACTATGACTCGATCATCGACACGGCGCGGGGACCCGGGGTGACCGAATGGTAGAGCGTTAGACTTCCAAAGCTCGGGTCGTGAGTTCGAATCCCGGCTGGGGCCAACTATTTGTGCTGGCTTTTTCATTGTTGCCCCGTCTTTGATTTCACCCGTATGTGGTGGAAAAGGACGTTAAACTCCCAAACACCCACCCAGGCCCTACCCCACCCTCGACACGGCGCTACTGCTCAACGTTCACTTTACGAGTCATAGAAAAATTCATACGTGCCAGTGTCCACCACTCAACCAGAAATGCAAGGCCATAAACCGTATAATATATGCATGTACGAATTTATCGGGGTTGAAAAATGGAGTGAGGCTTTAAATGTTTGATTTGTCCTTCTTTGGGTCCTGTATTTGCGTTTTGAGGGTATGGTTCGTCAGGGAGCTGCTGAACCAATACTAATCAAGATAATTCTAATTAAGTTACGTTTTCTGAAACAAAACTGATAAGTCTTTCAGTGGCGACTGTTTATATTCAATCTCTGTATATATTCCAGTTCACAATGAGAGCAAACTTCCGGTCAAAATATAGTCGAGTTTTCCTTTTGTTTTCCTTCTTTTTTTTTCAGTGTCAGGTGTCTCACCTTAACACGCGTGTGCATTTGTAAAGAAGGTTTTACTATTAGTGCACGATATACGCACAGGTACCCCGGCCAACACCCTTATTCCATAACGAAATATTGGTCGTCATTCAATCATGCCATGTAGTGGGTTCCAGTATCCTGACGTTTTGGTTCCTACTATTTTTGTTATAGGTAACTGAGTGAAGGTCACATGGAAAAAAAAATTGTATGCTTTTATCAGGTCGGTCCACATCCTTTTTCCGCTTACGAACTCGACACTGCAGACTGAACACTGAGCCTTGGGCTGACCATTCACCAGATAGCCTATGCACACACACACACACACACACACACACACACACACACACACACACACACACACACACACACACACACACACACACACACACACACACACACAAAGCACACGAAGCACACACAAAGCACACACACAAAGCTCACACAAAGTACAGCAAAATACAGAGTTTACTGATCAGAATTCATGTGTATTACAACATGGTATAAATATTCTTATGCCATAAAACTGGTATTTTTGCGCCCCTGTACCTAAACAAATGTACGCAACATGGACACTTATGGGTAGAACTGTTACAGGTACTGATGTTGTAATCAAAAACAAGAATATAAAAAGTCCAGTACATCATCATTAGCTTGCTTTACGTCCTATGGCTTTTGGCCCTTAAGGACAAGTTGTTCCTGGCGTGTGACTTTGGCTGCTTGGCTAGGCGAGTGTCTTTGGGGTGTGTGAGGGCTGATTTGCTTAGCTTTGGTCAGCGTCAGAGGATCTTCACTTGGCTTTCAGATGCCTGGTCTGGGTTTGTTTTTCAGTGCCTCAGTCTGTTCTGTCATCCGTACTTTTGCCATTTAGATTATCACTGGGGTGTCCCCTGCTTTTTGGTTTTTAGAACCATTTTGTCAGATCTGATCTGACGATCGCGTCGGCCAGGGTTCTCATTGGCCTATCACCTAGGACATGGTGTGGCTTGAGGAAGTCTACCGTCTTCAGTGAGTATCTGTCTCTCAGGTCCCAGATCGGCTGGAGGCTGGCGGGCAGGCCATCACAACCGTTTACAATGTGGCGGATGTCTGGGGGCTGCCCACACAAGTCCAGTACAGGGAACACAGAAGAAGAAGAAGGTCGGTCCCCATCCGAGCCCTATCGGACCATAAGCTGCCCTACTATTGCTCCATGGATAAGGAATAATAATAACATAAACAATAATGAATTGTACTTATATAGCGCAAAATTCTCACACAGTTACTCAATGCGCGTACTCCCGCACTCATACCAACAAATATGCACACACACACACACACACACACACACACACACACACACACACACACACACACACACACACACACACACACACACACACACGCAGCAGCTGAATCAGGAGGAGGTAAGTGGGCCTAGTCGAAAGCCAGCCGGAACAGATGCGTTTTCAAGTCAGACTTGAATAACTCGCTTTATTGTACACGACATTTAGGACATCGTCTATTTATTCAACACCGGCTTTTCAGGCTGTGACTTAATTACCGCCTCCTCTGCTCCACAACGCCTGTCCTATGCATTTTTTTTTAAAGGTCTTTAGGTATCCCCTATCACTAACATTGTCAGCTCAAACCAGTCCAATGAGCTATCAATGACACTTAAGTATCCTGAAACAGGAACGCTAATGCACTGTCAAAGGACACCATTTACAGAATACCCAGAATACAATGTCTACAACTGCCCGATGATTGCTTCATCGTCAAAGACCTTGAAATGTTAGCACTGCCATTTAGACTTCGGTCTGCACGCCAGGCAGACAAATACAGCACAGGGTGGCAGCTTCGAACAATACACGTCAATTAGTCTTCGCAATGCTACTAGGATTTCAACGCTGATTCGGCGCTAAGCGCATTCATGCACCGCATGGACATGTCTTTCCAACAATGAGGGACCCCCTAGCTTTTGCCACGCTGACTGCCGTGTTTAGACACATGCACTGTTCTGTCAGAGACGTGTGGGTGTTTGCGCGTGTTGTGGTGTTTACGTCTGTATAGGTGTACGTGGGGTTTCTTCTTCTCCCTCAGTCGTTGTTGTTGTTGTTGTTATAGCTGTTGTTGTTGTTGTTGTTATTGTTGTTTTGTGGCAACTCAAGAAGGGTAGTCAGTCACTCGGACATGTGGATGTTTGTGTATGTTGTGGTGCTTACGTCTGTATAGGTGTACGCGGGGTTCTTCTTCTCTCTTAGTCGTATGTTTGTTGTTGTTGTTGTTGTTGTTTGTTACAGCTGTTGTTGTTGTTTTGTGGCAACTCAAGAAGGGTTAGTCAGTGACATGTGGATGTTTGTGTAAATTGTGGTGTTTACGTCTGTATAGGTGTACGCGGGGTTTCTTGTTCTCTCTTAGTCGTATGTTGTTGTTGTTGTTGTTGTTACAGCTGTTGTTGTTGTTGTTGTTGTTTTGTGGCAACTCAAGAAGGGTTAGTCAGTGACATGTGGATGTTTGTGCATGTTGTGGTGCTCGCGTCAGTTTAGGCGTACAATTATGGAGTTTCTTCTTCTCTCTCAGTCGTTTTGTTGTAGTTGTTGTTGTTGTTTATTGTTGCAACATGAAGAACTGTTAAGTCAGTGAAGTGTGGATGTTTATGCATGTAGTTTTGTGGTGGTGTTTGTGTCGAGGCGTTTCTTCTTCCTAAGTCATTTTTCATAGAAAAGGACTGTTCATCTTTGCGGACAGAGGGACACAGGTAAGAACTGTTGGTCAGTGGAGTATGGATGTGTGAGTATGTATGTAGTGCTGTACTACACTGCTTATGTCTACGCCGTATGATCTTTCAGCTGTTAAAGGATCGTTTCCCCAAACATCTGCGCTCACAAAGTGTCTAGTATCGTCGTCTCTCTGAGACATATGGACAGTTACAGCCCCACACAAATTAGCATTGAGGCAACAGACGCCCACACGCGAGGCAAAGAGTACTGCGGTGTACTACGGCCGTTCGGGCACACATTGACTAGGACAGCTTCGGGCCGTTACAATTTTCGTTCGCCGGCACAGCCAGCAGACATCAGAGTATTACATTCAGAGCTCTACGTATCATTACAACTGACGGTTTCCAGCGTACAAGGGCCACACAACAGCTCACTGACACTGTCCCAGACAAAAGTGGCTCTCTCAGTGTGACACCGAGCGATCTTAGAATAAGGGTCTTTTATATAATCAACCTCCTAGCTATTAATCAACGTCCCTGACTGTAAATGGAGCCGTATCAGTTTCCTGATCACACTGTGTACAGTGAATCGATTACGTTTTCGTGAATGACAGTCTCTGATTCTGTTTAGGACAGCCACCACCGTGTGACCGACTGCATGACTCCACCACACATGAGAAAGGTGACAACTGTTATGTCCAGTGTTCACTGTATACGTAGCGAGGGCTGCTAAATGGTTTTGCTGACCGGCCCGCGTGGCTGCGTTCGCCGAATAGTCCGTCGTTGTGGTCAATAGGCAGTGTATCAATATTATTTCCCGTGCCGCCCTCGTCCACTGGTGGCTGCTATTGCACCACGGGAAGTAGGGGGCGCGACCACTATAGTCACGATATAGTCACAGAATAGACACTGTGTGGTCACGGCACACGGTTTCTCCGAGGGGGGGAGGAACAGCTGGACTAGGGGGGAGAGTTGGGAGGGGAAGTGGTCGGCGTTAATCCGTTCCCAGCGGATCTGAATACCGGCGCTGACTGACTGACTGATTGGAATGGTTCCTGACGTCCTTCCATGGTGAGTGAAGTCTGGAAGTTGTTTGAAAGAGCCAATTAGGGACAGTGCAGCGGCCTTGAGAGTTGTCTGACGGAACAAGGCACTCTTAGAGAATGGTACCTTTGCTGGAAAACGATGGACGAACTTCACCACTGTGATCGGAAATACTTCAAATTGACGACAGAGCAACAACGGTGAGTTTTATTACTGATTTGCTTTTGGGCGATATTCAGACGGCCCTAGTTGTTTTTGTGTAGCCATGGAGAGTGTACATGTGTTGCGGTGTGTATGATCTCATGCGCAAAGCATGGAACGCTGACTGGAAACTGCCCTGGTGACCTTATTTATTGATTGTTTCCCGTAACTACACCACGAGGAGTGGGGGAGTTATGTTACGGAGACCGCTGATAATATATCCGTACTTTTTTTAACCGACGTGTTCTGGAATTGGATACCCCGGTACTAGTACTTTGGTTGCGGTCACCCGTAATCAAGTCTTTGCTCTGGATTGTGGATGCCACGTACTCCCCCGCGCCTCGAGTTACCAGTGAGTAAACGTCTAGCGTATAACAAGGGTTGGCAGATAGAGACTAACGGATTGAAACTAGTCTGGGTGTTAGTATAGGCTGGGGGCAACTGAAATCACGTTGTCTTTGTCTTCTGTGTGGGCACTGGTATCTGGGCCCGCCCTGATCGTCTGTAATGAAGTATTGGTCCTGATTGCCAGTGACACCTTTCCCGCACCTCGGAAAACCAGTCAGTAAACGACTAGCGTATAACAAGGGTTGAAATCTCGGTGTTCGTTTGGGTTGGGGGCAACTGAAATTATGTTGGCCCTGTCTTTTGTACGGTTACGGGTAGCTGGTCCGCCCTGATCATCTGTAATCGAGGTCTGATTGCGGGTGACAGCTTCCCGCACCTCGGAAAACCAGTCAGTAAACGACTAGCGTATAACAAGGGTTGAAAACTGGGTGTTAGTTTGGGTTGGGGGCAACTGAAATCATGTTGGCCCCTGTCTTTTGTACGGTTACGGGTAGCTGGTCCGCCCCTGATCATCTGTAATGAAGTATTGGTCTGATTGCGGGTGACAGCTTCCCCACACATCGGAAAACCACTGACTGAGTAAACTTGTAGAGTAAAACAAGGTTTGAAATCTGGGTGTTAGTTTGGGTTGGGGCAACTGAAATCATGCTGGCTCTGTCTTTTGTGTGGTCACGGGTAGCTGGTGCGTCCCGATCATCTGTAATGAAGTATTGGTCTGATTGCGGATGACACCTTCTCCGCACCTCGGAAAACCAGTGAGTGAACGTCCAATATACAGCAAGGGTTGGTATTTAGAGTTGGAATAGTGTAATACCCTGAATGGTTTATTAGCACTGGTGGCTTTTTGTCTGGAAAGTTTTAGTGAACTGAACAAGAACGTACAATAAGTCTTCGCTCAGAGTGAAACGACAGCGTGTAGTTTTCCTCAGTATTAGTAATTTGAAACTTGCACTGAAGAGGCAAGACGTGCATTGTGTTGTGTGTGTGTGTGTGTGGTGTGTGTGTGTGTGTGTGCCGATGTGTTTGTCAGTGTGTTCTCTGGCTGTCTATGTCTTCTTGTACTGAAAAGGAAAGCGGCGAAACATCAAGAGATAGCTAAGATTTCCGATAAATAATTTTCACATCTTAAAATCCAATTAACACTGCGGATAAGTCTCGGCTTTTTGCCATACTACCCTGTGTGGAAGAGTCTTGCTGACTCAATCTTTCTCAGGAAGTCCGCGGGAGTGCAGTGCAGCTTAAATTGAGACGCATGATCCGTTCCTGTCCGACGCCGACCGTGCTTAATAGGGCTTAGAGATAAGAAACGGCTTGCCATCGCAGTCATCACCCTTGCGGGCTTAGCTGCTGTCCGTTGTGCTGACTGGTGAAAGAGTGCTAACACTGAACTAAGGAGGAGACTGCTAAACGTAGGGTAACTCTTAGGCGTATAAATGTAAGGGGTGATTTCCCAACACAATCACGGTAATGGGGTGAACCGGGATACCCGCGCTTGCAGAGCACTGCGTAGTCAATATTTGCGCAACACGGCACACAACACACACACACACACACACACACACCACACACACACACACACACACACACAGAGCGCGGGGCGGGTGTTTGAGGCCTTGATTTAACGCCCTTTTTCCACCACGTACGGCTGATATCAAAGACGGGTAATAAGAAAAATGCCAGCGCAAATATTTGGCTCAAGCCGGGATTCGAACTTACGACCCGATCATTAAAAGTCCAACAAGCTACTGCTCGATTTATTACCAGCACCCGAACAACACACACACACACACACACACACACACACACACACACACACACACACACACACAACACACACCACAGAGAGGAGAGAGAGAGAGAGAGAGAGAGAGAGAGAGAGATGATGATGATGTTGATGATGATGACAATGGCAACTTTATTTCCGAATAGAGTTGTTAGGCACCAAGGCATATCTTACATACTGTTCTAAGAGAGAGAGAGAGAGAGAGAGAGAGATCCACAATAAAGACAATCACTGGATGCTAAGATGTTAGCCACGCAAACAGGATACAGCTTCCAAAGACGCTCTACACGAAAGTTCAAGAGCCAAAACAGCTCCACGGATCATTCAAGCGTACGAACCGGAGACGAAGCGAGAAAAGGCCAAGAGCCTCAAATTGCTACAGATCGTTGCGACAACTATCCACAACATAAACACTAGAAGGACGCAGAAGATGCAAGGCAAGGAAAAGCTTCGCGCAAGGTACAGTCCTAGAGGTACCGTGTGAGAGGGCACGAGAGTCCAAGTATCGACCGTTCTGTCAGTCAGTGCCGATGTGACAACAGTGGCCGCCGCTAACAACCTGTTTTCAGGATCTACTCTCATCGACTCGCTGAAGCCAACTGGCAGTCTTCTTCACAGTCTGTTCCAGCGATCACTGGCACAGGCCATGCCGTGTTTTGTCCTCTGCGCGAGACAAAACATCGAGTGACATTTTCTCTCTCTCGCTCTCTCTCTATCTCCATCGACGACCTGCCTCTGGCTGTTGACCGTCATTGCGCAAGCTGGTGTGGTAGGATCGTCAGCAAACTGAACCACGACAGGGATGGATTGTCAGGGGATCTTATGGTATCGATTGCAACGGTGACAAACGGAGAATAACAACAGTTACTTGTCTAGCAGTTAGGGACATTACAACATCGGCGGAAACCAGGAGACTGTGACAACGTCCCCACCAACCTCGGAAATCCAGTGAGTAAACGTGCAGTATATAGCAAGGGTTGGTATTTAGAGAATACATGTATTTCAAGTTGAAATAGTGCATACCCTGACTGTTTTATTAGCACTGGTGGCTTCTTCTCTCTGGAAGTTTGAGTGAACTTATCGAGAAAGCGGTACAGGAAGTCTTCGGCTCAGACTGAACGGCCGCGTGTAGTTTTTTCTCAGTAGTAGCAATTTGACACTTTCATTTGAAGGGGACAGACGTGTGTGTGTGTGTGTGTGTGTGTGTGTGTGTGTGTGTGTGTGTGTGTGTGTGTGTGTGTGTGAGAGAGAGAGAGAGAGAGAGAGATTGCACAAGCTGCTGTGGTAGGATCGTCAGCAAATTGAAACCCAAGGCTTGATTGTTGTTGTTGTTGTTGTTGTTGTTGTTGTGTGTGTGTGTGTGTGTGTGTGTGTGTGTGTGTGTGAGAGAGAGAGAGAGAGAGAGAGAGAGAGAGACTGCACAAGCTGCTGTGGTAGGATCGTCAGTAAACTGAAACACAAGGCTTATTGGTAGGGGATGTTATGCCATCGATTGCAACGGTGAAAAAGGAAGAATAACAACAGTTACTTGTCTCGAAGTTAAGGACACGGAAACACTGCAGGGATAGATTGCTAAGGACACATTATACTATCGACTGCAGCAAATCGAGACAAAGAGAGAAGAACAGTTGCTCGTCCAGCAGTAAGGGTCATTACACTATCGACTGAAACACGAAACTGAAAAACTGCAAGGTTAGATTGTTAAGACCATTATTGCATCGACTACAAAGGACAGAAACAGAGAAGAAAAATAAGTACTTGTGTGGCTGTTGGGGACATCGACTGCAGCGAAGACTAACAGTAAATTGAAAACTACAGGGATAGATCACTATAGACATTACACCATCGACTGCAACGGTGACAAGCAAAGAAGAACAGCAATTACTTGTTTAGCAGCCGAGGACATTAAACTATCGACTTCAATGGAGAAAAACAGCAGTTAGGGACATAATTCCGTTGACAGGAACAGATAAACACAGAAGAACATTTGCCTCGTCATTGTCGGATGAACTCAGCCGGTGTAGCAGTCCAGATTATACCCCGCCTGAAGTATACCCCCGTATAAACTGGCCTAGCCCAGACTATACCCCCGTAGAAACTGGCCTAGCCCAGACTATACCCCGGGGTGTACTCTCAATCCGGCCTGGGCTGATCTATACCCAGGGGGTTGAACCGGCCTAGGCTACTTTATACTGACCCGAGGGTATAAAGTAGCCAGGGGTATACTCCGGCCTGTTACACCGGGATATATACCGTCTTTCAGACAAACACGGAACAAGCTGACAGAAGCGAAACGTCTTAGAGACGAGCTTTTCTAGAGAGTGACGACAGTATCTTACGCTTTGAGCCGCAGCAGCTCTGAATGGCTCTCTCTCACTAAGAGAGATTGCATTTCGATCTGCTGTGTTGAGAGCGCCGTAGCTTAGCAATACACTTGCAGGCGATTCCTGTCGCTTTCTGCCTGATAGCACGTGCCGGCCTGTGTGACACTACTGCGCGCTATCTGTCAGGTGAGTAAAGGGTTGAGGTACACAAACGGTTTTGCGTAGTATTTCAATTTGGCAAGCTTTGTTCCTAGACCGGTCGGAGTGTTTCGCGGGCTGAAACGTTACTTCAGTGGTAGTTGAATATCATGTTTAATCGCTGTTGCAGTTTGCTATTTCAAATGGAAATCGTAAGATGCGGAGTATCCGTCACTCCTTCAGTCCGCGAGGACATAAGCCTGTGTCACGTAAATGTTCCCACGGATATGAAGCATACCCAAGAAAAAAAAATAATGTCCTAGACTTTTTCAGTCAGCCAGGGCATCAGGCCTTTGTCAATAATATGTAATAATAATAGTAATAAAAATATGGGATAGGTATTGGGTGGCGCTGCACCGCGGCGACGCGCTTCCCCCGGGGGAGGCAGCTCGAATTTCGCGACAGGGATAATAAAGTATTAAAAAAAAAATAATAATAAATAAATAAAATAACTGTTTCCAAGGACACGAAGCCCTGATACTGTTCACTTGTTTCCCTTCATACGCAGGCATGAAGACACAACGTTGCATAGCATCATCTTGCCTCCTCATTGAGTTACATGTGTTTTTGCAAATGGTCCTTGGCTTTTTGTGATGTGTATATGTGTTGTTGTGACGACCGGCATATATTTATCAGGGCCGTGAAATGAGTCAACATACGCAGTGCCACGTGATAAAGTAAGTGGAGTGTCGGTGTGACGAGCTGCCGGTGCCCCCCGGGGGGGACTTTGCCCGACACCCGGGCACGGGTCGCTAATTATTGATGAATGTTGTGCTGGGTGCTTTTCGCAATGGCTCTTGGGAGAGGAAAGAGAAACGGGTAACTGTCAGGTTGGATTTAACGTGTATATGTCCGTCGCCAAGCAGGAGAAAGCATGGGTTTACATTATGGGAACGAGAACTATGTGAACAAGTTCTTTTGGTTTTTTTTTCTTCTTTATTTTGTTTGTTTGTTCTAGCGTGTCTGTTTTTTCTGTTTTACGTGGGTGGGGTGGACGCTTTATTATTATTTTTTTCCAATCTATCTGCCTTCCGGTTTTTGTTGTTGTGTTGTGTTGTTGTTGTTGTTCATTCGTGTTTGAGCGGGTGGGGGTGCCGGTAAGGACTGTATCTAAGGTACTGTACGTTTTGCTTTTTAATATTTTTCTAAATAGTTGTAGTTCCTGTAACCCGACTGTCCCTAGGATTTCACAGCCGATCTTCAGTTTAACAGAAAAAGCTGTTTGTCATCTCGGCCACTTCCGGGTAATAATTGTTTCTGGTCGATGCGGATTGTCACGCTGTCACGAAGAAGGATGGGTTCAGTGCCAGGTCGGGTTGTGATATGTGATACCGATAGTTTCTGCCTTTCGCCCTGCTCATCGAGAGCTTCTCTTCGGCTCCTTCCACTTCCCTCCTCGTAGCGTATGTGGTGGAAAAGGACGTTAAATTCCCAAACACCCACCCACCTTCCTCCTCGTAGTGAAAATTCCAAATAGTTAGATGTGAGGCATTGTACCGCGGTGATGCGCTTCCCCTGAAAAAAACAAAAACAAAACAAAAAAAAAACAGCAACACCCCCTACCCCGCCCCCCCAAAAAACAAACAAACAAACAAACAAAAAAACAACAACAATAACAACAACAACAACAACACAAAATACAAAACGACAAACAAAGTAACAAACCAAAAAACAAAAACAAAAAAAAAAACCAACCCAAAACCACCACCACCAACAACAAAACATGTATAGTTTCAACAGTATTTTGATAATGGTCAACCAGTTGTTACAATAACAACCAGTCAACCAGTTGTTGACGCTCGGGGTGAGCGGTGGTCTAATAGGTAGCGCGTCGGATTTAGCCGCTGTGTTACTGAACGGCCGTCGCCATGGCGATGAAGCGTGGGTTCGAGCCCAGGTCGAGCTTGTGATATGTGATACCGGTTTTTCCTGGCTGCCGGGCTGCTCATCGGGGATTTCTCTCCGAAATTATCGGGCTTTCCTCCCCCAGCAAAATTGTAAAAAATATAGGATATGTATTGGGTGGCACTGCACCGCGGCGACGCGCTTCCCCCGGGGGAAGCAGCCCGAATTTCCCGAAAGGGATAATAAAGTAGTTAAAAAAAAAAAAGAAGTCTCCAGCCATTACTCCAGAACGGTTTCCGACTCTCCGGACGGAAGCATGCGTTCAGTGAGCACGCTTCGCGTCTCTAAGGTCGAAGACCCCGTTCTTACAAACCTGCTTAGGTTTCCCTATACCCACCCTCCAATGGTAGAATCACCCTCCAATGGTAGAATCGCCCTCCAATGGTAGAATCACCCTCCAATGGTAGAATCACCCTCCAATGGTAGAATCACCCTCCAATGGTAGAATCACCCTCCAATGGTAGAATCGCCGTTCGACCACCGCAGCGTGCGAAACGAGAGCTTCCTGGCAGTGTATTGGCACTCGCCTTAGCAACAGCGGCAGTGTAGAAGGACAGCATCTGATGATGCCTGTGCTGTTGTTGTTCTACCGTTGACATTGGAGACAGACAGAGTGAGAGAGCCAGCCAAGCTGGATACCCGCTCAAGGTCTCGTTGTCCGTGTGGTTTCTTTATGCACTTCAGCTGTGGCAGTCATGCGCAGGCTTTGACTGGGATTAAAGGTAGGTGTGTGTGGGTGTTTGGAAGATAGGTTTGTTTTTGTTTTCCCCATGATTATTTGAGATACGAGGGCATTGTAAAAAGGTCTGTACAAACTGTTATTGTCGGGATTCGAACTCACAAGTTTTTGATTGAGAGTTCATCGGTCACTGAGGCCGGCGCCTGTGCGCCAAATTTCTGCTTGTGTTGTGTTTTTCCTGGTTGTCCCTTATTAGACATTAAGGTTACGTGAGGGACAAAGGCGTTACCCCCCCCCCCTTCATCCCCCACCTCAACAGACACGCCCCCCCCCCCGCCCCTCTCCTCCCGAATTAACTAAGCAACCTAATCACTCAGCCAACTCAGCCTAGCAAGTAGCCGTCCACACAACCAGTCAACCAACACACCCACCCATCCACCCACTCACCCATCCACTAAGGCATCCAGCGATCCACCCAACGACCACCCCAGCCATTCCACCCGTCCACCCACTAACCCATCTACTAAGCCATCCATCTACCCACCCACCGAAACCAACCGACCACCCACCCACACCTACCAACCCATCCAACCGACCAACCACCCCCCGCCCACCCCGCTTATCTTAGCACCTGGCTCCGCATGTAGAAGTCGAGGTTAGCCCCGGGTTAGAGTCTAACCTCGAACTAAACTACCCCTAGGGTTAAATTTTCTGTTGTCTTTTTGTTTTTAATCAGGAAGCGGGTCCATCCCAGAAAGGTGCCTATGCCGTTATAGAAGGATTTATTTCTTCTTTTCTTCGCCTCATTTTGTTTCATATATATATTATTTTTGTTTCTTTTGTCCTAGTCTGGGTTAGGCCCGTAGCCGTGGGTTAAATTAACCTCGAGTTTCATATTCGGGCCCTGAGCCTGAACGAACGGGCACAACTCGCTCGTGTGAAGAACTCGTACGCTATCCCCGTCCGCCAGTCGTGCATTATTTGCCGTGTGTGTATCGACCCGCTTCACTGGACCTCTCCTCCTTCGTCTCTCCGGCTCGCTGCTCAGCGTATATAATTTTCACGGCAGTCACAGCGTCAGGCATCAGCCGGGTGTGTGTGTGTGTGTGTGTGTGTGTGTGTGTGTGTGTGTGTGTGTGTGTGTGTGTGTGTGCGTGTGTCTGTGTGTGTGTGTGTGTGTGTGTGTGTGTCTGTGTGTGTGTAGACTCTAGTAGGTCTGCTGACTCTGATTGGAGCATGCGCTCTTGGCAGCTCTACGGATACCGCAACTCAGGTTGAGAAGGGTGGTGAAAAACGCTGCTTGAATTGTGACGCATGATTGCTCGGCTGGCAAATGGGATGTGTTTGTGGTAGTTTTTAGTTTTCAGTTCTTGAAGACGCAGATTTAAGAAGAAAAAAAAGCTGTTTTGGGACTGTTTAAATGTGCAAATGTTAGGTCTGTGCGGTATTGTCACGCTCGACTAACTCTCAAAGTTGTGTGTCCGTGCTGAGGAAAAAGTGATCAGTTTTCCACACACACACTGACACACAAAAATCCACTCTTAGAATGACCGGTTGGAAATATTACACCCCCCCCCCTTCCCCCCAAACTGCGTCTTCTAATCAAGAAAACAGTGTTGCAAACTTGTGTGACACGTATTATACAAATACTGTGTGTTACATAACGAATTTCACATGTTTTGTCGACGGCTTTATTATTCAGGTTTAGGGTCACTTCTTGTAGTGGGTTTTCATATTTCTGCTATGCACGACGTTGTGTTGAAGTCCGTTTTCAAAATGACACATTAATTTTTTTTAATAGGTCTGAGTCTGGCAATGGAAGCTACAACAATGCTGAGGAAAACTGCTGGAACTCCAACTTGCTGCAACAGTGAGACCTTCAAGTCATCTTAAGAAAGTCGTCCTGATGAACGCCGTCACACTTTCGTGCTGTTCAAGCTTAACGCGGCTCTGATCATACAACCATCCTGTGCATACTGAGGTGCGCATTTTGGAAAATGTGATGTATAAGACACCCAGCAGACTCCGAAATGGCTGAGGAAAAGCGAAACTGCTTTTTCGGGTGTAGACGGATAAAGACTACGAGAATAAAGTTAGGTTGAAACTTCTTGGTACAACGAGTTTGCTTGCCGAGCAAGCCGCGAGAACATGCTGGAAATGGACAACGGGCGCTGTTCCGAAAAGTGAAACGAATATTATACAAGAGATGCAGACGCCATCACCAGTCTCCAAAAACCGAAGCTAGTCAAGGAGTATAATTATAGGTCGCTACCACAACATGTCTGACGAGTGTTGTTTTCAAAATTGAAAGTAACCATACACAACCTGAAAGAGAACGTCAGCCTGGCACAACACTTGAAGCTTGTCAAGGAGTGTACTAGGAGTGCACAGGCGCCTAGCTATCATGTCTGACGGGCGCTGTTCCGAAGAGTGAAGGGAATCGTACACAACTGGAGAGCGGGCACCAGCCTGTCACCAACAGGTAGTCAGAGAGTGAAGGGGCGCCCCCACCATGTCTGACGAGCGCTGGCAGACGTTCAAAACGTTGGCCCTGGCCCACAGATGGCAGCCCTTGGCCGCGCTACTCAAGGCCGTGGGACCCAAGGGCGCCGAACGGTTCGTGACGTCCATCGTTGACGAGAACCACCACGCCACGGCGCTCACCATGTGCGCTCGGAACGCAGCCACGGCCGCCCTCAACGCCGCCTCCTCGGCCAAAACCAACGGCGAGGCGGAGGGAGGGGGCAAGACGAAGGGCGAGGCAGGAGGTGAGGAGACTGTGGCCGGACTGCTGGAGACGTGTCAGGTGCTGGTGAAGATCGGCGCCGACCTCAACCACCGGGACGCCAAGGGCCGCACGGCGCTCCAGTGGGCAGTGCTGGGCGGGTTGACTCAGCTGGTGGCGCTTCTCCTGTCGCTGGGTGCTGACGTAGTCACGATGGACAACACAGGGCAGACGGCTCTCCACGCCGCCATCGCCAGCGGGAACCACGCCTGTGTCGCCCTCCTGCTGCAGCACGATCGTCAGGTGAGTCATCCTTGTCACTCTCACTCATGGGTCTTGCTGTCATCTCTGTCACTCTTGGGTCTTGTTGGGTGAGCCGTCTTTGTCACTTTCACTCTTGGGCCTTGTTGGGTGAGCCATCTTTGTCACTTTCACTCTTGGGTCTTGTTGGGTGAGCCATCTTTGTCACTCTTGGGTCTTGTTGAGTCGTCTTAGTCATCGTGAGTCGTTTGTATCGTTGTTGTGTCAGTGACGACCCGTTTCTGTCTCTAGTTTGTAATCAGTGAGTCTTCTTTGTCCCGAGGGCCCATGCTGAGTCGTACACACGCTTAGTGAATAGCAGAGTGGAGGTTTACACGAAGTTTGTGCTAAAGTAGCGCACAGCAGCAGGCTTTCACTGCTTTGGTCCATCCAGCCCTGAGTGTTTCAAAGGAAACGAATATGTAAACCGAAGGGTGGGTGGGTGTTTGGGGGTTTATCGTCCTTTTCCACCACATACGGGCGATATCAAAGACGGGGCAACGATAAAACAGCCAGCACAAATATTTGGCCCCAGCCGGGATACGAACTCACGACCCGAGCATTAGAAGTCCAACGCTCTACCATTCGGCCACCCCGGCTCCCCTGAACCGAAGGGAACCATACCATACCATACCATACCATACCATACCATACCATACCATACCATACCATAATCCACGCACAGTTACCACAAAACTGCTAGATCATGAGTTCTCTCCCCCCCCCCCCACACACACCTTTTCTTCAGACCTGTCATGAAGTCTACCCCTTGAGGTTATTCCCTCGTTATGTAACCTATTCGTCCTTCTACCTCCTGGCGCGATGGTCATTTGCAGGGCGTTATAGCCACACGGGAGGAACATGTCAACTCACGAGTCGTTGGTTCAGGAGTTTGTCAAGGAGACTCAGCTGTGGTTCGTCGACACGAGCTTCTCCCTTTCATTGCTGCTGTGTGTACACGACAGGCACTTGATCCTCTCGTGCGCTAACTTACTTAAAATAATATTGGAATGGGCGGCTGCTGTACGCTTGTAATACACGTGACGCATGCCTTGCTTTCATTTGGGTATACTGTGACACACCATAGCCTATTTGAAATCGTGGTGGGTGGGTGTTTGGGGGTTTAACGTCCTTTTCCACCACATAGGGTGATATCAAAGACGGGGCAACGATGAAAAAGCCAGCACAAATATTTGGCCCCAGCCGGGATCGAACTCACGACCCGAGCATTAGAAGTCCAACGCTCTACCATTCGACCACCCCGGCTCCCCTGAAATCGTGGTAGTGGGTGACTGAGGTTATCAGTTTGCGAAGTGGTAGGTAGTATGCTGTGTTCAAAAAAACAACAACAACAACAACAACCAAAAAAACAACAACAAAAAAACAAGAAGAAGAAAGGTCCACGCCCTTCCCGGAAGGAACTTGATCTTTGACGTGCACGCTAGGTGTGTGTGCGTGTGTGCACGAAGGCAAAACAGGCACCGTAAACGCGTCTGCACGCGAAGCTTGAATCGGTTTGGTGAGGAAAATCCCCAACCAAATTCCTGTCCATTCCACGAGAGGATTCGAACCTTTGTTCAGGCGGACTAGCCAGACCCCTGTGTGTGTGTGTGTGTGTGTGTGTGTGTGTGTGTGTGTGTGTGTGTGTGTGTGTGTGTGTGTGTGTGTGTGTAGGGGGGGGGGGGGGGAATCGTGTAGGGCGGATGTTCCCAATAGCTGTTCTGGCGGGTTTTGTGTTGCACTGTCGACCAAACATTGCGGGTTCGATCTCAACAGTGAAAATTTGTGAAGACCATTTTTGAGCTCTTCCGTCTTTGAAATCCCCTTTTTTTGTTGAACAAAAGACCCTCACTGCTTCCGCCTCACAACAACGGCTCACCCTGGCTTTGTGTGGATGCCACTCAAATGCAATTTACATCAAGTGCCAAACACCCCAAGACTCTTATTCCGGCTAGAAACGAGGATACTAGATCCGTTACGCTATAAGGCGAATCCCTACTACAGATCGAAACCCACCGCATAGCCATTGCAGCCTGTTTGACCCGATGTTTGCTTATCTCCTGCCCTGGTTACTAACAGTGTGTTGACAGGTTTAGTCGACACAGTCTGCTTTTTAGCCGTTCTGTTTTCACCGGGGGGTGAACCACGTGACTTGAAGGTTTCCGAAGAGACGGGGGGGGGGGGGGGGTGTTTGGGGGGGGGGGGGGGTTAACGTCCTTTTCCACCACATACGGGTGATATCAAAGACGGGGCAACGATGAAAAAGTCAGCACAAATATTTGGCCCCAACCGGGATGCGAACTCACGACCCGAGCATTAGAAGTCCAACGCTCTACCGTTCGGCCACCCCGGCTCCCCCGGCTCCCCCGGCTCCCCCGGAAGAGGAGGGGAGTTGCAGTGAGAAGGCATATATGGCTGGCAAAACATGACAAAATAGCGTGTGGCATAGACAAGAGGGGTGGGTGGGGGTAGGTGTTTGGGTGATATCAAAGACGGAGCAACAAGGAAAAGGCCAGCACAAATATTTGGCCCCAGCCAGGATTTGAACTCACGGCCCGAGCACTGAAAGTCCAACGCTCTACCATTCGACCACCCCGGCTCCCCTAAACTAGAAGGAGTACATCAAGTTTAAGCAGGAAATGCCCGGCCTATATGGAGGGAGTGGGTGGGGGGTGGGTGTTTAGGAGTTTAACTTCCTTTTCCACCACGTGTGGGTAATATCAAAGACGGGGAACGAGGAAAAGGCCAGCACAAATATTTGGCCGCAGCCGGGATTCGAACTCACGACCCAAGCACATTGAAAGTCCAGCACTACCATTCCTCTATCCCGGCTCCTCTAGACTAGAGGGAGTACATCAAGTTTAAGCAGGAAATGCCCCGGACTGTATGCAGCTGAGGAGTACATCCCGCATGGTACACAGGAAACACTCTCCGCCAGTTTGATTGACCACGTGATTAAGCCGTTTCTTTTTTTTTTACGTACTGCACGAACGAAATGTTTTGCTGCAAAAAATAAAATCCACTTTGTTTCCGTATCGTCAGTTAGTTTGCTTTTTTTAGGCGAGTCCTACAATGTCCATTTCATCAACTGGTGCCGATGTGTGAAAAAATAATTTGTTCGATTGTGCGCGACATAGTAACAGGAGGGAAAAATCAATTCTTTTTTTGTGTCTTCTCATTTCGGTAGGCAGTCTATGGCAACCAGAATGTTTTGCTGAAAGCCTGCAGTCAACAGAAATGATCGTGTGCCTGTTTTTTAAAGGCTTCCCCTGGTGAGAAACCTAGCGGTTGCTGTCTAACACAGGCTGACCTGGATTATCTATCTGGCTATAGAATAGGACATGGCTGGCCACGGAGGAGCGAACCGGCACATTTTGGTAAAAAAAACAAAAACAAAACAAAACCCAAAAACTTAAAAATCGAAGCCTCGAGTAGACCGGTCACATTCCCGTTCCGGGGGCCTAACGCTACTCTTGGTCCCCGCGACGAAGCCAACTCGGGCTAACCGAAAACCGCGGCGGAGCACAAAGCTGCCACTAAAAATGATTGATTGCTGCGGGTCTATGTATGCACGGGGGACTACTCATGCAGGTAAAAATCTCGAAACAGACTGAAAATGCACTGGTGCTGGTGAATGCGACAGTTTTCACCGCTTCTGTGCACACTGTGAAATAACACGGGGACCTCAAAGTTGTTCACAACTGTCCACTTTCCCTGTCACAAGCCAAAATTGCACCGAGGTCCTACAAGTCGAGTTATTGGAAGTTTTCTCTTGTGACGGGTTGTCCTGGCCGCCTAAAAATAGAAAAAAAGCTCGTCTCGATGCTGATTGGTTATCAAAATGTTCCTTATATGGAAGTCTGACGTCATGCACAAATAACTTTGGCCTTGGCAAGTGGCAAAATATGAGAGATTTACAGGTGAAGGGAGCTTACCTACTATTTTGTCACAGTTTGCACGTATTCTGCGATAAACTTGTGGACTTCATTGAATTTCACATCCTCCACGTCAAGCAAAAGTCAAAGTAGGCTGGTGGGTAGCGCTGTACCAAGGCGATTTACCAGGGGCAGCAACCCGACATTCCTTTTGAGGGTCGTAGGAGAGAGAGAGAGAGAGAGAGAGAGAGAGCTGCGTGGAGTTGATCCCGTGTCTTGTCTTCGTCTCAGGTCGTGAGTAATCCTCTTTTCCTTCTCCTCTAAGACCCCGACACTCAACACTCGGGTAACCGGAGTGTACGGTATGTAGCCCGAGTATCCAGAAGACGCAGTGGTATGAACAGCCACACTGCGTTTCTCCGGCACATGCATTTCAAGCCACTTCCCGCAAAAACAAGATCTACTACCCCCGTCCCCCCACCCCCCGCCTAAAAACAAACAAATAAACGAAAAAACACAAGAGCACAACCAGACAAAACCAACCAACCAATCTGGTGATGTGCAAAGATAGTAATAGAGATTGACAGACGGGTGTCAGGGAGGAGGCGTCTAAAATATGGATAAAATAAGATATAAAACGTGTAAAATCTTAACTGGACCTCTGGCAAAAAATCAGTTTAAGTGCCTATGTTAAAACAGTTTATTTGGACGGTTATTTGGTCCCCTCCGTCACTATGCAGCTTTGGACTGATAATGCTCGGGTCGAGAGTTCGAATCCCGGCTGGGGCTAAAAAATTTGTACTGGCCCTTTTCTCGTTGCCCCGTCTTTGATATCACCCTTACGTGGTGGAAAAGGACGTTAAACTTCCAAACATCCACCCACCCACTCCGTCACTATGCGTTGGGGCCGTTGAAACACTAAAACACAAAAACAATTACGTTTGGAGGCCAAGCTTTTCTCCGTAATGGCTTTCTGTCCCACCTATGGCGTTACAGGATCCTGGCCAATGGGGAGATATTGCTCTCGAGGCGTTCGCTGGGAAAGGTTAAAACCTAATTAAAAATGCAAAGAGAAAAGATACAAAAGTATGGCTGGCTGGTACCTATAGAGGAAGGCAGCGCACGGACCCAAGTGAGTATACAGTATACTCCATTACATAGACTTGTACAGAGTGGGTGGGTGTTTGGGAGTTTAACGTCCTTTTCCACCACATACAGGTGATATCAAAGACGGGGCATGCAACGCTGAAAAATATTTGGCCCCTGCCGGGATTCGAACTCACGACCCAAGCATTGGAAGTCCAACGCTCTACCATTCGGCCAACCCCCGGCCCCCCTCCAGATTTACCCAGAGAGCAGAACCTTGACTATACTCCCACATGCGTCACGTACGCTCTGCACACCTGTATACAATGACAAAGCAAGTTCAGCCGACCGGACAGCTAACGCCTGTGCCGGGAGGGAGTAATTATCCCCCCAGTACACATACCAAAGTACTCACAATCGATATGTAGAAAGGTGTGAATCGATCAAGCCGTCCGCCTGTTTTCCCTGATTGTCGGCTTACGTTGTATAGACTGAACACATTAGCTAGTACTCTACACACGGCCGGGGTGTGCAGCCAAAATGGAGGCGAGTGTTTCCAGTGCTACTCCGCTTCGAAAGTTTCGATGCTGCGTGCTCTCGTGCAAAGTTATATGTTTGAAATATGAGGAAGTACGCGTCTTTGCATGAAGTAGTAATCCGTTCGGCGAATTTTTTTTTATCTGCCCCAGCTCTTCGCCAGCTTCGGGGAGCCGGGGTGGCCGAATGGTAGAGCGTTGGACTTTCAATGCTCGGGTCGTGAGTTCGAATCCCGGCTGGGGCCAAATATTTGTGCTGGCCTTTTTCTCGCCGCCCCGTCTTTGATATCACCCTTATGTGGTGGAAAAGGACGTTAAACTCCCAGAGAACCACCCACCCATCGCCAGCTCCAGTGGTATTTCTTCCATGTCATGAGTGGGATCCATGGAGGGCTCGGAAGTTCAGGCAATTTTTATTATGCAAAGTTATATGTTTGAAATATGAGGAAACACGCGTCTTTGCATGAAGTAGTAATCCGTTCGGCAAAGGGTTTGTGTGTGTGTGTGTGTGTGTGTGTGTGTGTGTGTGTGTGTGTGTGTGTGTGTGTGCTTCTGCCCCAACCATGTCTTCCATGTCATGGGTGGAATCCATGGAGGGCTCGGAAGTTCAGGCAATTTTTGTTATTATGCATGATAAGGAGGATGAGGATGACGGTATGATGACGCTTGCCTGGGCTGGGATTCGAACCTGGGTCTCCCGGTCCGTGGTCCGAGGTGCTAACCGCTACACTACGGGGGGCGGTGCGTTCGGCAAAGTCGTTGCCTGGTTCACCGACGGCCTCTTTCTCAGTGTCAAACATATTCAAACAAGAGGCTTTACCGTATTGGGGCTTCGTATCAGTGGGAACTACAGGGCCCGTAGGTAAAAGTTGGGGTTAGGGAGTTTAGCCCCGGGTTAGAGTCTAACCTCGAACTAAACTAGCTCTTCGTTTTTGTTTGTTTGTTTGTTTGTTTTTTTAATCAGGAAGCGGGTCCATTCCAGCAAGGTGCCTATGCCGATAAAGAAGGACTTTTGTCTTTCTTTCTTCGCTTCCTTTTTATTTAATTTTGTTTTGGGGTTTCTTTTGTCCTAGTCTGGGTTATGCCCGTAGCCGTGCCGTGGGTTAAATTAACTCGAGTTCTACATACGGGCCCTGTGCTTCATATTAGTGGAAACTACAGTACAACAGGACCATGTCCCGGCTGATTGTAAAAAGTATAGGACGTTATAGGACATCTGTCCTGATTATTGTCCACTGTGGCCCAGCAATGATATGACATAATTATGTCCGCTTTGTTAATGTCTCTATGGTCCTAATGAGTTCTGAGGGGTGAGTGGGTGTGTTGTTTGGGAGTTTAACGTCCTTTTATACCACGTATGGGTGATATCAAAGACGGGGCAACGAGAAAAAGGCCTGGGACCGTATTGTCCTACACTGGCCCGGGCCCGTATTGTCCTACACTGGCCCGGGACCGTATTGTCCTACACTGGCCCGGGACCGTATTGTCCTACACTGGCCCGGGGCCGTATTGTCCTACACTGGCCCGGGACCGTATTGTCCTACACTGGCCCGGGACCGTATTATCCTACACTGTCGTCTTTTAAATCTAATCTTAAGACACACTTGTTTTTAAAGCATCTGGACTGATCTGCGCGATCATACCAATGAGCTGTGTCCTCAAAATGCGGAAGGTCCCATCTTTAGTGTCTTACATTTAGCTCCTCACCACTGCTATCTTTTAGGGTTTTATCTGGCTCACTCCAATCTATCCTTTGGTTTTGGGTTTTATCACTGGGACTTGTTCTTGGTTTTTAATTGTCTCTGTCTATCCTTTATCACTTCTACTCAGTCGTGGTGTGTGTGTGTGTGTGTGTGTGTGTGTGTGTGTGTGTGTGTGTGTGTGTGTGTGTGTGTGAGTGTGTGTGTGTGTGTGTGTGTGTGTGTGTGTGTGTGTGTGTGTGTGTGTGTGTGTGTGTGTGTGTGTGTGTTTGTGTGTGTGTGTGTGTGTGCTATTTTACTTTTTTAGTTGTTCTTACATAGTGTACACTGAGTGATTTTTTTAAACTTCGGTTTTAGAATGTAAGGCGCCTAGAGCTCGCTCCCCGGGGATAGGCGCCCTATAAATATTATTATTATTGTTATTATGTAAAACTCGAGGTTAATTTAACCCACGGCTACTGTCCTAACCCAGACTAACGTGATCGAGTCGGTCTATGACCGGTGTCCAACAGTGACATGAAACCCTGCCTAAAACAAATGGCCGTCAAAACTCTTGAATCTAGGCAGCGGCAGGTTTTTTCCCCGCCATCACCACTACCCCCCCCCCCCCCACCACTACCCCCCCTGTAGGTGGGAGACACCGCCGATACGTATAGCGTCGGTCGGCGCAAAATCTGTCGAGTTTGTCGATTGGCTGATGTCGTAATGGTAGAAGTATTGGACTCGTTGGTTCGTTTCGTGTTTTTATTGAGTGCAGGAGTGAAGGAAAGATTTCGACCGAGACGTTGTATGTTAAGGTGACACTCGTTAGTGACCAAGCTACAGAGCACTAGAAAGAAAGAAATGGGTTTTGACTGACTGAAGAGAGAGAGAGAGAGAGAGAGAGAGAGAGAGAGAGTTATACATAACTCCTTCCAAACAACGCCGAGAGCCTGGAACAAGCTCCAGCGAAGCTTCATCAACGCCAAAGAAAGCATACAAAACAAAAACAAAAACCTGTTTCTGCGTCTGATACCACTGGAGGTGATTAAGAACTAATTCAAGGGACACATAACACGTTGCAGTCAACACTGACCAACACTGGCTGATAGCGTTGTTATTGCTTCCGCCGAAGCAAAGGCCATCAAGAGACTAATACAAAGCCCTCAACCACAGTTCATGTAGAGAGCTAAGAATTAACCGGTAATTCCGCACGCCCGATTAGTCACCTGCATTGTCTTTGTGCGGGACCTCTCTGTACAACATATTGTTACACGGGCAGGGAATTTGTTGCAGCCAGTGAGCAAGCCAGTAACTAATGTATCACACCTCTGAACAGCCGCCACAGATGGTCTGGTCTGATTCAGGAATGGGTCAGAGTTGGTTGTTGAGTCTGATTCAGGAATGGGTCAGAGTTGGTTGTTGTGTCTGATTCAGGAATGGGTCAGAGTTGGTTGTTGTGTCTGATTCAGGAAATGGGTCAGAGTTGGTTGTTGTGTCTGATTCAGGAATGGGTCAGAGTTGGTTGTTGTGTCTGATTCAGGAAATGGGTCAGAGTTGGTTGTTGAGTCTGATTCAGGAATGGGTCAGAGTTGGTTGTTGTGTCTGATTCAGGAATGGGTCAGAGTTGGTTGTTGTGTCTGATTCAGGAATGGGTCAGAGTTGGTTGTTGTGTCTGATTCAGGAATGGGTCAGAGTTGGTTGTTGTGTCTGATTCAGGAATGGGTCAGAGTTGGTTGTTGTGTCTGATTCAGGAATGGGTCAGAGTTGGTTGTTGTGTCTGATTCAGGAATGGGTCAGAGTTGGTTGTTGTGTCTGATTCAGGAATGGGTCAGAGTTGGTTGTTGTGTCTGATTCAGGAAATGGGTCAGAGTTGGTTGTTGCGTCTGATTCAGGAATGGGTCAGAGTTGGTTGTTGTGTCTGATTCAGGAATGGGTCAGAGTTGGTTGTTGCGTCTGATTCAGGAATGGGTCAGAGTTGGTTGTTGTGTCTGATTCAGGAATGGGTCAGAGTTGGTTGTTGTGTCTGATTCAGGAATGGGTCAGAGTTGGTTGTTGCGTCAATCTGTGGGCGTACACCCATGTATAAGTCTAATGAGTGTGATACTATGTGACTGGACTTATCTCGGAATTTGACTGTGACATCAGTACTTCTCATTCTCAGTGCTTCCTTAGTGGTGGTCAAGGATAAAAGGTTACAAGGTTCCGGAAGTGAAGAGGGTGGATTGCGGGTTGTGTTGACTGCAGCCAAAGAAGGACATAGGTGAAGGAGCAGAACTGGTGCTCGGTGGTAGCTTGGTCTAGCCTGTCAGCGTTCTTGAGAAAAAGAAGTTGTACAATGCTGGATGGGCGGGCGTGGTACTCCCGAATTATTTTCGTGTGCACGAGAAACAGTATGCTTGCAATTGTTGCTAGACGTGCAAGTCTCCGATTTATCGCCTGTTTTGAGTTACCAGTGGGTTTTAGCCATCGTCGTCTCGGCGTAAAACTGACTACAAGAGCCGATAAGCCACCGTGACACCCGACCTGTTTACGTGTGTTGAAAGGCCATGAATGCTGACCTTGTTCGATCATTTCAAACGATCCACGTTTCATGTGTTTCAAGTCACCTGATCAGGTTTACACAGTCAAGATGGCCTCGGGCTCTTCTCTCAGTCTCTGGATACACTGTATTTTCTAGATGTTGTTTACGAAATTCACCCAGTGATAAGCTTTCGCATTCCAATACGTTGGCCGGTCATGGTAGTTCATTTGCCATAACAGTGTTCAACGGAGCACAAGTCCTGAAATGCATCACATCGTAATGACTTGATTTTGAGGTTACTTCCTCTCACGCGGAAATCACGAGGAGAAAGCGTGAACCTTGGGCTACATATTACAACCAAGAACGCCAGACAAGCCGTAAAACCACATATTTTTCATACATCTAATTTAGACTGGAGACAAAACCCAAACCGAAAGTCAGCCATGATCCCTGTGTATCCTAATGACCGAACTGTCTGAGTACACTTGCAGACTAGAGGGATTTTAATTTGTACACACGATGGATTACCTGCAGACGTTCTAATGCAGTTGATCAGCCAAGCAAGTTAGGAGCACTACCTAATCAGCAGACCCGCAGTTCTCAACGGGAAGAAAAGAGATCACGTCCTGATCTTGCACCGGCTTATCAACCAAACTGGGTCGACAAACAAGGATGAAAGGTATTTTATCAGATTCTATAAATTCGTGACCGTTTCCACCAGGCTGGTACTAAACAGCGGGAGTTTGTCAGGAAGGTTTGATGTTGTTCCGTGTCAGTGTTGGATGCTGGCTGAAGATGGTGGAACTGTCAGTTTTATGACCAGAAAATACGCACTGCCCGTACAGGAATGTTTGAAGATATTGATATGTGGAAGTAAATCCTGGAATTCACGCCGTCAGAGGTGCCGGGTCGTCAGAGAGTGGAGTACACATATACACCTTCGTCGTTTGTGTGGTTGAAATAGTATCGAGGTGTTGGGCCCGTTACCAGAGGTGGTATCCTGATTACAGGTACGTGAACAAACCTCTAAGGTTTCAAATGCGTTTGTTCATTGTTGAGTTCAGCAAAGAAGATTTTAATCTTGAGTCAACCTTCCCTTGTTCATTTCGGAATACCACCAAAGAAGGGATTCGTCTGCAGTGATCTCAATGCCCATCGTCACCAGAACATTGTTTTCATGTCCTTATTGAAGTCACTGTAATCGTGAGGCTGGTCTGCAATCTACAGTTCGCTGGATGTTTCAATTTCCCCCCCCCCCCCCCCCAACCATCTCCTAGGGCAATGTGTTAAATCACATTAACTGAAACATCATATTCGATGGCCTTCCTCTGTAAGATGCATGCAGTTGTTTTTAGTTTTTATATATTTAGTTTTTTATTTGCAAGTAAAATCAGCCAGTGATCCATTGGGGACACATATGTGTTTTTCGAAGAATTGTTTCATTTGTCATTACGTCGCAATGTCGACAAGTACAAAATGTTACCGTAGCTATTTAGGGGAGCCGGGATAGCCGAATGGTAGAGCGTAGGACTTTCAATGCTCGGGTCGTGAGTTCGAATCCCGGCTGGGGCCAAATATTTGTGCTGACCTTTTTCTCGTTGCCCCGTCTTTGATATCACCCATACGTGGTGGAAAAGGATGTTAAACTCCCAAACACCCACCCACCCACCGTAGCTACTTACTGCCCTTACTGTTGTAAAAGGATTACTTGAAGCAGAATAGAAGTGGTGGAGGTGAGGGGGGATGGGAGGGGGGGGGGGACGAGGGGTTTGGGTGAAAGTAATGCGATACCAAAAGAGGTGGTATCAGTCTGCAGACGCTGGTGGAGTCTGGTAGGAGAAGGGGGGGGGGGGAGGGGAAGGAGGGCATTGCGTTAAACGGAGCCATGACGCATGTTGTGCCCAACCCATTTCACTGCAGTGCTAATGGATCTAAACACTCGTCTACCTCCAGACCGATGGGGGTTCATGGGAAATTTACTACGTCACTTGGGGGTCTCGCTAATGCGGGTGCTGGTTCTGAACTTTATGGCTACCTGTGCCGCCTAATGACCGGTGAATAACTCTGAGAAATGGCCCATCGATTGGAGAGATGTTCTTTGTTGCCTGGACAGAAAATGGGACACGGGATTGATGGACTGTTTTCCACACCATTTGTTATGACTATACGGCGCACTGGAAAATACTAGACAGCAAGCTGGCAGAGCCGAAAAGTGGTGTGTGCCAATAAATAGTGACAGACACAAGATTAGACTAACCTTCTTATGACGTTAATATTGTTTTGCAGAAATTTGCTTCGACTAAAAGCAGTTTAACATACTAGTCCGTAGCACTGCTTTGGCTGTTAGTGGTACATTTGCCACCAGTGCGAGAGCTCCGGGGGTTTGAGTCCCACTGGGGGCAAGCCATCAGATTTTCACGTCTAGTATGTCACACCGTTCATTCGAGGCGCTGCCTACAGATCGCTCCCCCCCCCCCCCCCCCCCCGCTACTCATCCTCCCCGTCTGCCTTGGAAATGTTATACAAAATACATGCAATTCTAAATTCTGAAACTTGAATAGCTGATGATACCGTCATTTCGATGATACTCTTCCGCCTTTTCTGTCTGCCTCACTCTGCACCTACATTCCGTCCCGTACCCTCCGCTCATCTAATGACAAGCTACTCAAGGTCCCTAAGATAAACCTGAAAACTTATGGTGAACGATGTTTCCGTTTTGCCGCCCCTACAGTCTGGAACTCTCTGCCTATGGGGCTGAGACAACAACCATCTTTATCAGCTTTTAGATCTGGACTGAAAACGCACCTTTTTCAACAGGCTTTCAACTGATGTGTCTTTGTATTGTGTGATGTGTAATAATGATTGTGTACTGATTGACGTGTTTGTCTGTATAGTGTGAATGTGTATGAGTGACGTGTGTTAGCGCAATGAGTCACTGTATCTGAGAAGTGCGCTATATAAATGAAATTTATTATTATTATTATTATTATTATTATTAAAAGACAGGCAGAATAAAATGAATCAAAAACCAAGAACGAGCGCACACAACCTAAGTAAAAACAAAACACAAAATGAGAGATAGAACCAGTGATAAGAACTGCGAACTGTTACGTCTAACCTTGACAACTGTCTGTGTGTGTGATTGGTCCCTACATCCAGATTGTGGACGAGGGAGATGGACACGGGACTCCGCCGCTGACTGTGGCCGTGCAGCAAGGCCAGATCGACATTTGTCGCCAGCTGCTGGAGGCCGGAGCTGACGTCACAGCACAGGAAGTGCAGACGCTGCGCACGCCGCTTCACTACGCCCTCTATCTCAAGCGTCTCGACATCTTCACCCTGCTGCTTGGGTAAGTTATCTTAAAAGATGGCAAGAGAGACCAGTCGGACATAGATCGTTTTAAATATGTCTTGAAAACGCATCTGTTCCGGCTGGCTTTCGGCTAGGTCCGCTTACCTCCTCCTGATTGCCTCTGTGTGTGTGTGTGTGTGTGTGTGTGTGTGTGTGTGTGTGTGTGTGTGTGTGTGTGTGTGTGTGTGTGTGTGTGTGTGCGCGCGCGCGCGTATTTGTTGGTATGAGTGCGGGAGTACCCGCATTGAGTCACTTTGTGAGAATTTTGCGCTATATTAGTACAATTCATTATTATTATTATTATTATTATTATTAATGTCTGGGAACCAGAGCAAAATACCAATTGTATGTACTGAAAAATTCTAAAAAAAATGTTCTACTAAGTTTGCTTACTTACGACTACATTTTAGTCCTGCATGTCCAAGAACCTGTCTTCGTTGCGGACGGATACAGTTGTGTTATCGTATCTCATCTTGAAGACTCTCAACACGCTTTTAGTGCAAAAGACAAAACAAATGAAACTCCAAATTTTCTCCAAAACCTTCTTCATGGGACAAAATAACAAATACCGAGCGTTACTTAGTTCATGGACACCTGACTCTGCTGGCAGTTCTTTCTGCTTTGATGTCTAGAGACAGAACAAAAGCACTGGAAATGGCAATGCGGAAGCTGACAACCTTAGTGAGGTGACCCTGGTTGGTATCGTATGGGTAATTGTCCCCTTCATCCGTAATTCACCTAACTTCCCTCCCCCTCCCAGAACCCTCACCCACGGCTGTATGCCTTTGCAATGCGGAAGCTAAGACAGCCTAAGTGAGGTGACCCTGGTTGGTATCGTATGGGTAATTGTCCCACCACTCATTGTTCCCTCCACCCGTTGTTGACCTAACCACCATCCCCCTCCCAGAACCCTCACCCACGGCAGTATGCCTTTGCAATGCGGAAGCTAAGACAGCCTAAGTGAGGTGACCCTGGTTGGTATCGTATGGGTAATTGTCCCACCACTCCAAATTGTTCCCTCCACCCGTTGTTCACCTAACCTCCACCCCCCTCTTAGAACCCTCAACCCCGGCAGTATGCCTTCCCCCCGACAGGCCCCCGTAGTGTAGTGGTTAGCACTTCGAACCATGGACCGGCCCGGGAGACCCGGATTCGAGTCCCAGCCGAGGCAAGCGGGATTTTTCCTACCTAGGTCGGCTCCTACCCAGAGCGGGTGTGCTATGGGCCCAGTGGGGAGGCTGTTGCCACACAGCCGAGTTTCACCCACTTCACGTGTGTGACTTTGGTGGGGTGCTTCTCTTGGTATGACACGTCTTATGGATGGATTACACGGCCGGCATCGCAGGTGCCGTAGTTCCCGGGCCTAGATAACGCCGGGATATTCATGACAGGAAGCGTGGAATGCGGCCCTGTCCCGCAGTCCCAAACCACACTGGCCTTCATTGCATCATCTTACCATCATCCTCATCTCCATCATCATGCATAATAAACATTGCTCCAGCTTCCGAGCCTTCAGTGGATTCCAACCATGACCTGGGAGGAACACCACTGGAGCTGGAAAAGAGTTGGGGCAGAAAAAAGTATGCCTTCCCCAAACACCAGCTGAGCATAAACGAATACTCAGCTGTGGTAGGACAAACGCCTTTTTTTCCGACGACTTCCTGCACTCAGCTAGTAGGTCACGGTTCGTTAAATCTCCTTCAGGAAAATCGAAGAGCTTTTTGCTGATCCCCCAGGACATCAACACCAACCCAGCACCGTTATTATCAGATTCAGCATAGCGCCAGTATCAGGTACAACATTAACAGGCTCTCGGATCAAACCAGACGTCTGTTAGAAAGCCACTTAAATCTTATCACTCTTGTTCCAGACAACGCGTGTATCCTGAACTATTTCGGGATCACTTAGGAAACAACCTTTCAAAGGCCAATCAAAGACGAGAATGTTCCGAGTTGCAGGCAGAATTAGAAATCCATTGACGTAATCAGGCAGAGAATCGCAGCTCTGGGCGAAAGGGAAAACTCTTTATCCATTGGAGCAAATCATTCAAAAGCTCTTTTGATGTGACAGAGCTGAGTGCGTGTCCGAACTGGCCTGTCGCTGGCTCAAGTGTTTGTTGCTGGAAGGAAAATTGACAGCAAAATAGGGCACTATGGTGGGTAGATTGAAAACAGACCAGAAAGCAAGGGGTGTGTATCGTTGTGTACACAAAGACTAGGTTTCTTTTTCTTTCTTTTTTTTGTTGTTGTCCCAACTCTTTGCCAGCTCCAGTGGTGTTCCTCCCAGGTCATGGGTGGAACCCACGGAGGACTCGGAAGCTGGGACAATTTTTTTTTATTATGCATGATGATGGAGATGAGGATGATAGTAAGATGATGCTACGGAGGTCCATGTGGTTTGGGACTGCGGGACAGGGCCGCATTCCACGCTTCCTGTCATAAATATCCCGGCATTAACCAGGCCCGGGAACTACGGCACCTGCGGTGCCGGCCGTGTAATCATCCACATCATAAGACGTGTCCAAGGGAAGCACCCCCAAAGTCGCACCCGTGAAGTGGGTGAAGCTCGGCTGTGTGGCAACAGCCTCCCCATTGGGCCCATAGCACACCCGCTCTGGGTAGGAGCCGACCTAGGTAGGAAAAATCCCGCTTGCCTCGGCTGGGACTCGAACCCGGGTCTCCCGGTCCATAGTCCGAAGTGCTAACCACTACACTACGGGGGCCGGTAAAGACTAGGTTTCTATTGAGAATAAGTTTGACCTTTTGATGGAGCAGACTGCGTGGTCTGCCAAGTTTTAACTGAATTATTTTGTTGAACCTGGAAGGGTCTTGTTGATCACGTCGTTATCTCTCTTATTAGCTAGACGCAGTGGACACGAAACGGAATGAGTCAGTTCACCCATCCATCCATCCATCCTTATGTGGTGGAAAAGGACGTTAAACTCCCAAACACCCACCCCACCCCCATCCATCCTCCTCCTTATCATATCGCTTTTATAGAGCACAATATCCAGCTCAAAGCGCTTTACAATCAGTTTAAACACACACACACACACACACACACACACACACACACACACACACACACACACACACACACACACACACACACACACAGAGGCACGCAAACACGCATGCACGCACACACCATTTTCTTAAATATTCAGCGGGGCACCTGACAAACTGAGCAAATAACTGTGCTGGCCTTTTTCTCGTAACGCCGCCTTTGATATCACCCGTAGTGGAGAAAGGACGCTAAACTCCCAAGCACCCTCGCCACTCTGTGTGTGTGTGTGTGAGTGTTGTGTGTGCGTGCGTGTGCGTGTGTGCGTGTGCGTGTGCGTGTGCGCGTGCGCGTGCGCATGCGTGTGCGTGTGTGTGCGTGTGTGTGTGTGTGTGAGAGAGAGAGTTCGAGAGTTCCCAACCAGGTGACCTGATCCTTTTTATCTGCGGATGTAACCATAAGGTGAGGTAACCAGATACTTCCAGTCACATCGGACAAAGACCCTACGTAGTAAACTGGACCGTCCTATTCAGCGTGTTTGGCGATAATGTTCACCTAATCTCGAAATATTACTCGGAAGCAACTTATGAACAGACACCCCTCGCTGGTGATTTCTTGCGCCCTGGAAACACCAGCCGATACCTAGGGAGCTGGTGGTATTCACAAAGATTTTGACAGATAAAGAAATCGTGTCACTACTTCGATCTTCCCTTGTCAGCCGTGCCGTGGAAATACATGCTGTACGTCAATATGTTCTGGTCGCGCTGTTCACTTTGTGACCTAAATCTTTCCACGGTTGTGAAGACAACTAACCAGGGCTAACTGGTGTCTGGAGAAAGAACGAACGTCCGAGACTAGCTTGACTAAGCTGAGACTAAAACATTGTTATGAGATGCAAAAACGGAGAGTTAGGCGAGTTTGCGATTGCTTCAGCACATGCACATGGTAATGGTGTGGTAGACTTCGCCTCGGGCGGGACAGGCACCGTAACTGACAATTCTAAACGTGATTTTGACTCGGTTTGGAATGGAATTTAAAATCCCATCCAAATTCCTGCCCACCATGAATTCGAACCTGGCGGCTCAAGATTCAAAGTCGGATACCACTAGATCAAACCCCATTGTCATGTATTTCACGTAAACTCTCACTGACGCTGATAGGTAAACACAACGTAAGAAGTCTTAGACTAGAGCAAAGTCTCAGAATAATCTAGTCTCTTTTCATGCATCAGACCCCAGAATACTAGACAGTGGAATTTATCGGAAGGGTCTTAGAGTATTAGAAGTGTCATGCACTACATTACCAGAAACAGCAACCGTCATATGAACATTCAGACAGGGGGTTGCTCAATACAGGTGGTCGTGTTAGCAGGTATGCTAAAGTACGCAGAGCCAGTCTGGCTTCAAATACAAAGTCTTGAGGAAATAAGCTGAATTAAATCGATTACAACACTCGCCCTAATGTCTCGAACTTATCGATTCCTAACAGTGCACTTGGTTCAGCTCTTTGCACAACTCAGTGACACAGGCCGACCCAGTAGCTGTGAATTCTGACCTATGGAAACGCGATACTGTAAGTCGAGCGGCCAGCGACTACAAGAGCTCTGAGGCATAGCAGGTTTAATCCAACGTGTGATTTTTATTAACTGTGGAGCACTAGTGGTCGGTACTTTGACACTGGCTTCTACGCCGGGTTATGAACACAGATACTGCCTGTTGAATGAAGTCGCGATTGTATGGCTGCATTCGTCGAATTATCATATGAAAAGGCGTACAATTGCCAGAGAGGACCGGATAGAAGCCTGACGAGCGTTCGATGTGGATCATGATATGCACACGTGAGAAGTCTACTCGAATAATCTAGTGGCTCTTCAAGTGAGGTGCAGACTGGAGTATCACCATCCGATGCTCAAATTACAGGTCTCTGAACTTTGAACACAAGTAAGTGAAAATTACTAATAGTAGGTTCGCCTACCAAGGTTTCAAGTTGGTTTTTTTCTGTGCCTTGGCAGGGCAGCAAATGAAAAATGTCAGTGTCTACACTGTCCCTTGTTATGTACATTAACCGAGCAACGATCGAGCGTCATTTTGCTTGTTTTTCATTGCACGACTCTAGGTTCTGTAAACATCGTCATTACAAAACCTGTTCTTAAAACTCGCTGCCAATTGTGAGTACAAGAACAGATACACAAAAGACCCGACAACTGATACAACATTGCGCAAGTTTAGCAAACGCGAAGTGTTTTTGAATACATGGACCAT
>JACVVK020000546.1:192500-207500 GCA_018292915.2 Batillaria attramentaria | reverse complement strand
TACCGCCCCCCCCCCCCCCCTCTCTCTCTCTCCACGGCAAAGATATTGCATTTTGCATTCCTGCCGTTGCCAACTACAACTAATTAAAGAAAAAGAAATGAAATGAAATACTATAGAGCACATCTGAAAAACTGCGTAATTATTAACTACGAGTAGTGCTATTGGAAACCGGTTTCTATGTTTGTGATGTCAATGAATCAACCAGCCAGTCAGCCAACCAGCGCACCAACTGAACCAACCAACCATTATTTAACCTACCAACCCACCAACCCACCCACCCACCACCAGCAGCCACCAGCCAGTCAACCATCTCACCACCCACTTACTTCGGTGTTTCAGGTTCAAGCCTAACCTTCGTGTTGTAGACCACAGAGGGACCACCGTCGTCCACAGGTGTTGTGCAGTTCCCGAGCCCGAGTACCTGTCGCAGGTGCTGAACACCTGCAGGGACCAGCTGCCTGACGTCATCAACATGGCGGACAACGACGGCGCCACACCCTTGATCATCGCCTGTCAGAACGGCAACCTGAAGCAGCTTCAGGAACTTATTGATCACGAGGTTAGTAACTGTTGTACGTGATTAGCTACTGCGTCAGCGTACCCTTTTGAAGCACTGTTTCCGGAGATCCATTCAGGCGTCTTTGACGTCTCTATGGTCGGAATGAATTCTGAGGGGTAAAAAAAAAACTGCCGCTTACAAATGTCTAAGGCTGTTTACCAAATGAAAAAGATTGTTTTTTAACTGGGCTGAGCGTTCCTTCTTCTTTGGTTCTTTTTAAAAAAAATTAATCACTACAGCATTTCTCTTTGTTTTCTAATTTTTCCCCATGGACATACGTTTCTAGCAGCTTACAGAGAGGTCGGTACGATTGACATTAATTTCAGTTTATTCTGCACGATCGTAGCACTTAATATTACATTTTCCCTCAGTGGCTGAGATTCGCATTCGTTGCACGTGCAGGTCAGTCTAGGGGACAAAGACGGATATGGACGGACTGCTTTGCATCACTGTGTGGAGAACTCGGACACGGAATGCGCCGAGCTGCTCCTCAAGGCCGACCCCTCCCTTCTGGCCGCCACGGACGGGGAAGGGTTAACGCCCTTGCACATGGCTGTCATCGCGGGTAACGTGCCCCTGATTCGCCTACTTTTGAAACGAGGAGCTTCTCTTCACTGCCGAGACCAGGAGCAGCACACGGTGGCTCACTGGGCAACAGGTAAAAATGAGTACTTATGTTTATGTTGCCAGCAGGTGTAAATAGATGTAGACTAATTTTATGAGTGCAACATCCGCCGTTATACCACGAGTTTCCGGTATATTACTTTTATTATTATTACTATTATTATTATTATTATAGGCACTAGGTGCGAGCAGACACATCCGGGAAATCCGGAAGTAATGCTCTGTGCAGTCCCACTCATGTCAATTTCAGACGTTTATTGGACATTGCGACCATTTGCATGACTGTGCGACCTGTAATATTTAAGAAAGCAGTCGTTTAGGTATCATCACGTTTCTTGGCGTGCGACCACTCTCCATTCAGGCTATTAATAAATAGAACAAGCGCTCCTAAGTCTGGAGTCGTCCGTACACAGATTTAAACTAGAATTAATTCAAATAAAAATACAATCAATTTTGCACCAGCTGGCATTCCACTAATGACCTATTTCCTCTATTTTAACATTGAGTTCGGCATATTTGGGTGCGGGAACAAGTTGTAAACGAACGTACGCCCATACGCTGAAACACAATATTCCGTTCTCTGTGAAACTGAGATCGCCATGACCTGTAACGCAATATGGGAAATCTGTGTGGCATGCGCAACATCAAAGAGACACGCACAGCCGATCATTTTTTTTCTTTACCTTGGCGTAATGGAGAGTGAGGTCATTATATAGGCACTGCGCACGCATGTCAGTGCCAGGAAACACGGAGTTGTGTTTCTTGGCTGTGTGTCATAGAGCAGATACACCCCAGAGTGCAGTCCCTTTTCGGCGGGGCGTGAAAATGTGACTGCTTACACCCAGCGCCATTTTCAAAAATGGCGAAATTTTTTTAGAAAAGCGAAGACTTGTGCGTCATATGATTCGATTTAAAACGAAGTCTTGAATATCCGACCACTTTTCGTTTGGGCAAAATCTTTGCCAGCGGACAATTATTGTTGCGCTTTGATGGCACTGTTTACGTGGTACACTGATCCAACAGGATGTGAGTAAACAGCAAGGGGGTTGCACTCTGACAGGCAAAGGTGCTGCACTCTACAGGCAAGTATTATTGCACGGTGCAGACGATCACGTACCTGCCTTGTGGTGGAATAAGAGACGATTACAAAAGCATACACATCCGTGCTCTACGACTGAATGTAATAATAGATCTGTCCATTCAGACAGAGACATGTTATGTATGTCTCTGATTCAGAAACACGCCTACTTTCACTCTGAAGACAGCCTGCCATCACTTGCGCCATTGAGGATCGATCTGGGTTCAAAGCTGGTCAAGGATGACATAGTGCGCGACCTTGTGTTTGAGAGCACCGAGACAATTTAGGCCCATCACGGTAGCGCAGTGAGCGCCATTTCCCCACCGTGCACAGAGGTACTTTCCACTGAAAGACTGTGCCCCAGAGAGTGTAGAGCAGAGTGTAGTGGTTACCTCCCATGGTATCTCCTAACCAGTACATGATACAGTCTTACTGTGTGAGCAGCACCGTGGACTGCAGAACTGTTAATTTTTTTTTCTTTTCTGCTTGAATACGTGGAGTGATTTACCGTTTAGTGAGTGAGTGAGTGAGTGAGTGAGTGAGTGAGTGAGTGAGTGAGTGAGTGAGTGAGTGAGTGAGTGAGTGAGTATTTGTGGTGGCGGTGGGCTTTTTTCCCTGTATGGCTGAGCAACTGCAATAGTATTGGCACTGGTTCGAAGATTTTGTCCAGGAGTCTTACACCCAATCCCATGTCTTATGTCCAACCTTCTAATTCGACTATTAAAAATGACAACTAAAAAAAACAAAAAAAAACTGGCGGACGATTGCTTGATTGCGGAATGGGTGGTTGGGTGGGTGAGGGATTTACGTCCTTTTCCACCACATACGGGTGTTTTCAAAGACCGGCCAATGAGGCCAGCACAAACATTTGTCCCCAGCCGGTATTCGAACTCACGACCCGAGCACTGAAAGTCCAACGCTCAACCGCTCGGCTGTTCCAGATCCGTTGGGTGGTGGTTGTGGGTGGTGGTGGGTGGGTGTTAACGTCCTTTTCCACCACTTATGGGTGATATCAAAGACGGGCAACGAGAAAAAGGCCTCCACAAATATTTGCCCCAGCCGGATGGATGGATGGATGGACGGATGACCAGATGGTTCGCTCGCCATCATCATTTTTCTGAGTGCCTCACGACTCACGCTTTTCTTGTCTGTGTCAGTGTGCGGCCATGACACGGTGCTGGACGTTCTCCTGGAGTACGGAGCGGACCTATCAGCCGCCGACACGCACCAGGCCTACCCCATCCACTACGCCGCCCAGATGCTGAAGCCCCCGGGGGAGGAGGACAGCAGCGGGGGCAGCGAGACGGAGGGAGGGGGTCACCAGGGCAGCCTGAGGCTGTTGAAGAAGCTATTGGCCCACAAGGTGTCTCCGGAGGTCAGGGACAAGGACCAGCGGACTCCCATCATCTGGGCCGCCAGTGCAGGTACTACTACTTTATGAACTTATCCCAAAAATCTACCTCAGCCCTAAGGTAGCCTGCGAACTGTACGTAACCCGTGCAGTGTACCAGAGAGTACGTGATTTCTCAGGTTAGTCCCGAGACTGCTACGAGAGGCAGCTCTGTTCGTTTTCACTTACACGCGGAAACAAGTTGCCCATAAATAACTAGTGATAAAAATCAGGCAAAAATGAATATTTTACGAATTGTTGATCTAGCTTTCAGAGTAAATGACTAGCTAATGCTTTTACTACGAACACAATAAGCAGAACTGCGACAGTAGGCTATTCTTGGCGATTTTCTCTTCCTTCTTTCTTTTAAGCAGAAACTTGGAAAATGTATCACCCTTGCTCTCATCTCTGATTTTTGTTTTTTCCCCCATTATTATAATGTCCCGCGCTAGTCTAATCCCTTACTGAAACAGCAGAATAGTAATGCTGCCACAACGGTCTATTTTTTTTCCCCTTCCATTTCTGGAAAGAGATGGCGGCACCATTGTCCTCATAAAGTGACGTTCATTTGACGTTTATGTGTGTCATCTTTGTGTTTGCGTCACCAGGCAACGCCGAGGCTTGTCGAGTGCTGGTGGAGGCCGGCGCGGACGTTAACTCTGAAGACAAGGATGGGTTGTCGGCCTTGCACTGCGCTGCCAGCCGGGGTCACGTGGAGTGTGTGCGCATGCTCGTGGGCACATGCAAGGCGCGGGTAGACCCCGTGGACAAGAACCAGTGCACCCCACTGTTCTACGCCACCACGCTGGGGCATCAGAAGTGTGCCCAGGGTTTGCTGGAACTCGGGGCCAGTCCGTCTCACACAGACGCCAGAGGCAGAACGTAAGTGGACTTTGAATAGCTCACATTCCTACTTCAAGTTACTAAGCCAACTTTTATTTTAGAACAGTATGTATGTATGTATGTATGTATGTATGTATGTATGCGGTATGTATGTATGTACGTATGTATGTACGTATGTATGTATGTATGTATGTATGTATGTATGTATGTATGTATGGGTATGTGTGTATGTATGTATGTGGGTATGTATGTATGTAAACTACGTATGTATGCATGTATGTATGCATGTGTGTATGCATGTATGTACGTACTTACGTATGTATGTATGTATGTATGTATGTGCGTATGTATGTATGTATGTATGTGTGTGCGTATGTATGTGTGTGTATATGTATGTATGTATGTATGTATGTATGTATGTATGTATGTATGTATGTATGTATGTATGTATGCAGTAGATGTATGCAAACTGTAAGCGACCAAAACAACTTCACGAACTTCCATAGAGATGCCATGTAAAGTGTTGTCAGGTACGGCAGGTTTGGAGACCGACATTCCCGCTCAGCACAGACACATGTACAGTGTCGCTCTCTGTTCACGTTTTGATTGATGCGTGTCAACAGTTTTTATGGCTTCGTTGTCAATTGCATTGAACATTTTATTGATTTGCTTGGCCTAAATCCTTTCATGCATGCGTTTACACGCGTTAGGTTTCCATGATCGTTTTTTTTTTTTTTTTTTTTAAAGCAATGCTGTGTCTGTGATCGGGTACAGACCCACAAATACATTTTGGCGGTGTGTGTGTGTGTGTGTGTGTGTGTGTGTGTGTGTGTGTGTGTGTGTGTGTGTGTGTGTGTGTGTGTGTGTGTGAAGCCCAGTGCCCCCGTTTTAATTTGAATTCTTCAGTGCCGCTTGCATTGAAATCCGGTGTATTGAAAAACGCCGCGAGATGAAACTCCTTTTACTAGAGTCTGAATGTTAATGTTATTTCTTTTCGCTGTCAATGTAATTTCGCGCCTGCGCCCGTGCTCTCTCTCTCTCTCTCTGTCGGTCTGTCTCTGTCTCGCTGTCTCTCTGTCTCTGTCTCTGTCTCTCTCTCTCTCTCTCTCTCTCTCTCTCTCTCTCTCTCTGTCGGTCTGTCCCTCTCTGTCAGTCTGTCTGTCTGTCTGTCTCTCTGTCTCTCTCTCTCTCTCTCTGTCGGTCTGTGTCGGTCGGTCTGTCTGTCTCTCTCTCTCTCTATCGGTCGGTCTCTGTCTGTCTGTCTGTCTGTCTGTCTGTCTGTCTGTCTGTCTCTCTCTCTCTCTCTCTCTCTCTCTCTCTCTCTCTCTCTCACACACACACACACACACACACACACACACACACACACACACACACACACACACACACACACACACACACACACACACACACTGCGACTCACCCAAAAATTTAACATAAAAATTATTCAGGTTCCACAACCAAATGAATGAGACCAGTGTTCGGTAACCCGGAGCCAAATCCTCCCCAACAAACCATTCCGCCTAAAAACTGGAACTCAATTCAAACACGAAGCCATCTAGCAGCAATACACGAAGACCTCCATAACCTTGTCTTTCAAGTCCATTCCGTCACGGCAAAGTGTCAAACGGTTCTGTCCGTTGGGAGACATTCTCCAAGCCGCATTAAGGGTGTTTGCAGAAGGCGTTTAGTAGCAACTCTTACAACAACACTGGAAGGGGCTCAATTCAGTCACGGCTGTAACACGCTCAGCGACGCTTGACTGCGCTTTAAATCACAATACGCAAACCAAGGGACACTTACAGTGCCCAGAGTGTACGGCCTCACCTGATGCAGAGCCGTGGTTTATTCCTGCAGGCAAAGATAGTAACTGCATTGTCGCAGCTGCAAAAATGTAAACTGTACAAAGTCAGAAAAAGGCAGACGTAAGAAGTTTCATTAAAAAAGAGAGAGAGAGAGAGAGAGAGAGAAAGAAGCTGGCATATCCCCCTTGCCGGTGCCGGCGCGGCAATAGAAAGCCGTCCTATTTTTCCTGGCAGCCAGCTAGCCACAGGCAGCAGCCAATTGACCAATCACTGCCCAAACCTTGCAACGCCGCAGGCTGCGGGTGCGGCTAAACCCCTGCCCTCCAGCAACCAGCCGAGTACGGCAACATGCTGACTGGCAATCGTGTAGCCGTACGCTTTAGTGGGAGTGTTGCACATTGATTATACTCGTGTTTGCTGCAATAAGAGCCGCCAAGGAACCGTTAATCTTGCCGGATTACCCCGGAAAAAAGAGTCAAGAACGTGGGATACTCGTGCGCGGTACGGTACTGCTGGCACCCACGACAAAGTTACTCAGAAGAAGGGTTTAGAAAATAAAAAGTTAAAATATCGTACGACAGAAGCAATCCCAAGCCAAGGCAGTACTCCTCTTACACGAGATTTGTACTTCTGACGTACGATGTTTTTTTTTTTTTTACTCTGAGTAAATTTGGGAGTAAATTTGTCGTGTTACACCGACAAAGCCTGTAGCTAATTCCCGAAAAAGAAAATAATAATAATAATAATAATAAATTCTTCGCCCCGAGTGTGACTCGAACCTGACCTCTCGCACTGCATGGTGGCGGTCTCTTAACCACTAGACCACCGACCGCAATACTGCGCGTCTGCACCGTGGACATCGTTATTTGCGAGCGGTAGTGGCGTAAAGTTATGCATCAATGCATCTATACATACGGAGAGTGGTCACGCCTCACCGGGTTATAGAAAGTACATTTTTCCATACGAGCTATGTCTTGTACACTTTGATGACCCGTGCTTGGAGAACCATACTCAGGTGCCGAGCAGGGCTAGGCAAAAGTTAACTAGTAACTGGTCGTTCACATGGTGGTGCCCTGGTCGTGTACAGCACTGTGTTATTGACCGCACTCGGAGACAACTGGAAAGAAGAAAAAAACACTCCCCCCAAAATTGGACTGAGAATTGCCAATTGGTAGGTACGTCAAAAGGCTTTTTACAGACAAGGCATTGATTTTGCTTCAGTGCTGGAGGTAGGACCGTAAAAGACTGGCTTTGGAAACAAGAATATTCTGTGCCGCGCGGCGTGGGGGTTTGTGCCGGTGTGCGTGTCCTTAATTAAATGTCAGAGAGGCAGAACAAAAGGGAACAAGTAACTTGCGTCTTCCTGAGGTACCGGCCTGCAGCGTTGTGCACTTAGAGTCGATCGACATCAAGGTTACCAGACACACGGTTTTGTGCTAGAGATATGTTAACAAAATTATACAGTTCTGGGAGATCTTCAGAGGTGTCAGGAAGGATTTTTGGCTCTTGTCTTTAGACAAAGCGTTTGTTCCATGTGGCGATTTGATGTACCTAAAAGGCAGGAGATTTGTCGCTTTTCGCTACTGCTGCTACTACAACTACTACGAGTTGCTACTGCTGCTACTACTGCTACTACTACTACTACAACTACTATTACTACTACTACAGTGTAGTAGAAGTGAAAAGTCAGAAAGCAACCATTCCATGCGACTATTTGATATACCTGAGAGACAGGAGTTTTGTCGTATTTCGCTACTACTACTACTACTTCTACTACTGCCGCTACTACTACTACTACTGCTGCTGCTGTTACTGCTGCTACCACTTCTGCTGCACTGGTAGCAGTAGAGCTAGAGTGATCAGGAATTGCGAGGAGGACACGACACTTCTAGACACCAGATCAGCTGTGGATCAGTGTCCAAAAGAATCTAGGGCTAGGGACTAAATGAGTTAGCAGATAGACTTCATAACAGTGATAGAAACGTTTCACTCATAATTTTACTTCAGCGTTTGTTACAAAAGTATTTATTTATTTATTTATGTATCTATTTATGTCATGATTTATACTGTCAGTCTTGTTCTGTGTGCAGCACTGCCCACTGTGCAGCAGTCAAGGGGTCACGTGACTCTCTGGAGGCCCTCCGGAAGCAGGGCGTGGATCTCTGGCAACCTACAGTCAAGGGGGACTACCCCATCCACGAGGCTGCTCAGGCAGGCCATGAAGGTACGTAGACTAGAATACAATAGGGTGGGTGTTTGGGGGTTTAACGTCCTTTTCCACCACATAGGGTGATATCAAAGACGGGGCAACGATGAAAAAGCCAGCACAAATATTTAGCCCCAGCGGCGAACTCACGACCCGAGCATTAGAAGTCCAACGCTCTACCATTCGACCACCCCGGCTCCCCGACTAGAATACAATAGAATTAGAATTAGAGAATAAAACAGAATAATTATTACGCGTCATGGAACTTGAGGTGGCCGTTAGACACAGCTGATTTAAAGAGTAGCGGAACAGAATAGAATAAAATTAGAAAATAGATAATAATAATTCTCACTTCGTGTTGAACCTGAGATGGTCATTAGACACAGCAACTGCATTATAGACGAGAACACAATTGGATAAAATCAACTTTGTTACAGAACCTGAAATGGTCATTAGCCGTAGTTGATCTGGATGGGTATTTTGCAAGGAGTGACCGGACGTGTTAGGCAGTATAGACTGAATACTTGTTGTTAAATGATTATTGTCCGAGTGAAGAAGCAAAGTTTCGGTTCTCTATTTGCCACGTTAAACGGGTAACCTAGGCTGTCCAAGAACTCGTTTTCAAAGTGTTAAAAACAGTGACAGTATCAACTATGCACATGTATGAATAATGATGTATGCAGTACAAAGACCAGTTTTGTCTCCTAACACAAGACCAGTAACCCCGGGAAGCAGGACCGTAGTTTCATTTCTTGAATGGCGAACTTCCTGTAGCCTGTAGCTTATTATCAATTGAAAGCATTATAAAAAAATAAAATAATGATAAATAATAACAAATCACATTTATACAGCGCAATTCTTGAAATTATATCAACTCATTGCGCATTCACACATCACCCACACGCACACGGAACACATCCTCCTAAAACATCAACAGATGCCTCGTTTCTTCTCTTTAAAGCATGCCAAATTGGAATCTGATCGAACCAGTTTGTAAATTTTGCTGAAGCCCACGATCACACAAACGATCGATTCATGTCATTCTATGTTCTGATGTCAGTCCACAATAACGTTATAGATTATATCAGCATTACCACCGTGTGTTGCTAGCGTTTGAGGTCCGTGTTTGCATGTCCCTAGAGATACACCAGGTTTTGCAATCAACGTTTTACCTGCACGATTTGCTGTTTTTTGTTATACGTTTTCCCACGCGTTCTGGCTAGCGTTATAAAATCTCTTTGTAAGTTCCGTGTATTGATGAAAGATGGCTGGTGGGCATTGTTGCCCTTCAAATGGAAATCATCATGGGAACTGAATTACTCCGTGGTCTCTGATCCCCAACAGATCCGTGATCACTGTCGCTGACATTTTCGTCATATTGATCATGAGGTTTCTTGCATGGAGGCATATTTTGCTTGGAGGAGGATTTTATACTGTGACTACACGCTTTGTGTTTTTTGCTGAGTTTTAAAGCCATGAAAATCTATGAAGCAATTTTGATGTCATTATGTATCACATCAAAATACCGATTTGCTGATATTTTCATCATATTGATTGTGAGTTTTTGGGAGGTATTATGCTGGGAGGAGGAAGTAATATTGTGAACAGAAACGTTGACTGATATTTCACGGACTTATGGTCATGAAAGTCTCGGTACCAGGTTTTGCATCATTGTCTGTAGATAACTCTGTCATGAACATCAAAATGTATACTCGCTGATATTTTAGTCATACTGACTATGCGTTTGAATACATTTTTGGGGGGAGGAGAATTTTTAAAAAATAGGAAAGAGAGCGTGGGCTGGGGAGACTAAAACAAACTGAAAGAAGGCAATACTGGCGGAGTTTCTTCTTCCTGCCCGCGTCCAAGTCTCGATTTCGATACCTCGAATCTTTATTTGCCCTGCGGCAATCGTTACACTTGCAAAATTGTGTACCAAAGAAAGAGCACAAAGCGCGTTTGAAAGCCCAGTTTTTTTAGACTTTTCTGCTTAAAGATCGTTCTGAGCTGTTTGGTTTGTGTCTGAAATCGTACCACTGAGACACTTGCACAGTGACAGCATCTCAGAGGCTGGCACTGAGCCAACAGCCTCACGCCGCGACGCAGATATCAAAGACTGAAAGAGGCAGCAATAGGGCTTGCCGCTGAATAGGAGAATTTGGTTTTTCGCCGGTCCACAGAGCCTGTAGACGGCGCTGTCTCGCATTCAGAGTGATACTAAGGCCGAAGGACACAAATACACAGGGTCTCAAAATGCCTAAATATTCCCTATTAGCCTCAGGCATCATAGTCACCCCCTAAAAATGCTTCAATCTAGAAACAATTACTACCATGAACAGACAATTCAAAGGCACGCACCTGACATAGGTTTAAATCAATTTGAATGTCTTCTTTCCGCTCAGGCTTCACTAAAATAATGCACGTCAACTTTCTATTTAGGCCAGAGAGACAGTTCAAATATACCCGCTTGCCTCACTGGTGTCCGACCTCTGTGCAAAAAGTCCCAGCTTCACTGGCAGATGGCCTCTTTTTGTGACCGCCTGCCATGCACCTTCACCTACATAACACAAAAATCACGAAAATCACGCTTTTTCGTGACAAGAAAAATCACTACAGACTAGCACACTCGCCAGACAGGGTACCCCAAATAAACACCAAACATGACCCCAAGATCAATTTGTGTCCTTACGCCAAATCATTAAGACAGACCAGGCGCACTCATAAACAAAACTGTTTCGAATATAACTTCGTTTCTTTGAAGCCTAGTGAACATGGAAATATCGCATTTATTGAACAAGGCTTGGGTGGCCGCGCATTTAAGCACTAATTCATGACATCGCCACATGCATGCTGTCCACGGTAAGAAATAGACGAATGCAATTTGCTAAAAAATCGATCCATAACCCATGTCCTTAATCAGAATTCCTCAGGGTGCTGTCCTGTTGCCATAGTTTCTTATCACGCTTCTTGCCTGGTCGCGAGCATCATTTGTTCTGTTAGAACTGTACAGTGTAGACCTGTGACGCAAGGGGAAGTGTGTTGACGTTGTTATACGTGCATGCAGCCTTTTGTGTAGTCTCTCTCATCTCGTTCTTCCTTCTTCTATACACGGCTAGTTGTCTCCTGTCTAGTGCAGCTGAAAGACATCCAGATATCAGGTGCAGTTAGCTTTTTTGTGTCGTCTCTCATGTCTTGTTCTTCCGTCTCCTGCACTTGCACGGGTCTTGGGTTCGAATCCCGACTGGGGCCAAATTTTGTGCTGGCATTTTTATTTTATTTTTTTTGTCTCGTCACCTCTTTGATTTCGCCCTTACGAGGACATTAAACACTAAAACAACCAACCAACCGACTGTCTAGTAGACTACAACCACAAGGCATCCAGGTGTCAGATGCAGTTATCTTTATGTTGCGATGGAAATCAAACCTTTCAGTAGAATGACAGGGAATTTGCTGAAGCAGTGTATAGTCTTTCTGTGCTAATGACTGTGGTATGTGGTGGTCATACTGGTTGATTAGAGACAACTCAGATCCTCCGCTGACACCCGCATTCCACAGATTAAATCGAAGTCAGCGAGCTTTGCTCTACCACGGTCCAGTCATTTGGAACAGCCTGCCTGCCCATGTTCGCCATGCAGAGTCAACGGACTCTTTTAAAATCGCTTTGAAGTCTCCTTTCTTCCGGCTGTATTATACAGACTAACTTCTCTACCATCACTGTCACCATCATTGTCATTTTACGATGTCGTATTAGGATGTATCATAGCTGTGTGTATGTAACGTGTATGTGACGTGTATTTAATGTGTATGTAATGTGACATGCATTTCATGTTTATCTCAAGTGTATGTATTGCCACTCTGCTATTGTGGAGTGCCCAGAGCTCCAGCAGGAGGTTGGGCGCCAGACAAATCCTCATTATTATTATCATTATTAGAGCTCGAACTTAGCACAGGAGAGACAATCACGTATTGCGTGGTATATTATGTATTAATGTATTGTTTATGTAACCCTTTCTACTCTAACGCCACCATCATGCATCTGGCACCAGCTGCCTGGATCACGTAGTGATATTGGCCAATCATGTCGGCCAAGTGATTTTATATTTAGGGAAAGTGTTGCTTAGATGCTGCACTTTACTTTGACGTCACATTTAGCTGGTTGCCACGGAAACCTGACCAGAAAAGGAGGAAAAGGGAGGTAAAATATAAACAAACTATAGTCGTAGAATGAGTTAGAGAGGAAGGTCAGTCACTATGTATCAATGGGCGTGTCTAAATCTGTTTCTGACCGGACTGTGTCTAAGATCTGTCTGCGCTGTGTGCCACAAATGAGGTCAGTCTTCAAGATTTTTACCTCAAAATTCGCACACCAAATAAGCCAAACAAGGACAACAACAGCAAGAACTGTGTTCATGTCCTCACGTGTTTTCAGACGTGGTCAAGTACCTTCTGTCCGTGAAGCCAGAGGGAGAGGGCGTGGACGTGGTCAACCGTGACGGTCGCACTTGCCTGCACATCGCGGCCTTGACCAACAATCTCTTTCTGGCCAAGTTCCTGCTGGACAACGGTGCCGACGTGAACGCAGTCATGCGGAACAAGGTAAGACAGTTATTACATAGTGGAGGGTGGGGTCGGTTTTTTGAGGGTTTAATGTCCTTTTCCACCACAAATGGGTGATTATCAAAGACGAGGCAACACAAATATTTGGCCTTAGCCGGGATTCGAACGCGTCAGTGTAGACCGAGAAAGTTAAACCTAAACACCCACCCACCCTGTGTGTGTGTGTGTGTGTGTGTGTGTGTGTGTGTGTGTTAAAATACACAGAGTTGGCTTACATTGCTAAAAAATAACCTACGTTAGGCGCCAATCAGCGACAGATGAAGAAAAAGCTGTAAAGTTATGTAGACGTTCTGTTTGTGCGTTTGCAAAGAGATACAAAAGTTGCCTAACATTGCTACAGCTACGTTAGAAAGAGGAAGAAAGAGTGTAAAGTTAGGCAGACATTTCCTACTCTTTGTTTGCTTCCATGTTGGTTTGTTAAGAGATAAAATTCAAGCTGGCTGACATTGCACATGGTAAGTTAGATACCATTAGAGACAGACAGACAGAACAAGGGTATAGGGTAAGGCAAACACCTGGGCCCGTATGTAAAACTCGAGGTTAATTTAACCCACGGATACGGGCCGAACTCAGACTAGGACAAAAGAAACCCAAAAACAAAATTAAATATAAAAAAAGGAAGCGAAGAAAGACATAAATCCTTCTGTAACGGCATAGGCACCTTGTTGGAATGGGCCCGCTTCTTGATTTAAAACAAAAAAACAACAGAAAATTTAACCCTAGAGGCAGTTTAGTTCGAGGTTAGACTCTAACCCGGGGCTAAACTCCCTAACCCCGACTTTTACATGCGGGCCCTGAACCTTAAAGTCTCATTACGCACGACAGGCATACATCAGCGTGCGGAAAACATTTCATCAAATTCGCTGAATCTGTGCGTCAGAATCAGTCACTTGGGCCACAGTATAGCATCTGAGGCCATTGTGGTGACTCCAGCCAGCGTATAAGTTGTTCTAGAAGTGTACAGGCAGCGTAATAACTGACGTTATTTGGTCGCGGACTGAGGCCCAGCTAGACGGTACTGATTGGCTGCTATTTATATCAGCTATTTCGCATCCCAGTCTGTTCAAAAATGGACCGTAAGCTCAAAGAAAGTCTTATATCTCTGATATCAGAAGCCACAAAATCGCGAAAGCGGTCGCAATGGCCAAATGAAAAATCCTTCTGTCTGGTAAACAGCCTTGCAGCTACGAAAGCGGCAGTTTTCTATCTCAGCGGCGTTACGAACGTAGCGGCTTTAAACGTGGTCTAAACCCCCTCTAGATTATTAACGGTACGTTAGATGCATGTGCACCACGGTCTAGAAAAATAGAGACAAAAAAGTGTAGGGATAGACAGGTGCTTGAACCTTAAACCTCTCTGACGCAAGTCGAGTGTTATAAACCACTGAATTACGTATACGGTTTTCCACCCGGCGCCTCTGTAAAGCCACCAAACAGCAGGCACCCCCTTGACCGTGTAACTCGTTCACGCTACAATGTTTACTCCGGGAGACCAAATATTCACGGTCATGATTTGTGGTCCCCAATCTCCGGAACGGAGGAGCGGTGGCCGTTAGAATCGGTTGTTAGCAGCTGTAGACAGTAACTTCTACTGAACCTAATATTACACTTTTAAAGGGGCAAATGCAACCATATTTATGCTCACAGATCGTTCTAACCTGTTTTCGTGGTATCTCTCATCACGCCACTCAGACACCTGCACAGTGAAAGCGCCTGTAATGCTGGCACTGAGCCAACAGAAGCGTACTCGATGACGCAGCGACCACCGGCACTGAGCGCTCCAGTAGTGTAACAACAGTCGTAGAATTTCATTGTTCGACCGCTCGCGCGAAGTGTAAACAACATTGTGTCGCATTAAGAGCTGTACTAATCATCAAGA
>JACVVK020000546.1:170000-187500 GCA_018292915.2 Batillaria attramentaria | reverse complement strand
TCAAAGTTCAAAGTCCAAGTAACTTGTTGTTCCAATAAAGACATCGGTTGCACAGCACTTTGTCTAGTGAAAGGAAGCACTATCGAAAGAAAAAAATACAACAAATCAGAAGAAATCACACAGCATACATGTTTCCAAACTAATGTCACTCATAATGCTGTTGTTGTTGTTGTTGTTGTTGTTGTTGTACAACTGGTTCCGTTAATTCAGCTTACATATTTCTGCAGGGCAATATCGTATGTCGATAATAGGCTATTTTCTTAGCTGATTGAAAGTACAGGTGTTCAGCATAATAGTCTTTACTTTCTACACATGTGCCCGGTATAGATACATGCTTTGGGGATTTAAAGAAAAAGTAGGCTTCTATAAAGTGTACGTAATTCTCATCGTTATTTCTCTCTGTTTCTAGGGTAAAAACTACTCGCCGTATGACGCAGCTGTTGCCAAGGGCAACAAAGAGGCAGCGGAGTATCTCCAGTCACGAGGTGGACAGTCTGCTACCAAGGTCAGGGGCGACAGCCCCAAGGTGAAGGACAGGCCGCGCAGTGCCGCCTCCAAGGGCAAAAGGAAAAAGAAGGAAGACAGCCAAGAGGACAAACCAGAGGAGCAGAAGACAGAGGAACAGAAAGACGACCACAACGACGAAAAGACGACAGCTGAGCCAGAAGGGGAAACAACAGAAGTTCCGGTACCCCAGATCGCGGTTGCCGTGGCAACCCCGGATGAGGCTGAAAGGCCGAAGTCCGCCAGTCCCAGCAAAAAGAGGCAAAAATCGGAAGAGTCGAGTCCGGAGAGAAAAACACCAAGCCCACAGAAAGAGACCCAGGAGTCCAGCGGTGCAGAAACAGAAACCAGATCTGCCGACAAGGAAGGCAACTCGGAGCAGGAGAAGGGAAACGAATCCACGCAGACGCCGAGAGATGGCGCTGGCGAGGCAGCGGAAGAGAGCGGTGCTGAGGAGATCCAGCCGGTTGTCGTCGTAATCAATGGCGCAAACACGCCCGAACAAGAAGACGAAGAAGAGCCAAGAACGAGCGCCCCAACGCCAAGATTCCAGGAAGAAGAAAAGGGAGAGAACTCTGTGAACAATAACAACAACTCTGATCAGACAGATTCTAAAAAGAGCTCTCCAGCGAAAGTGTCCATAAAGGAACCCCCAAAAGACTCCGACAAACATTCCAAGGACGTGCCTAAAGAGGTTCAAAAGAAAGATTCTGGATCTTCGAAAAAGGACTCTAAGAGAGACTCAAAGAAATACTCAGCAAAAGATTCTGATTCGAAACAGGACACTAACAAAGACTCAAAACAAGACACAAAGAAGGAATCCAAAAAGGATTCAAATAAGGAACCTAGAGAGGACAGAAAGAGAGTCGCTAAACAAGAATCCATCAAAGACTCAAGACAAGATTCTCCCAAAGAAAATAAACAGAAGACTCAAAAACAGCCCGAGCAGCAGAAGGTCGACAAAGACTCGGCAGCAAAGTCTCGGCAAGCCTCGAGAACCAGGTCACCAGCTCGGACAGAGAAAAAGGCCACGCGCTCAGCGGACGCCTCGGTGCAGACCAGCAAAATCAGTAACACCAAATCGCCGTACGGACAACGCGACAAGACTGCAGACAAGAAACTCACCAAGCCTCCCCCACAACAGAGGCAGGGGAAGCAGCACGAGAAGCAGGAACAACCAAAGCAGCAAAAACAAGAAGCAGTAAAGAGCAGGCCGCGCTCGCGCAGCAGCAGCAGAAGTAAGAGCAGAAGCCGAAGCAGGAGCAGGAGTAGTAGCCGAAGTAGGAGCAGAAGTAGGAGCCGAAGCAGGAGTAGGAGCAGAAGCAGCAGCAGCAGGAGTAGAAGCAGAAGCAGGTCTTCAAACAGCCGATCGTCCTCATCCTCCTCCCAGCACAGCACAATGGGCTCCAAGTCCAGCAAGAACCGCGTAAGCGACAACAACAATGACGGCGACGGACTGAACCTCTTCAGCGATAACGAGAACGACCACGAGGAGGTCACCCCGCGACCCGCAGACCAGGAGAAAAAGGAGAAGGAGACCAAGAGAGGAGAGACCGAGGAGAACGCGACCGAGCAGCCGAAGGAGCAACGCAAGAGGCCGCGCTCGAGTCGCCTGATAGCCGCCGTGCAGGACAGCGTGAAGAAGTACGAGCAACAGCGCCAGGCCATCCGGGTGATGTACCAGATTCGGCGCGCGCACATCTACACCGGCAACCCGCACGACCTGGCGCGGTTCCGCGCTCTCATGCAGGCCTACAATAACCCGCGGAACGGCGCGCCCACGTGGGACCAGTTCATGAACGGTGAGTTGACAGAACGAACGCGTTGGATAATAAATCTGTTCTTAATCTTGTGCTCTTTTACTCATTAAGGTGTTTTCGCCTAGTGTGCGTTGAGAGAATGTGTTGTTTTATGTTTTTTGGGTTTTTTTTTTACTTCATTGTTGTTTTTTTTTTTTTTACTGTCCTTAAATTGTAAAGCGCTTAATCCCAGGGATAGGCCTCCTATTATTATTATTATTATTATTATCACCACTATGAGTAGTTGTATTAAATTTATGAGGTGGTCTTTTCGGTGACCTCACGCTGAAAAATTTGTACTACAACCTCACAATGAAACTTTGTGGCCATTCCTCTGCATTACGACCTCGCAATCGGACACGACTGTTTCTTTGTATTATGACTTCGCAGTCAGTCATGACTAGTTCTCTGCATCACGATCTTTCAATGATTTTGTATGCTTCCTCGCGAGGTCGTGTTACAGGGATTCTATAAGCCAAATTTAAATCCATGCAGACATAAATTAATTATGTTTTGTTTTTTTGCGAGGCCACTTGTGCACAACCCCAGACTTACTTGTTTGGAATTAAGTTAACATTTTTCAGTCGTAACACCGCTGGTTTTTTTTTTTTTTTTTTGTTGGTCTCTTCTTAGAGCACGCCAAATACCGCGAAGATCGCACAGGACAGCACCACCAAGCAAGGGCAGCCACATCCAAGGTGCGCTACTCACACCATGAGTGTGATTTTTTTGTGAATGGCAGGCCCGTGTGTGTGTGTGTGTGTGTGTGTGTGTGTGTGTGTGTGTGTGTGTGTGTGTGTGTGTGTGTGTGTGTGTGTGTGTGTCTGTCTGTCTGTATGTGTCAGTGGATAGGTACGTGTGTAATCATCTGCTGTCGATGCATACTCTACTATCCTCAGTTGCCACAAACCGACCCCTATTACTAGCGAGGGATCAACCAGTCAGTGTGTCATGCATTCACTTCAAACTCTAGCCCTCATGCCTTCTTTCAAAATGTAAAGTTTTTTTGTTTTTGTTTTTTGTTTTTTGACGATATTTTCTTGCCCAGGGCTGTTGATTTCTTCTAAATTCAGCCCTGTATTATCCTCACTGAATGAAACTGTTCATGGTTCCTTGTAGTCTGGATACCGACAGGGAAGCAAGGATCACCATGATGGCAGCAGAATCAAGAGCAGCAAGTCGCACGTGCAAGACAAGGACGGCGCTCAAACTTCGGACCGGGACCGGGATTTGGACAAAAATGCAGACACAAAACCGGAGGTAGGAGAACTGTAGTTGTGTGATCTGCATTTTTGATCTGTGCTGTTAAACTTGACTTGAGACAAGACCATGGCTTTGTAGTGAGACCAGAAAAGTGCGTAGATGCACGATAGTGTTGTTCATGTTAGTGACACCTCGCCTCCGATGAATCTCCGTATACCCTTGTGCGTTATGCGGGATGCACTTTGTGTTTGTTCTTTTGTCATTCATTTTCAAAGATTACTTTGGATTCAAATAATGCTGTTTCTGTTTGGGACCAGAGTTCGATACCTCATGTCTTAGGCTGACAGACAAAGGTTTTTGGTGCGAAACGCAATCTCCAGTTAAAAACACCATCCTCTTATTTCACTCAGACATCGTCTCTTCTTTAAATCCAAAGCGTTTTGAAAGATTTAAAGGGTAGTGTGGATGGATGTTTGGGTGTTTGGCGTCCTTTTCCACCAGGTATGGGTAACGAGACAAAGGCCAGCACAAAAATTTGGCCCCAGGCGGAATTAAAAAGATTTAAAACACACACACACACACACACACACACACACACACACACAGGCGCACACACAGGCGCAAATCGTTTATCGAAGGACAAAACCGAAGTCATACCTGATAAAACGAAAACGCTTTTAACAATACTTTACTTGTCCAGAAGAGGCCGCGGACGACTCACACTGCCCACGCAGAGTCGAGACGGAGGACGGAGAGGGGCAGAGACGCGGGTGGCGAGGATGGTGACGTCAGTCCCAGACGTACCCCGAGTCCCCGCCGCAACAGACACCCCAATGATCATGAGTGAGAAGCTAAGGATAAGTTAGTTAGTTAGTTAGTTAGTTAGTTAGGGCTTTAAACCGCGGAAGAGCTAAGGATAATCGTTAGCATTACTTTACTGGTCCTGTGTGGGACATTCTCTTTCTGCATGCGGTACAAACGCAAAACAGAAATCTCTACACAAACTTTGTCCCAATTTTCCGATCAGTGACAAGTGTGTACACGTGGGTCCCTGCGAGGGGAGCAGACCGAATTTTTCCTTACAACAGTGAATGTACGGGATACAGAATACAGAATACTTTATTAATCCCGAAAAGGGAAATTGCTTGTCTGTCCCGCATAAGCAACAAAACTATTCATAAAAAACCCTACAAATATATACATAAAAAATTGAGTAAAACAAACTTGACCAGTAAAATTACTTAAAAGCAAGACTATAACAAGATCACATGCACGCATTTGATAACTCTAGGCTTTGCCTATACTAACACCTGTAAACACGTCAGGGGTACTTTGGAGAAGAGAGTACAGATAATGGGTTTCTCCATAATCTAAATCACATTATAAACAGCCCATGCCTTTTTGTTCATCACCTTAGGTCGGAGAGCACTGTTACAGTTTGGTTTCTTGAATACACACGTAGCTTAGTGCGCATTCAAAACGACCTGCCCGGTGTTGCTAACTCATGCATGTTTGGGAAATGCCAAAGAAAGCAATGCTCAACCTAGCCAAGTTTATCCAAAACCGTAAAGTGGTATGAGACTTGTAGATTTCGCAGACTAGCTAACGCCTGTATTTGTGCACTTTTCTCAGTGTTATTGTACTCTTCATGTGTGTGTGTGTGTGTGTGTGTGTGTGTGTGTGTGTGTGTGTGTGTGTGTGTGTGTGTGTGTGTGTGTGTGTGTGTGTTTTATCCCATTCTTTGTACTGCTGTATAACAAAGCATATTCAGAGCGTTCACGTTCGCTCAGATTTTCTGCAGTTCCTCCACACCCCAGAAGGGGCTACAGGAATAAACATTTTGACTTTGACTTTGACTTTGACTTTGACTTGTGGTGTTTCCCTGCAGAGACCCGCCGCCCCACATGAGCCAGAGGGAGTTGCAGAGACGCCGGACGGAGGAGATGCAGGCCCTGTTGATAAAGGCCTACAGGCCGGCCCTTCCACACGATCTCTTCACTCAGGGTATTTCCATTAGTAGCCAATAGAATGCAATAGAAGTGACTCAGGAGTATAACTGCTGAAGTGAGATGGGATGGGATGGGTTGGGCTGGATTGGGTTGGGATGGGCTGGGTAGAATAGGTTGGGATGGGATGGGTTTGGACGGGATGGGTGAGCTGGAATGGGTAGGGTTGGATTTGGCTGGGTTGGGATGTGATGGGTAGAATGATTTGGGATGTGATGGTTAGAATAGGTTGGGATGGGTTGAGCTGGATTGGGTTGGGATGGGCTGGGTAGAATAGGTTGGGATGGGATGGGTTTGGACGGGATGGGTGAGCTGGAATGGGTTGGATTGGACTTGGCTGGGTTGGGACGGGCTGGGTAGAATGGGTTTGGGTGGGATGGGATTGGATTGGGTGAGTGGGATGAGATGAGATACACATGGGAATCATATTCTGGTCTGCATGATGCATGGTTGAGCTGTTCCAAACAAAGGCTAAACCTACACTCTGATAATTCACCATCCTTACCCAGACGGACTATAAACATGTTAATGTCAGTGGCTGTTCAAGGAATACCAAGCATGTGTATCTGTTGCTATGCATGAACAGACAACTCTTCTGCCACCAGACAAAACCACACGAACCCGGGGACAGGCGTCAGACACATCCAATAGCACGAGTTCCTCACGCGCCTCGACGCGCCCCTCAACCACGCGCTCGATGCCAGCACGTGCTGGGTCACACGGGGCGGTAGCAGGCCGCAACTCGTCCTTCAACTCCAGATCCTGTCAGAGCGGGTCAAGCGGCATGTCGCACGCGCAGTATCGCGCCATGCAGAGGTCGTACACTATCATGACGCCGTACGGGATGAGGCGCTACCGCCAGCCGGAGACGGACAACAGTGGTGAGTGACCCTTTAAATTAACCCACGCAGGAACATTTAAAAGCCCCTTAGCGGAGTCGGTGGCTCAACGGTTTGAGCGTTGGATTCGAGATCGAAAGGTCCCGGGTTCGAATCCCGACAGGGCCAAAACTTGCACAGGCCTCTTTCACGTTGCCCCGCTTCCACTGACTGTGTACTGGATCTGTTTGTGTAACTTGTCCATTACAGTCCATAAAATGTGGCCGACCTGGCAGTCTGACTGGATTGAATAAGTGTTCAGCTGGATGTACAGTTAGAGTAACTATCCCCATCCCCCATAACCTGCCCCCTAGGGCCGTCTGCAGTCACCTCGTTGTGGCGTGGACGGTAAACCCCAGCTAACCAACCAACACTTAAAAGCCCGTGTTTAGACTCACAGTTCGTTCTGAGCTGTTTTGAGTCTTCTGTGAAGACTAATAAAAGAAATCTTAGGAGTACAGCTTTTCTCTGTTAGCTCCCTTGGACTACAAGAAATTACCCTGTCCCCCGGAAACCAACCTATTTAAATATATTAATAAACAGTGTCTGTCGGTTGATTCGCCGTATAATATAATGTATAGTTCTCACATTTGTTTTCCATCACATTTGATGGCTGTACCCATGGGAACCCCCGAAAGAATCTGGAAGAAAAACGTTCTCGGAAAATCGTCAATTTAATGTTTGTTATTATCCACCTCTTCTGCTTATTTTCAAAGCAGTTACGGTAATCCCACGGGATACTGGTCCACGGGAAGTAACTGCGATGCGAATTCGCCGAACTGAAGAATGGGGTTACTTCCCATGGACCAGTCGCGTGATTTCTCGGCACAGCCGGGTACATCTGCTAGTAATACCATTATACTTTTTTTTTTCTCCAACAGCGGCTTCCAAGCGGTCTGCAGCACAAGATTCCAGGCAGTCCAACGGAGTGATCCATTCGGGACAGGAGCCTCAGGATGAGAGGACGTCTGACAACAAGGGAGTCCGTTCTTCTGAACGCACCACCAGAAACCACAGGAGATAGCGGGCACTTAACTGTAGCAGGACCCGTTCAGTGACGCACACTGTCAAGAAAGACTAGATGGACACCAGACTGTTTTTTTTTTTTTTTTTTTACTGCTCTGTGCCAATGTAGCGATCTACTATGATTCTCATTCAGAGTCAAGACGGTCTTTCTGGACTGAATAGTGTTCAGGTGGGCTGTTCAGTTAGAAAAGGGGTACCCGGATCTCCCTCAGCATTCTCAAAGAAGGACACTGGACATTCTCAAGGGAGTTTCACACTTCCACTCAGCGTGTAAGATAGGGAGAGAAACACCAGACTATCCTAGCAAGGAGCCTGGTAATGTCGCCTTTTCATATGAACACTTGGCCTCTTTGTCAGAATGTTGTTACTGACAATAATGGGCGATCGACCCCATTGAGGTACCTGTCTAACGTCAGGTGGTAAAAAGGGCCTATGTGCTTATCAAAAACGTGTCACTTATGACCTTTTGCCAAATTACGGTACATGATTTTCCCTACTGAGGTTTTCCTTCTGCAGAACGTCGGCTCTAATAATTCTAGAGAGGTTTATCTATTTTTGTAATGTCAAGTATTTGACTGCATAGAAACAATTAAATGTTTCAGTCTTTGGGGCTGCCATACTGAAATACTCGGAAGAGGCTCTTTTGGTACACCCCCCCCCCCCCCCTAGCCCCCCCCCAAAAAAAAAAAAAACAAAAACAAAAAAAAACAAAACAAAAAAACAAAAAAAAAACAACAACAACAAAAAACAAAAAACAAACAACACACACACACACACACACACACACACACACACACACACACACACACACACACACACACACACACACACACAAACTCTTTTAAAAACAACGCTAAGAAGTAAAATGATTATCCTGTAGCAGTCATGTTTCATTTATTTATTTGAATGGAATGCTCATCCGCTTAACTGCCCGCAGGAATCGAATTGGTACAGACTCATTAAGTCCATCTTCTCTATTTCGTCGTGACAAACAAATTCCGTAACATCCATGATACTGCACCAGTCTTTTCGCAAAAGCTGTAGTCAGGGATGCAGACTTTCCATGATAAACGATTTCTTGAACTCAAGGTTCTTAGTGGTCGAAATATGTATAGTGTAGACTTTCAACCAAGTCTGTGCGTTTGTCAGTTTTTTGTAATATCTTGCATCTGCAGATCCTATAGACTACTATGTCCCAGTTGGATTTCACTATTATATTAATACTGTCAAAGCATGCTGCAGTAACAACCAACACTGTAGTGGCTTTACTTAGAGGCAATACTTATTTTATCATCCGCTTACTTAATAGACGACTCCACTCCTGTCAGTCAAAGGGCGCGAGCCTCCAGAGTTCAGCCAATCGCGTGCCGCGGTATAATGAGCACAAGACATGGCATAGTCTGGCAAACGTTATTGCCAGACACTACAACGAGGGAAGCATGTGTAGTTTGATATGACTGAAACGTGGAAACAAAGCAGTAAGTCCATTGACGTCATTTGAGGAAAACGAATATTACGTCACACTGGGCATAGGCCGCCGACAAGGGTTCACCAGGCCTCTCGGTCCTGGGCCAGTCTCTCCAGCTGTCCACAGCTGTGTCCCATGCTCTTGGCATCCGCCTCCAGGTCGCGTCGCCAGGTGTTTCTTGGCCGGCCTCGTTTTCTCTTCCCCTGTGGGTTCCAGGTGAGAGCTTGCCGTGTGATGCTGGAAGCGGGTTTTCGGAGGGTGTGGCCTATCCATCTCCAGCGTCTTTGCAGGATTTCCTCTTCTACTGGTTGCTGTTTCGTTCGCTGCCAGAGTTCTTTGTTGGTGATGGTCTCAGGCCAGCGAATCCGAAGAATCCTTCTGAGGCACGTGTTAATGAAGGTCTGGATCTTCCTCGTGGTTGTAACCGTGGTTCTCCAGGTCTCGGCTCCATACAGAAGGATAGGCTTCACGGACCATTACGTCAGTCTCTTTAATTCATCTTGGAATTGCCCCCTTTTTCTATAAAATGACGTCATGGACGTACTGTGTTTTGCCAAATACACGGCAGAGTAAAGGGGTGGGGCTGTAGCCTCGGGGCTTGTCTAGTGAGTCGTCTATGTATTTATTTATTTATTTATATATTTATGACAAGCTGCCAGTGCCTGTGCACTTTGTTCTGCTGTAATAGATTGCTGGATTTTGCATTCTTTATAGTGTAGATCTAGTCGTCAGCTTTAATCATTACAGCCATCTGTTTGTTAAATGTTGCTTTTGTCAACTGTTTTGATTGTGATAGGTCACCTACTCAGTATGTGACACAGTGAGCGAAGAAGGTTCCAGTTTATCAATATCTCTGTGATACTTGAAACTCATGTGTGTGTGTGTGTGTGTGTGTGTGTGTGTGTGTGTGTGTGTGTGTGTGTGTGTGTGTGTGTGTGTGTAAGGCAGTTGATTGATAAAGTGAATGACCAATTTGCTAAGACGAAACCTATGTTACGGACTGTCCATGCTTCAACAACATACTCATTCGTATGTACACATATGTACAGTTTCCGAAAACAACAGCTGGAATATGATACATCGTTGTTTCGCACTTTTTGTTAAAAAAGACTGAACAAACAAACTTTCACTTCGTTTTTGCTTGGTGTAACCTTCCTAGCACCCAGCTATTTAGGCATTTTACTGGTATAACTTTTACAGATCATTTGAACAGAACTTTTGTCGTTTAGTTGTAAGTTTTAGCCGATCCTATCGATCCGTGCGACTGTAGATATCACACGTTTGTTGTTCTATGTATATGGATATTTTCAAAATATGTGTACGTGAACTACTAAGGAAGCTGTTGTCGTTACAATGTGATTAATGTTCGTCTTTCATTCCTTCCGTAGGAAAATAAAGCAGTGCTATACCCGTCAGTTTTCGTGAATGGTATTTTTCAATGGTATTCCTGTTGCGGTGCCCGATAATATCACTGGGATATTTCTGCGTGGATGTGTGTTCGCGTGTGTTGTATATGCGTGTCAATGTGTGTATTATTATTATTATTATTATTTTTTTTTTTTTTTTGGGGGGGGGGGAGGTGTGTGTGTGTGTGTGTGTGTGTGTGTGTGTGTGTGTGTGTGTGTGTGTGTGTGTGTGAAAGAGAGAAAGAGAGAGAGAGGAAAACACCCAAGTTATCTTGACTTGCTGACTGGGTATCTTGAATAAATTATATACTATAGGCTCTGTGGTGTCATGAACCTGAAGGGAGACAATCATCTCTGTTGTACCAATCGACCTCTTAGCCACGTGACGGGTTATTTGTGTGTGAGTGCAGGTGAGAGAGCGAGCGAGAGAGAATAGCCATGATGCTTTCGTCTGCTTCAATTTGTCTGCAAAAAAAAAAAAATCCGATTGGAACAGGTTCGAAGCTTCCAACACGCAGTATATTCTTAGAAGGCAAGTCAGTAGTACGACCTCGACCTCTTATAGACACGTGACTGGGGTTAATACCCCCCTCCCCCTCACAATCCCTTGCCCCCTCACCCCGTTCTATAAAGGCAATATGGAATCCACAGGATTGCACAGATCTGCTGAATTATTTCTTCTCATCACGCTAATTGGCACTTCTCATTTTCTTTCAAACTATGCTGAACCTGTCACTGAATGTAACGGTTTGAAGTCCCAGCAACAACTGTCTCGAGAAAAGTGGTATCATTTAACGCTTCACGCAATGCTAGCTCTACTACGTAAATCCCAAAGACGAAAACACGAAATCCTCGGAGGTCGGAGTTACCTCATCCACTAACAATTGGTGCGACTTCTCAGGGGTCGAACTGAGAGGGGGTGGTTTTCGGTTCCGGCATAATGACAAATGACTGTATCGTCTGCAAGTCCAACACAGGCCAAACCCGGCATTCGGGTACTCTGGCTCCCCAATAATGAGGGAGGAGCTGAACTATTTTGTTGTTGACAAGGCAGCTAAAGCGCCGCCTCAACTCATCAAAATGTGTTTGATAACGCAGAGCCTGCATCACCATAATTAATTTTTAATTTAATAATTATGACTGCCTACACGCCTACTAATGATAATCTAACCCAATGCCCAACGCTAAACCGCAAACCGTTACGTAGCTCCTCTGACACTAAAGTTCTGTGCATCCCCTCAGTAAGAACTAAAACATATGGTCAGAGATCCTTTTCCTTTCAGGCTGCAGCTCTTTGGAACCAACTTCCTATATCACTTAGACACACAGAGTCCAGTGCCAGCTTCAAACGCTGCCTCAAAACCCACTTATTTAAAACTGATTACTGATTTACTCTGCCCTTCCACACCGTGTCAGTCTGCTTGTTGTGAGTTATTGTTTAACTTTGAATGTTCCCTGTGCGTCTGTGTATGAAAGTGGTGTATGTATTTATGATGTACGGCGCCTAGAGCCTGTTTTATTTCATGTATAGGCGCCTTATAAGTCGTCCTTATTATTATTATTATTATTATTAAATCAAGTGTGCGTGTGCGCGCGTGGTCTGTGTGTCGCCATGGTTCCCCTCTCAGCCTTGCCACTGACAATGGAGGCTGGACTTTGCATGATGATAGACATTGACAACACCTTTACTGACATACCTGTATTCAGTGACTTCGAATCAAGGTCAAGGCCATGCAAGCTGTTTTGCGGAAAACCTTCCCAAATCTTAACATTGGCATTTTCTCAGAAACGATGAACAGCAGAGGCATGATGATAGCTGTCTGTTGTGAAATTTTACAGTACCATTTGTACTGAAACTACAAACACTAGACCCAAGGTCAAGGTCATAGAAGCTGTCCTTGGAAAACGGTTATTTTGCCATTTGCCGTTTTCTTTTCTGCAGAGAAACGATGCAGTTTACGCTTAGAACGTTAGACCACTGAATGACTTAGCAGTGCTCAAGCAATAGGAAAATAATTATATGTGTGTAAATGTACAAAAAGCTAACAGTTACTCTAACAGAAAACTAAACGATTTTTGAGCATCATAATTCTCGCTCGCTCTCACCTACACTCGCACACAAATAACCCCAGTCACGTGACTAAGAAGTCGAGGTCGTATCTACACCAGAACTGGCGGCTGTTCATGGCAACTTTGGTTTCTGTTTCCGTGTCTACTGAAGGAGAGAGACAGAGAGAGGGGCCTAGTCGATGCCTGTGTGTTAGAATACACAAAGCCTCAATTTTATTATTTTAAAAAAAAATATTTATTGCGTTCGATCGAGACCCGCTAAGTCAGATGAGCATGATGGGTGCACGTGCAGACGACAGTGCCACTGTCAACGTGTAGACTGATGGACTGGTGTTGATTGCAGCAGTAGGTCGTAACGCCGTCACTCGCAGTCTCCGGGCGGTTAGAACACGCTGCTACACCCTCCGTGCATGGGGTTGCTGACAGCATACGTTATTGCTTATAAGCTTTTTAATGTACATCTGTACACTTTAGGCTTTTCCACACAGCTGATGTACCACCTTATAAGCATCGATGAAACAAGAGCTTGTTGTTTACAGTAAACAGGTTGTAGGTTTTATCCACAGGCTTGTCCGGCTCAAACTAGAATCAAGTGCATTTGCCGCCAGGCTTATCCCAAACTAGAATCAAGTGCATTTGCCGCCAGGCTTATCCCAAACTAGAACCAAGTGCATTTGCCGCCAGGCTTATCTCAAACTAGAATCAAGTGCATCAGTTTGTCGCCAGGCTTATTCCAAACTAGAATCAGGTGCATTTGCCGCCAGGCTTATCCCGAACTAGAATCAAGTGCATTTGTCACCAGTCTTATCCCAAACTAGAATCAAGTGCATTTGTCGCCATCCTCCTCTCAAACTAGAATCAAGTGCACTTGTCGCCAGGCTTATCCCAAACTAGAATCAAGTGCATTTGCCGTCACGCTTATCCCAAACTAGAATCAAGTGCATTTGCCGTCACGCTTATCCCAAACTAGAATCAAGTGCATTTGCCGTCACGCTTATCCCAAACTAGAATCAAGTGCATTTGCCGTCACGCTTATCCCAAACTAGAATCAAGTGCATTTGTCGCCAGGCTTCTCTCAAACTAGAACCAGGTGTATTTCCATTTGCCGCCAGGCTTGTCTCAAACTTGAAACAAGTGCATTTGCGGCCAGATGTATAATAACAATATGGAAGGTGTTTTGTTTGTTTTGTACGCATGCATGCACATGCTCTCGAAACGTTGACGTGTTTCGCAAAATAATAAAATCTACTTATGACCAGATTTGAAGGTTCTGATATATTTTTTTAAAATCTATAACAGGGCCCGAATGTAGAACTCGAGGTTACCCACGGCTACGGGCCTAACCCAGGCTAGGAAAAAGAAACCTCAAAACAAAATTAAACCAAAAAAAGGAAGCGAAGGAACAAAGACAAAAATCTTTCTATATCGGCATAACCACCTTGCTGGAATGGACCCGCTTCCTGAATTAAACAAAAACACGCAAAAAAGACCGGAAAATTTAACCCTAGAGCTAGTTTAGCCCCGGGTTAGAGTCTTACCCCGAACTAAACTCCCTAACCCCGACTTTTACATGCGGGCCCTGACCTCAGAAATATTCTGTTTCAAAGACCGACGGCTTTGCGAAATATAAAAAGCGCAGATACATTGCTAACTAAGACTGGAGAGAGTTGTACTTACATACAAAATTAACTGTGCCATGTCCTGCATCCTGTCGGCATTCTAAGACAAAGAGAAAGACGTATCCTATATCTTGAACTTGTTTATGTTGAGAAACTGGTGAAGTGTATCTCTGACGTGACCTGAAGCAAGTTCTAACAGCATCTATTGTTTACCTGTTTGCCTTCTGCTACGAGTCAATTATATCCAAAGTCTGATAATACTTTTACATTTTGTTTGTTGTTTGTTTCTGTAGAATGTGCACTTAATTTCTTCAGAGTGTTCCTTTTCGGCTGTTGACATAATACAACGGTGATCTAAATTTTCTACCTTTGCCCCCCCCCCCCCCCCAAAAAAAAAAAAAAAAAAAACTCGAGTGTTCAAACACAGCTGAGTAGTAATTAAGGACACACACACACACACACACACACACACACACACACACACACACACACACACACACACACACACACACACACACACACACACACACACACACAAATCTTGTGTTATTGATGGTGTGGTGTGGTAGTTCTTGTGGTGGTGGTTGTTACACACTGTTCGTCTGCTCCGTGGCCAGGAAGTCTGCAGGGTTAAAACAAAGTCGCTGAAACATGGAGTTGGCCGCCACACGGTACTGTCTTGCTAAAGAGATATCGCGGCTCCACAGCCAGGCTCGAGCACTGGTACACTCCCCTGTTGTCTCGTTTTGCTCCCGACAACCGTACACAATCGCGTAGTGATCATAGTCAACCGATGCAACGATGTAATCCGTTGTGCCTGAGGAAGTAAATGAAGACTTCTTAAATAACACCTGTACATGGGGGGGGGGGGGGGGGGATAGTGAATGCACACTGCTGTACTACCTACTTCAATTTAATATTCAGCATAATTATTGCTTTCCAAGGGGGAGTAATCCGAATGTCGTAAATGTGCAACACATGTACACACACACCGCAAAACGATGACAGGACAAAAGGGTAAAAACGGAAATGATTGATTTTTTTTTATATATATATATTTTTTTTTTGGGGGGGGGGGGGGCAACTTACAAATTGCCTGAAATAAGTGTAGATTTGCAATGATCGCATACCAAGAAATTCGCCACTCTCTGTCACCTCGTAGATGAACATTTTGCCTGGAGTGTCCGTCATCTGGATGTCCATCCTGTAGAAGAAGCAGGTCCCATTCACAGGACTCCTGCAAAGAACAGGCGGTAAGACCGGTGTGAACTTCTCCTCGACAAGCTGTCATCCTTAAGCGTTTGCTACGGATCCTAGGGCGTAGGTTACGTGATGGAAAAGGACGTTAAACTCCTACCCCCCCCCCCCCCACGCACACACACACACACCTAAGGCGTAGGTTCGAATCCCTGGTGGGAATTTCCCATTGCCAAATAGAGTTAACGTGCAGGTTCATTTATGGTGCCTGACTCGCCTTCTCGCACACGCACGCGCGCGCGCACACACACACACACACACACACACACACACACACACACACACACACACACACACACACACACACACACACACACACACACACACACACACAATATCAAGTGTGCACGCTAAAACAAAACCCACGTCCATCTCTCGAAGAAGAGGAGACTGTGGCCGGTGGGCTGAGAAACAGAAATATGTCGCAAACGCCTGAGTGAATAGCAGGGTGGAAGTTTGCACATAAAGTAGCGTTTAGCACTAGCAGGCTTTCACTGCTTCGTCCTCCAGCCTCGCGGCGCCTTGAGCATTTCACAAGAGACGGATGATGTGCGCCGAGGGATAGTTATACCATAGCATCATGAATACATATTCTAAACAGAATAGTGTAGAAAGCGAATGTCGTGCAAACCTGCCAGCTACTTGGGCTGTAATGTTGCCGTCGGCCTTCATGACGTAGTTGTGGCGGTAGTCGTTGTAGAGGGCATCGGAGGGGATGTACACTGGGGCAAGCCAGGACATTTCCCACCACATGCCCAGATACTGTGAGACGACAGCTTCGTACGTTAAGAAAACAATGTTATGATAATGTATATATACATGTACATCTGGTTATACTTTGTGTTATAACGACCTTAATCTGGCTCAAGAATGAAATCGTATCCGCCACTCCCCTCCTCGCCTGAAGGCCTCGAATAATTATGAGACTCGAGAACTTGTTGTTGTTGTTGTTGCTGTTGTGGTTCTTCTTCTTCTGTTCGGGTGATGAGTTCGAATCCCGGCCGGGGTCAACTATTTGTGCTGGCCTTTTTCTCGTTGTCCCGTCTTTGACATCTCCAGTATGTCCAAGGAGACAAGGAGATGCAATGGTATTATCTCATCTACAGTCTCCAATAGTTTTAGGTGTGGGAAGCCGGGATAGCCGAGCCGGTAGAACGCCCGTCTGACAATGCTAGGGGTTTCAAGTTCATTCGGGCCGATCGTCGGGGGTTCTCTCCGGGAACTCCGGCTTCCTCCCCCTTTGCTTTGGAAATGTCCAGCCCACCAAATTAGAAAAATAAATGCAATTCTAAATTCCGAAATTTAAATAGCTGAGCTGACCCTTCGCACCACGTGATTGTAATGTGTTTATGTCCAGTGTGTGTGAGAGAATGCGTGTGGTGATTCACATGAGCGTGCGTGTTGGGTTCAGTTCGCGGCGCTTTGAGCCGATTCATGAAATTGGGTGAAGCGCCTATACAATACTCATTATTATTACTATTATGATTGATATTTCAATCCGATTCCTGGTTGGAAGTTGTTGGTTGTTGTTGTTGTTGTTGTTTTGTGTTTGTTGTTGTTGTCGTTGTTGCTTGCTGGCTTTGTTCCCGTCTTGGTCAGTCTTGGTATCCTCTCTTTAAGATCACATTTACATGGCGGAAAAGGACAACACCTCCAGCCAACCAACAATGACAGTAATACTAACTGTGTGGGTTGTGCATAGGCGCTTTTACCCAGTTTCTTGAATCGTCTCAAATCGCCGTGAACTGAACCCCAACATGCACGCTAACGCGAATCACACATACTAGGCAGATTTAGTAGGACTTCGTACGGAGGACTTCGTTGAGCAGCGTAACCCATTTACATGTAAATTAGGCACGTTACGGATGCCATTAGCTAATCGCAGCGCGTTAGCAGCTCGCGGCCTCTGCCGTGTGAGCCTAATTTACATGTAAATGGGTTACGCTGCTCAGCGAAGTCCTCCTTACGAAGTCCTACTAAATCTGCCTAATGTTTCTTAGCTACGTGTGTCATGTGTCTGTTAGTTTGCCTACATTTGCAGATAAAGCTGGTTCTACACTTTGCTAGAAGTCGCCCTATCCCTGTCCTGTCGACTATCATCTAGCCGACTGGTGGAGGGTCCCGTGCCGTACACGTCGATAGTTGAGTGATAGCCTTGTAGTACGCGTTTACCATATATGGAAAGTCACGCGAGACTACTCTCCATTGAAGACAAAATGGCGGCTCCCATGGCGGCGGACTACGATTTAGATGATTCAGAAGAA
>JACVVK020000546.1:155000-162500 GCA_018292915.2 Batillaria attramentaria | reverse complement strand
CCCACCGCCTAAAATATTAAAAGCAGTTTGTGACATTTTATAATAGTGCATGGTGCAAAAAGCTTTCACACAAGGGCAACTTGCTACTGTAGCAGTTTTCATGTTATATGGTGTGTGTGTGCGTGCGTGCGTGCGTGCGTGCGTGCGTGCGTGCGTGTGTGTGTGTGTGTGTGTGTGTGTGTGTGTGTGTGTGTGTGTGTGTGTGTGTGTGTGTGTGTGTGTGTACGTCCGCGTATAGCGTCACTGCCACAAGAAGGGGCTTCCTTTCATGAGGCAGCTTCTATACCAGAATTTATTGTCTGAACGCTGAATTGATATACATGTATCTCTCGTTGGGTTAGTTCGGGCTAACCCATGAGTGTTCGGGGAAGACACATCCTGGGTTAGGGATCCAAGCGATCACTATCATCCACCTCAGCCAACCCAGCAAACCATATTAAACGCTGAACGTTTGGTCAGCTGTATCTGCAGGCCTGTGTGTGTGTGTGTGTGTGTGTGTGTGTGTGTGTGTGTGTGTGTGTGTGTGTGTGTGTGTGTGTGTGTGTGTGTGAGAGAGAGAGAAAGAGAGAGAGAGAGAGAGAGAGAGAGCCAGGGGCAGGCCATGTATGATGCTCCGCATTATGTGTTTGTAGTTAAATGTATGTTTGGAGGCATGTTGCGTTTGTTTCTGGGTGCGTGAGTGTGTGTTGATTGTAAGGCGCCCTAAACTCCCGCAAGAGGGAGGGCGTCTCTTAAGTACCCATATTACTATTATTATTATTATATCAATCATTATGACACTTTCCCCTACGTAGTAGAATGCAGTTTTCTTATTCTTTGACGTACATAATACAAACGGACAAATTTAATTAAGTACCTGTCTCTCATTTGATTTCTCAAAGTAAAAATTCAAAATGTAAAATTGTGTTCTGTGTGATTTTTTTTTCTTTCTTAATGAGAAGGTACTTACCCGTCCCGTTGTCTTCTTTGCATTCTGCAAAATCAATAGAGGTCTGTCACAATGTCATTTATATAACCTGAAAATTCGCGATACCACACCCCCCCCCCCCCCCCCGCAACACTAGGGTAACTCTTGTCATACAGTAAAAGTACTCATTTCTTATTGTTCGGGAATTGACCAAAGAATCCTAAGTATCACTGGGTTTTAAAATCCGCAACGCGCGCGCGCACACACACACACACACACACACACACACACACACGTACCGTTGGACTGCTCCGTGCTTAGGAAGGTGGCCGGGTTGACACACAACCTCTGGAACAGAGAGTTGGCCGCCAGACGGCTCTGCCTGTCCAGGGTGACGTTGCGGCTCCACAGCCAGGATCGGGCGCTGACACATTCACCCGTTGCGTCGTTACGCTCACGACACCCGTACACCACAGCGTAACGTTCGTAATCCACCATCACAACGTTGTAAGGAGTTGGGCCTGTGTGTGTGTGTGTGAAAAAACCAACAACAAACCTTTCGTAGAAACAACGTTGTAGTGAGTTCGGCTTCTGTGTATGGCATAAAAAATGGTTCATAGTCCACTCCCACATTGTCGTAATAAGTTCGACCTTTGTGTATGACATTAAAAAATTTTTTAACCCCCCCCCCCCCCCAAAAAAAAAAAAACCGTTTGTAATCCGCCATCGCAAGGTTATACATAGCGTTAAGCTACGGTCACAACCGGCCGTACGGGCTCCTACGGCGGGTCTACGGCCAAAAATCGTGGCAAATCTTGCGAACGGCGCACGGGCGTCCTGCGAAATTTCCAGGTCGCAAGGAGGCCGCAGAGCGCTGCGGCCGGTTTTCGACATAATCAACAAACTCTACGATCACCTGCGATTTTTTACACACTTGCGTTGGCCGCACGGCCACTGTACGGCCAACACACGATTGCCGCAAGTGCATCGTACGACTTTGACCTCTCCGGGCGAGAAAAATAGGTCACGATGGCCGCACGGCGGCCGCACGATGAACGCACAAGTGACGCACGGTTGTCTTGCGTGCTTCCCACGAGGACCGCACGATGGCCGCACGTGATCACAGACCGCAAGTCGGTAGTACGATGTTCCCACGATGCACGCACGTGCTCCGTGAGTGCTCCGCAAGGCTGACGCAAGACCAGGTGCGGGCCCGGGGGATGTTGGTGTGCAATGTAGAAGTGTTGCAGTGCTGTGTCAGTGTCTGTCAAGTTGTGTACGTGTCCATAGGTTTGTCAAACTCTCTGTTAATAATATCCAAATCCTCTGATGTCTTCTTTCCATAAACAAACTACATCAGACTGGGGAATTGCTGAGGGGTAAAAAGACTGAAACCTAGACCAGGGTGCAGAGGCAGCGCCATGCTGGGGGACCACGCGGGCAATGCCCCACTTAGGAAAACAAATTTTAGCTTTTTTAAAGGCATTATGCAGCCTCTCTTGGCACGAAAAAGTAAAATACTGACATTCAAGCCTTCAAAAGTGATGTAAGACTGTCCCAAACGGCATTTGTATCCATACATGACTGTGTGCAATCTTTTGTCCCCTTCCTTTCCTTTGGCTGAAACTTAAATTTTTGTTGGCTGAAAGAATAGTAAATTTGGCTGAAAACTGCCAAATGACTGAAAATTCCCCAGCCTGCTACATGTATATATATGTAGGCTGGTCCCTATATGCATGAAAAACGCGCGTCGGCCATGGCCGTCGAACGACCGACGCACACCACACGTACAGAGCACTTACGATAGCCGTACGGCGCACGCACGACACCCGTATAGCCCGTGCAAACATCGTCAACATCGCCCGAACGTCGTACGAAGGCGTACGACCTCCGTACGATAACTGCGAGGACAACGTACGATCCGTACGGCCGTCGTACGATTTTTGACCAACTGAAATCGCAAGACGTTACCCGTGCGAGACTTGCGGGGAACGTACGCCATCGCACGTATATCGTACGCACGATTTGCAACCTTAATTTTTTTTTTCAGATCGTAGAAGCCGCAGGCCGCAGACATTTCGTGGAGATCGCAAGCATAAAAAAAATCGTGCGGCCGGTTGTGACCGAGGCCATAGCGTTAGTGAGTGTGGACTACGAACGTTTCTTCAACTGTCGTACACAGAGAGTTGGGCCCAACTCTCTGTGTACAAACGTTGCGTAGCCGTCAAACCTCACTCACGCTATGGCCTCGGTCACAACCGGCCGCACGATTTTTTTTATGCTTGCGATCTCCACGAAATGTCTGCGGCCTGCGGCTTCTACGATCTGAAAAAAAAATTAAGGTTGCAAATCGTGCGTACGATATACGTGCGATGGCGTACGTTCCCCGCAAGTCTCGCACGGGTAACGTCTTGCGATTTCAGTTGGTCAAAAATCGTACGACGGCCGTACGGATCGTACGTTGTCCTCGCAGTTATCGTACGGAGGTCGTACGCCTTCGTACGACGTTCGGGCGATGTTGACGATGTTTGCACGGGCTATACGGGTGTCGTGCGTGCGCCGTACGGCTATCGTAAGTGCTCTGTACGTGTGGTGTGCGTCGGTCGTTCGACGGCCATGGCCGACGCGCGTTTTTCATGCATATAGGGACCAGCCTACATATATATACATGTAGCAGGCTGGGGAATTTTCAGTCATTTGGCAGTTTTCAGCCAAATTTACTATTCTTTCAGCCAACAAAAATTTAAGTTTCAGCCAAAGGAAAGGAAGGGGACAAAAGATTGCACACAGTCATGTATGGATACAAATGCCGTTTGGGACAGTCTTACATCACTTTTGAAGGCTTGAATGTCAGTATTTTACTTTTTCGTGCCAAGAGAGGCTGCATAATGCCTTTAAAAAAGCTAAAATTTGTTTTCCTAAGTGGGGCATTGCCCGCGTGGTCCCCCAGCATGGCGCTGCCTCTGCACCCTGGTCTAGGTTTCAGTCTTTTTACCCCTCAGCAATTCCCCAGTCTGATGTAGTTTGTTTATGGAAAGAAGACATCAGAGGATTTGGATATTATTAACAGAGAGTTTGACAAACCTATGGACACGTACACAACTTGACAGACACTGACACAGCACTGCAACACTTCTACATTGCACACCAACATCCCCCGGGCCCGCACCTGGTCTTGCGTCAGCCTTGCGGAGCACTCACGGAGCACGTGCGTGCATCGTGGGAACATCGTACTACCGACTTGCGGTCTGTGATCACGTGCGGCCATCGTGCGGTCCTCGTGGGAAGCACGCAAGACAACCGTGCGTCACTTGTGCGTTCATCGTGCGGCCGCCGTGCGGCCATCGTGACCTATTTTTCTCGCCCGGAGAGGTCAAAGTCGTACGATGCACTTGCGGCAATCGTGTGTTGGCCGTACAGTGGCCGTGCGGCCAACGCACGTGTGTAAAAAATCGCAGATGATCGTAGAGTTTGTTGATTATGTCGAAAACCGGCCGCAGCGCTCTGCGGCCTCCTTGCGACCTGGAAATTTCGCAGGACGCCCGTGCGCCGTTCGCAAGATTTGCCACGATTTTTGGCCGTAGACCCGCCGTAGGAGCCCGTACGGCCGGTTGTGACCGTAGCTTAAAGGAAGTGTGTGTAAAACACAATAAAATTGTTGCCCACCATCGAGCAGGACCTGTGCGTATGATTTAAAACAGCAATGTTCGTAGTCCACCAGTAGTTCGCCAGTCTAACATTGTAGCGAGTTCGACCTGTGTCTTTAAAAAAAACAAAAGCAGACCACCATCAGATACTTGTTGTGCTACGCTGTAGGCGTAAGGACACAGACAGAGCGTGGGATCATGTTTGGTGTTCGCTTGAAGGACCCTGTTTTGCCAGTGTGCAGGTTTGAAGTGCCTTCTGTTGTCACTAAAAAGCGTGATTTTCGTGATTTTTGTATTTGGTAAGGCAAGGTGCATGCCAGGGGACTGCAAGAGGAGGCAGGCTGCCAGTGAAGCTGGGACTTTATGCTCACAAGAGAGGCAAAGATGACGCGAGTGGATTTGGGTTAAGTGGTTTTTCTTGCCTAAACAGAAAGTAGCCTAGCATTACTCCAGTGAGGCCTGAGCGGAAAGCAGACATTCAATTTTTTTTTTCTTAAACTCCTGTCAGGTGCGTGCCCTTGAATGGTCTGTACATGGTCATGTGTGTTTCTAGATCGAAGCATTTTTAGGGGTGACTGTGATGCCTGAGGCTAATCGGGAATAAACAGGCGTTTTGAGGCCTCGTGCATTTGAATCTTTTGGCCTGTATGGAGACAGAATAGAATCACGGAGGATGTTGGGGAAACAGTGTAAAAAAAAAAAAAAAACAGTTCATGCAAGAAAAGTTTGTTTGACCTGTTTGACCTCTCTGACCTCTTCCTTTGAAATTCTTACAACCACAGGAGTGACCTGCGTATGGCAGCCAAACAATTCAGATTAACTCACCAGAGGATTCGTTGAAGATCATTCTGCCGGGCGTGTCCGTCATGAAGACGTTGACAGTGTTGAAGAAACACTTGTTGTCAGTAGGAGTCCTGCGACCAGTACCAGAAAAAAAAAAAAACATATACACGTATTAGGTTTCTCAAGAACTGGGAGTGTGTGTCTGTGTGTGTGTGTGGGGGGGGGGGGGGAGGTGGGTGGTGATTTGGTTTGGTTTGGTTGGGTTGTTAATTTGTTTGTTTTTGGCTTTGGTTTATTTGTTAGTTTTTATTCGTTGTTTGTTTGTTTGTTTGTTTGTTTGTTTTGTTTTTATTTGTTTGTTTGTTTGTTTGTTTTTTGTTTGTTTTTTTTGGGGGGGGGGGTTGTTGTTGTTGTTGCTGCTGTTGTTATTGTTGCCGTTGTTTTTGTTTTGTTTGGGTTATTGTTTTTTTTTTTTTAGTTTGTCTGTTTGTTTGTTATTTGTGTTTGTTTTGTTGTTGTTGCTGTTGTTTTGTGGGGGGAGCTGTTGTTGTTCTGGCTCTGTGTGTGTGTGTGTGTGTGTGTGTGTGTGTGTGTGTGTGTGTGTGTGTGTGTGTGTGAATGTGTCGGTGTGAGCCAGCGTGCGTGCGTTTGTGTGAGTCGGAAGGGAGATATATATACTAGACGAAGTTTCAGGTCTATTGTAAATGAGGAGGGCGAGGGAAGAAGACCAGTTCAAATTTTCGCACTGTCGATCTCAACATTCTGACGTAATCATGATGATGATGACGACAAAACAGTACAAACAATGGTACAAGTGACGATGATGACGATGGCAGTGATCTTGTTGTTGTTGTTGTTGTTGTTGTTGTTGTTGTATACCTGCCGGCTATGTCAGCCGTGACGTTCCCGTCGTTATTCAAGACATACTTGTGTCTGTAGTCAATGAACAACTCGTTTTTTGGGATGAAAAACTGTGCCAGCCAGGCCATCTCCCACCACACACCAACATACTGAAACATATCATAGACATGGGGACAGTTATTTCTGGTGATACTCCGATTTGGAAAAAAAAAAAAGCACATTTTCAGCCTGTTTAGAGAGTATTGCCTGCATGAGTTGTCTCCCTTGCCGCAACAAGCACACATTTCTCGTGGCACAGCATAAAGCTCCCACGAAAAATGCATGCTTGCTGCGGGTCTGTGTATGCACGGGGGACAACTCATGCAGGAAATAATCTCGAAACAGGCTGAAAATGTACTGTGCTGGTGAATGCGACAATTTTCACCGCTTCTGTGCACACTGTGAAATAACACTGGGACCTCAAAGTTGTTCGCAACTGTCCACTTTCCTTGTTACCGAGTCCCCCCCCCCCCCTTCTTAGATATCACTTAGCTCGGCTAGGTCTCGGTTAACCCGATTTGGACGTCGTCACAGGGGCCTAGAGAAGCGACGGTACCGGAACAGGGTTGGATTGAACCCGGGTCCATGGACCAACCCTCATTTCAGATCTAAACATGCACTGTCGTCATGATGGTGTCGTCACTGAATCAATGCCGGCGAGCATGGCGTAAGATTTTGCGTTCCTACGTCATACACAAAATGTAGTGCAAACGCTACAGTGTGTCCTACCCGAGTCGAGGTAACTTCTCGGGTTGAACGCGAGTTGTAGCGTAATCAGGCTCAGTGTCACAAACGCAAAACGACAGCTTCCTGACATAATTATATAGCATAGTAATCTTAGAAAAGGCGCCTTTAAGTTTACTCACTTTATTGATGTCGAAGTTCTCCTGAACGGGGAACGTGTCCACATTGCAGTCCCGACCTGAGAGTCCCCACATGGGCTTAAAGGGACACTCTGTGTAGGGAAGTTAAAGGGGCATGCGTTCACTTTTTCCAGTCAATTCATAGATGTTTACCACGACAAAATCACGATACTTTACCACTAACACGTACAAAATCACAGCCTTCTGTTGGCAGGCGTTGTTCAGTTGCTCCTCATCGGGTAGCCCGTCATTGTGAAAAAAACAACAAAAAACAGTTCCCAACCCACCCCCTCTTCCTCCGCTTCCTCCCCAAAACCCCACCCACAAAAGAGACAGGTAGATGGTAAAAATAAAGACTGTCTACCGGCAAAGACTGAAAATGTGTTGTTTTTTGTTTTGT
>JACVVK020000546.1:85000-152500 GCA_018292915.2 Batillaria attramentaria | reverse complement strand
TCGGTGATCATTAGTCAGTTATGATTTATCAGTGTTATTTTCAATGCTCGAGTCGTGCGTTGGATACCCGGCTGAGGCAAATATTTGTGTCAGTGACCTTCTTCTTCTTGCCCCGTCTTTGATATCACCCATATGGAAATATGTGGTGGAAAACACCCAGCGACATCAACCCTTTAGTGCACACACACACACACAGACACAGACACACACACACACACACACACACACACACACACACACACACACACACACACACACACACACACACACCACGTCAGCAGTCTCGGTTCTCGGTGTGGTTATTTCAAACTCGTCCCAAGGTATTTCAAAGCGCTTTTTATTCGGCTTTCCAAAGTCTCACCGGGTGAAACATGAACTATTGGTTGAAAACTGAGTAGCTTTATGTAACCCAAAGATAGGCCGGTGCCGGCACAGGCTTGCATTCAGTGAGGTACACCAACTATTTCCAAGTTGAGGCTGAGCTGGTCCTTATCGTAACCGGCCTTTTCAAACATTGCGGCATCGCAGGAACGCGGTGGACTGGGAAACACAATACAATACACATCATACCACTGAAAAGTGTTACTTTAAAAAAGGCAGTTGCGCATTATTTTCAGTGTTAGGTTCGTTGATGTTGGTTTTGATGGGGTGGGTGGGTGTTTGGGGGTTTAACGTCATTTTCCACCACATAGGGTGATATCAAAGACGGGACAACGATGAAAATGCCAGCACAAATATTTGGCCCCAGCCGGGATCGAACTCACGACCCGAGCATTAGAAGTCCAACGCTCTACCATTCGACCACCCCGGCTCCCCTGTTTTTGCTGGTGGTGGTGGTGGTGGTGGTGGTGGTCTTAATGCATGTGCTTCTGTCGTTGCCGTAGAGAAAGATCATCAATACAATCTTACTGTACTGAGAATCTTTGCTGTAGCTGCTAGCACAGTCTGTTTCAGTCAAAGCACAAGTCTCGGGTGGGATCGCGTCATGTGACTCATACAGCGAGATTTAACAAAGCTGAGATTCAACAGTTCTTAAAACTACGTTACAAAAGTGATCACTCCACCACTTAATTTCTAAGGCTGACTTTCCTCACAGTCCCGACATTCACAGACCAAAGCGATTCTGTTAGAAAATACAACTATACTCATTCCTGGTATTCACACGATGCAGCTGTTAATTAGCCCTTAAGCAAAGCCACTTCCAGAATGGTCACCACGCTGACATAAACAACAATCTGTAGCCTCGAACGTGATCTTCGGTATGTGCAAGCATAGCAGTAAGTGTTGCATGTGTAATACATGTACCATCTGAGATTTAATTAACTGCTCATTGTAATCCTAAATTGTCAACAGATCGTCCTCAGCTCTTCCGGTAGTGTCTAACATGACATCACTTAAGCGCCTGCACAGTGACAGCATCTCAAAGGCTGGCACTGAGCCAACAGAAGGGTAGATAGTGACGTGCTAACACAAGGGTTGAGCGAGAGGCTTAATATATATTGACACGGTCACCCGCTATGTCACAAAACGGCTTCACAACAGTTTTCAAAAAACAGAAACACCAATGTTTTCAAAAGTAGACATGTGATGCTGCTCACGAAACTGTTTTCAAAACACTGTTGTCGGGTGTTTTCTTTGTGTTGCGAGATGTTAGGTCTGGGCTCTTGAAAAAAATAAAAATAAAAACTCTGATTATCAGGACACCTGAGGCAACATAACGAGGAAGATGAAGAAAACTGGGCCAGAGCAACAGACGTACTGATAAACTTCTATCAGCCGCCACCTGCTTTGTGAGATGCCCGTGCTTACAATATTGTATCGCATTAAGAGCTCTGCTAATCATTAAGATATAGTATTTTGAGCATACAGGCCCACTCACAAGCGAAATTGTTCCTTAAAGCCTGGGTCACATGAAAATAGTGCCTCGAAGGGTTTAGAATTTGATGTGAAAAAACAACCCCGCCAAAGCCTTCACATACACGCAAAAGGACTCGCTGTACTGCACTGCACGGTTGATCTGCCGACCGTGACTGACGTAAAACCTATTGTGTTACCTGGGTGGCGAAAATAGACTCCACTCGGGCAGCCCCCGAGGTCAAAGCGGCCCCGCCCCTTTACTCTACCAGATATTAGCAAAATACAGTCCGTCATTGTATGGTAAAAAGGGATGATTTCAAGATAAACTGCAACGATAAATTATAACCTATAGTTTATCGTTGCAGGCCCGCCCTCTTGCGGTAGTACCTGTTTCTAACCAGTATGTGCGGCGTACAACTGTGATCTTTGCGCTGTGTGTGTGTGTGTGTGTGTGTGTGTGTGTGTGTGTGTGTGTGTGTGTGTGTGTGTGTGTGTGTGTGTGTGTGTGTGTGTGTGTGCAGAATTTTAATGTATTGTATTGTCGCTGTGTCTGGGCGGACATGAACTTTCCCCATGAGGGATTAATAAGGTAATATTATCTTATCTTATGAAAGCGATTTACGTAATGGTCTTTTTTTCCCCCCTCAAATGACGTCAGTAGACTTACTGCTTTCTTTCCATGTTTTTTTTGTTTGTTTTTTTGCTGCCCCAACTCTTTGCCAGTTCCAGTGGAGTTCCTCCCAGGTCATGGGTGGAATCCACGGAGGGCTCGGAAGCTGGGGCAATTTTTTATTATGCATGATGATGGAGATGAGGATGATGGTAAGATGATGCTATGGAGGTCCGTGTGGTTTGGGACTGCGGGACAGGGCCTCATTCCACGCTTCCTGTCATAAATATCCCGGCATTAACCAGGCCCGGGAACTACGGCACCTGCGGTGCCGGCCGTGTAATCATCCACATCATAAGACTTGTCATACCAAGGGAAGCACCCCCAAAGTCACACCCCTGAAGTGGGTAAGTCTCGGCTGTGTGGCCTCCCCATTGGGCCCATAGCACACCCGCTCTGGGTAGGAGCCGACCTAGGTAGGAAAAATCCCGCTTGCCTCGGCTGGGACTCGAACCCGGGTCTCCCGGTCCATAGTCCGAAGTGCTAACCACTACACTACGTGGGCCGGTTTCTTTCCATGTTTCAGTCATAGCAAACTTGCTTCCCTCGTTGTAGTGTCACAGTCTGGCAAAAGGTTTGCCAGACCATGCCGCGTGTTGTGCTCATCATCGCGCGATGCGATTGGCTGAATTCTGGGGGCTCGACCCTTTGGATTCACAGGAGTGGAGTAGCTCTTTCTACTGGTGCCAGCCTCTACAGCTCAGTCCTTAATATATGCGTCGAGTCAAAGCCTTCTCTTGGCTCATAGACCGGGTGACCCTCTTGTCTCGTACATGATGTGGAGACCACGAACATGCATGGGTAGTCCAGACTAGTTGGCTGTGACTGTGAGATGCCGTCCCTGTGCAGGTGTTTATATAGTACGATATAAAACACCGTCAAAACGAGCTCAGACCGATTTGTCAGCATAGGTGATTTGATAAAATTTCTAGAACTCATTTACAGCTTGATACAGGGGTTACTTAACATATTTCACGATTGACAAGCCGGGAATGTTAATACGGTACACAACTTTCAATCTTCTTTGCAAACAGAATTAACATTTTTCGTAGATGACGTGATGACGTACCGACTGGAGTAGATGGTGATTCCTTGTAGCGTCGGCACCACGTCCACAGTATATGACGTGTCACTAGATGTGTCACCGGATGTGTTGTCAAACACATGTGTCACGTACCAATGGCCGTCAAGCTGCACGTGCAAGGTCAATGTTAAAGGAAGAGATCTTGTGTTGTACATGAAGTCTGATGTGTGTATTTAACTCTTTGAAATTTCGGGGAGCCGGGGTGGTCGAATGGTAGAGCGTTGGACTTCCAATGCTCGGGTCGTGAGTTCGATCGCGGCTGGGGCCAAATATTTGTGCTGGCTTTTTCGTCGTTGCCCCGTCTTTGATACATGTATCACCCTATGTGGTGGAAAAGGACGTTAAACCCCCAAACACCCACCCACCCTTTGAAATTTCTTTAAACGGGCTTATTCCGACTTTGCCAAGCTAACACGTTTCGCTTGTAAGTGCGCCTGTACTGGCGCTCGAAATACCCTATCTTCGTGATTGGTATAGCTCTTCATGCGACACAATGTTGTTTACACTTTGCGCGAGCGGTCGAACATTTAAACTCTACGAATGTTGTTACACGCTCAATGTAGTCGCCGCGTTATCGTGTACGCTTCTGTTGGCTCAGTGCTGGCATTACAGACGCTGTCACTGTCCAGGTGTCTAAGTGGTGTGATGATAGATACCACGAAAACAGTTCAGAATGATCTGTGAGCATAAAAATGGTAGCATTAACCCCCTTTACATCCAACAGTGACACTGAATGCCAGAATAAGCAGGGGGGAGTCAGGACAACAGCCGGAATTGCCGGCAAGCAAGCACGCCATTTGCCCCTCACCTGGCCTGAAAGTGACCCCGCTCATCACTCCCCCGCCCCCCCCCCCCCCCCCCCCCCTCCCCTCCATTCCCGTCTCCTCACAGCCATTTTCCAGCTGCTTTGAAGTAATGAACTGACGTGACTTAAACTGATATAAACTGAATCGAACCTTTACTAAACTGCAGTGAAACGAATTGAATCGAAAACTGAACTAAACTGAACTGAAGTGTGTGGGGGTGTCTCTGGGAGGGGTTGGGGGATGGGGGGTAAGGGGGAGAGGTGGGTTGCGCAACAGCGAACGAAAGAGACTAATAATAATGATAATAATGATAATAATTATAATATTAACAATAATAATAATAAATAGCTAACCTTCGTGATGTCGATGGGTGTTGTTTGGAGAGCTCCAATATCGCCCACAGTGCACGCCCCATCACTCGGCACAGCCAAGTGGGACCAAACACAGAGTGTGATGAGCAAAACAACTTTCGCCATTCCGCAAAAACGTGTTCACAGGTATCAGCACACACTTCTCACTGAGTCTGACTGCTGGTCTTGCGAATCCGAACTACCAGCACCGTATGATTCTTACAGCTGTTCCATCAGGCGGCGCCGCATGTGACTTTCTTGTGACTGGCATGTGTACTTCCGACCGAAACAGCGTTAGTCACAGCGGCAGGATTTCAGTATGACACTGCTGTTGGTAATGCTGTAGTTGCTTTGCAGTCTAGTCCACTCCTAATTTCTGTACTGAACTTCACCTGCACGAATATTCTGTTGAGGTCTATTCTGTGTGTGTGTGTGTGTGTGTGTGTGTGTGTGTGTGTGTGTGTGTGTGTGTGTGTGTGTGTGATGTATTTACGTTTGTGTGGGTCAGTTATGCTCCATAGAACATAACTCCATTTGATCAGAAGTTATGGGGTTCAGCTTCGATCTCTGAGCACCATGTTTAGCTAGAGCTAGTGTTTTTGCCTCGTTTCGTCTCGTCTCTCGTCTCCCGTCTCGTCTTGTCATGTCTTGTCTCATCTCAACTGGTCTTGTCTCGTCTCGTTTTAACTTGTCTAGTCTTATCTCAGTTGATCTCGTCTCGTCTCGTCTTGTCTCGTCTTGTCTTGTCTTGTCTCGTCTTGTCTCGTCTTCACTTGTCTTATCTTGTCTCATTTCAGTTTATCTCATCTCGTCTCGTCTTAATTGTCTTGTTTTGTCTTGTCTTGTTTGTTATCCCTTAGGATCATTCAGGAGAATCTCGTCACGCCTTTCTCAATATACATTTTCACACTTAATACACTCCTCTTCTTTCTTTTTTTTTTTATCTCGGGATCCTTTTTCTGAAAAAAAAACTGGTGGACTAGACCGCAAAGGCAGCCGGTTGAATCCCGGCTCGTTGTGTTAAGACTTGACACACCGTGACATGATCATCTACATACACCTATATGAAATAGCACCGCCTGCACATGTTTCTCCCCAGTTCTACCTGTGTCCCCAGTGTGCTGTGTTTGGGAAGAAACCAACACCTGTACTGATACATATATCAAACAGTCAGTACCGTGCCCGTCTTGCCCCCCTGTTATACGGACCAGCACGCACGCCTGATTAAGATGGATGACTATTCAGGTTGGGCCAGAAAAAGCTGGGGAGGGACCCGGGGGGGGGGGGGGGGGCAGATTGATGGAGACGAAGACTGAAGGGTTATGCATGCTTGTATTTCTCTTTTTGAACGCTGAGGATTTGACCCACTGATGGGGTTTAATCAAGATGGCGGATGTTTTCCCTGGTGCTACTTCGATTCAAAAGTTTTTTGTAGGGCGGACCGGTCACTCTCCGAAAATAAAGCGTATCGGCGTATGTTGGGGGGAGGGTGGGTGGGTGGGGGTGGGAGGGTGTGTGTGGAGGGGGGGGGACTGATGGAGGCGAGAGAGTGAGTGTTCGGGAGTTTTAGGTCCTTTTCCACCACGTATGGGTGATATCAAAGACGGGGCAACGAGAAAAAAAGGCGAAAGGCTGAAGTGAAGGGTTATGCATGGCTGTATTTGTCTCTTCCTCTATGCTCAGCATTGACCCATCAGCGTTCGCACGTGACGAGACATGTAGATGTACTCAATGGGTCGATGAGCGTATCCGAGGGTGTGTTTCTTCGGTGATCCTGATTGTTTTAGTTTCGTTCCGGTCGCGTGTGCTAAGTTTGGGTATTGATTCCGGGGGGATGTTTTCTTGTCTTATCTGAGTAAGGCTGAAGAAAAAATTGTTTGTGGTTCCGGTTACTTGGTGTGTACACTGAACTTTTTTTTTTTTTTTTTTTTTTTGGGGGGGGGGGGGGTTCTTGTTGTCGTTGTTGTTGTTGTTGTTGTTGTTTTCAGCAGAACACAGAAAAAAAATGAAAAGAACAAAAAGGAAGACAAATAGAAAGAATAAAAAAGGGGAGAAGGCGTAGATCCTCACATGGTCTTTTTACAGGCTTACAATACCACACACACACACACACACACACACACACACACACACACACACACACACACACACACACACACACACACACACACACACACACACACTCACTGTAGAACATTATCCCTCCAAACCACTTCCTCGCTCCTCCAACCTTGCTTCTCTCCTCTCTTCCACCCCTGCCCTCTCTCTCTCTCTCTCCCTCTCTCTCCCCCTCTCCCTCCCCCCCCCCCTCCCGACCTATACTATACATACTAAGAATGCCATTTAATGTGCTAAGACCGCGCATCGACATATTCACGACAAGTCTCTGATTTGCTAGGACGAGTTCTCTTTGTTAACTCACTTCCAATATTCCGACCCGCTGGTGACCTGAGTTTTATTTGGCTTAGAAAAGGAAACATATCTCCAGTCAGAGGGCGTATGTGCATTGACGCTGGTACATGACATAATGTCAGTCAATACCTGCATTAAATGGCAAAGGGAAAGGGGTGGAGTGTGTGTGTGGGGGGGGGGGATCAACGGTTGTCAGCTAGCACACCTAACAGGTTACACGCCGGTAATAGCTTCCGGGTCATATGGTAACGACTCCTCTAAATATAGTCTGAAACTTTTGCTTGTGTTCAATTTTTTTTATTTATTTATTTATTTATTTATTTATTTTTTTATTTATTTTTTTTTGGGGGGGGGGGGGGGTGAAAAATGACAGTTTGGGGGCGTTCATTGGTTTGGTGAGTAAGATCCATGCCAGGTGAGTTTGACAACACTGAAAATGAGCCTTTCTTTTGGCCCAGTCTGTGGACTAGTTGTGTTCATGCGGCGCAGCTGTGTATCTTCGCTGACTGGCTAGCAGACGCCAGAGGAGTGAGGGGGTAGAGGGTCGCTGCAGTCACTGCAAAGAAACGGAACATTGGAATTTCTTTAAAATCAGCCCACACTTGACTCTCTGGCTGCTCTGTGCGTGGGGATTTTTTTTTTTTGGAGAATTTTGATGCGTTGGGAGGGTGTTGCGTAGAGCGTTTTATTCAATAGGAGAATATAGTGTTTTCCTTGATATAAGCATCTGTTACGTAGCCTAAGAGGGGAGGCGAACATAAGAAAGGTTAACTCCGACCCTGTCTCTGGAGAAGTGGTTGTCTCCCCTGAGGAGAAGGGCGCTACAGGACACACGTTTCCGAAATCGTTTTTAGTGCGCGTTAGTTTTAGTCCGTGGTGCTTGGAAGTTTGGAAAAGCGACTTTTACTACTCCCTATGAATCCCCGTTATAGTCGTCGCCAATTCGGCCGTCGTCGTCGTCGTCGTCATCATCATGTTGTCATCGTCACGGTCAGTCGTCATAATCTTCGTCGTCATAATTGGTAGTGCGTCGCTACTGATCGGCCATCACCAATGTCACGGCGATGAAGCGTGGGTTCGAACCCAGGTGGAGCTTGTGATATGATACCGGTTTTTCCTGGCTACCGGGCTGCTCATTGGGGGTTTGTCTCCGGGTTATCCAGCTTTCCTCTCCCAGCAAAACTGAAAAAATAGGATAGGTATTGGGTGGCGCTGCACCGCGGCGACGCGCTTCCCCCGGGGGAAGCATCCCGAATTTCCCGAAAGGGATAACAAAGCAGTTTTTTTTTTTAAATAAAAGTTCAGAACTCAGCCCTGCGACAGAAATCACATGTTCTCTAGCGCGCAACACGGCGCAGGTCACCTCAGCGTTGAGTCGGATTATTCGGGCTGAGCCGCTCTGAACTGATAAAAACAACAGCAGGACAACAGTTGAGATGACACATATGTACAATGCCACCCCGCAGCACGGGACGAGTCTCCCGGCATTAGAACATCCGGGTTCCCTGCAGCGTCATGGATATAGGCACAACCTACGCAGCTGGCCGTGCAATGATACTTGCAATACTAGCCTACGTCCACAAACACTAATGATGTGCGCTGAATATTGCAGAGCACGTGACCCAATGCACACTCAGCAGCTCGGCAACTGATGTATGGGTTACCGGATCAAACAAACGACCCCCCACAAGGACGATGACGTCAGGAAATGACGGGTCAGTATCACAAAGGGGACTGATCGGCCGGGACTGAATTGTTGGGCGTTTGATTGTTGTTATCTGAACGGAAAACATTGCCAAATGCGTTATGTAACTGTACAGAAAGAGATCAGGAAATCCAAAAAGGGTGAACGCAGGCGTAAGGGGACGGCAAACAAATGAAACAAATTTATTGCCAGATTATCGGCTGTTCTCTGTGTGTTTGCTATCTCTGCCCGTTGAAGCAGATTTTTTAACCGAACCATTGGGAGTAAATTTAGTTGTCCTGTGCGTCAAAAGGACGCAGGTGTAATAAGCCGGCAAATTGAAAAAATAGGATAGGTATTGGGTGGCGCTGCACCGAGGCGACGCGCTTCCCCGGGGGGTGGGGGGGGGGAAGCAGCCCGAATATTCCGAAAGGGACAACAAAGTAGTTTTAAAAAAAGTACACCCCGTCTCATTTGACTCCAGAGTACTTTTAGCCGCAAGCTGCACTGACCCAGGAAAGTGAAAGCGCCGCGAGCTGAACCCAGCGCGCACGCTCATGTAAACGACGTGCATTTTCTCGCACACTGGACATGAACACATTTCGAAGGGTCAGCTCAGCAATGTAAGTTTCCGAATTTAGAATTGCATTTATTTTCAAATTTGGTAGGCTGAACATTTCCAAAGCGGAGGAGGTTGGAGGAAGCCGGAGTATCCGGAGAGAACCCCCGACGATCGGCCCGAATGAACGGTGCCACGTTCGAGAAGGAAAAATTCTTTGCCCCCGAGTGGGACTCGAACCTGACCTCTCGCATTAGTGACGGAAAGTCTCTTAACCACTAGACCACCGACCGCTCAAAATCTCTTTGACTTGGGCGCTCTCTGTCCATCCTCTTTATTGTCATTCACGTGAATTCTGCCCTTTTCCCTTCAATCATGAATGACAGAGAATGCGGACGACAGCATTAACCTTATGAATGGCTCCACTGACTGCTTCATTATTGATAGGCGGCTTTTTTCTGATCGCTTTGAAGTTGTGCCAGACAGAGCTATTGAGAATCGATAAAATTGAGGGAGCATTAATTCGATTGTAAACATCCACTGTTTGGTGAGCGCAGCGGCCAGCATCGACTTCAGATTCAGAGATACAATGTGTGTAGGCCCTCCCTGTGGCAGTCGGAGGTTTGTGTAATGTATTAAAGACCCTTTTTTTTAAAACATACCTAGCACGCACGCTACCATCACACACACACACACACACACACACACACACACACACACACACACACACACACAACCATCTTATGCGTACAGTTCTTCTGGCTCTGAGAGAGATCAAAGTGCAAAGACAAAGGAAGAAAACAGAACGGAGATAATAAAACAGGGAAAACAAACAGAGGCGGAAGAACATCAGAGAAGTTTAAAAAGGCAAGCCTAGAGGGTCAAACACTAACACCAACACGCACGCACGCGCACACACACACACACACACACACACACACACACACACACACACACACACACACACACACACACACACACACACTGTTTAGTCTCTTTCCTTTGTTTCTGCACTTTGATCTCTCTTAGAGAACAAGTATGCGAGACTTGGAGGGCCCGCTGCGGAAGCAGAGGCTTCAACACAAAGTCAGATACGTTCTCAACGGGTCTTCATGTCCACCGAACCGCGGTTGTGTGTCACTTGATCCCCTCACGTCGCTAGGCAAAAAAAAAAACAACAACAAAAAACACTGAGTAAATGAACTGTATGACACATGAGGACTCCATCGCAAAGTTCCTTTTTTTTTTTCCCCACGCTGCTGGCAAGGCGGTACATCAGATAGCCTGACGCCTCAGATGAAAAGTCACATTTCGCCTCAGGGTAGGCTCGTGCACAAAAGCAACTTGTTTTGCAGACAAAGGGAAAGTAAAACACACACACACACACACACACACACACACACACACACACACACACACATCGGATTGTCATTGTACTGCCCTGCTTTTGAAGCATTTATGCTGGTCTTATATATGTCAACGACAAATGCCATCCGCTTGTCTGCTCCTACAGAAAATCTGAAGAAATGAAATGAGAGTTTTTTTGTTGACTGATTTGTGATTGAAATTACTGAACTGACCTGAACTGACGTGAAATGAATTGAAACGAACTGGATTGAACCTTGAACAGATTGAATTCAACTGAACTGAACTAAACTAAAGTGTTCGTGCGCGCGTGCGTTCGTGCATGTGTGTGTGTGTGTGTGTGTGTGTGTGTGTGTGTGTGTGTGTGTGTGTGTGTGTGTGTGTGTGTGTGTGTGTGTGTGTGTGTGTGCGTGCGTGTGTGAAACTCGCAGTTGATGATTGTACAACAGCATTCCTTCCCCCACAGTCTTTGTTCTTGACACTGTCGTCATGATTATCACCGACAACTACTCCAAATTTATGACAGGTTTTCTTTGAGTCAAAGACAGACCAATCCGGTCACAGTATACCCTGAATGATGTATATGACCTTCGAATCAGCCTCATTAAAACAAACCAGTGCAAACCAGTGCAATCCACTTGGTGCGGTCGGTGGTCTAGTGGTTAAGAGACTTGTCACCATAGCGAGAGGTCAGGGGTACGAGTCCCACTCGGGGCAAAGAATTTTTTTCCTTCTCGTATGTGGCACTGTTCATTCGGGCCGATCGTCGGGGGTTCTCTCCGGGTACTCCGGCTCCCTCTGCTTTGGAAATGTTCAGCCCACCAAATTTGAAAAATAAATGCAATGCTAAATTCCGAAATGTAAATAGCTGAGCTGACCCTTCGCACCACGTGATTGTAATGTATTTTATGTCCAGTGAGGTGTGAGAGAATGCGCGTGATTGACGTGAGCGTGCGTGTCGGGTTTAGTTCGCGGCGCTTTGAGCCGATTCATGAAATTGGGTAAAGCGCCTATACAATACTCATTATTATCATTTATTATTGTTATGCTCACTTTGTGCACTTTTCAGAGAAGCCAATAACTCCATATGCCCCTAAATTACCCTTTGTCCCCCTTCTGTGGATGCCCATCATTATGTTGTTGTCTGTCATGTAATCAAAGCTCTTGACTCCCTCATCCCATTAACAGCCTCTCGTGCATACAACAACTCACTTTGAGTCGACTGTGTATTACGAAAGTCAGTAGGTGTCACTCCGCAAGCTGAACGGAACCAGAGTCGAGTAGCTTTCCGTGTAACACGTGCGAGCAGTAATGAGGCTGCGCTGGACGCCATTATCACATTTGTCAACTACTCCAGGCCGTTACCACTGTAGCCAAACAGTGCGTGAGTGATAATGCAGGTACTCGGGTGTCTCCCTCAATAGTACGTTTCGCGTAATATTGTCCAGGGGCTCCGTTCATATCTATTAAGGTTGGGGTGGGTGGGTGTTTGAGCGCTTAACGTCCTTTTCCACCAGGTATCGGTGATATCAAAGACGGGGCAACGCAGCACAGATATTTTGGCTCCTGCCAGGATTCGAACTCACGACCCCAGCATTGAACGTCCAACACTCGAACGCTCGGCTCTCCTGTCTCCCCTGATTCCTGTTAGACGAACCAACAAGCACATATATAGAAATATATAGACACCTTCATAATAACGTCGCGTACTGATGATGATGATGATAATGATCCTTTATTTATCAACGGTAAAGCTATTGGCACAGTTACCATTTTCAAACTTGCCGTTGCTACTCTAAATTTAAAAAAAAAAAAAGAGAGAGAAAGAAAGAAAGAAAGAAGAAGAAGAAAAAAAAAATGAAGCAACAAACAAACAGTCGAGGACAATCATGAAGCAAACAACTAAATATAAGCCAAAAAATGAAGAAAGAAAAAACAAAAACAAAAAAACAGACAAACAAACAAAAATCGCAACTGTATAAGAGACTACATCTACGTTCAAAGAAAGTGAAAAAAAAAACCAAACAAACAAACAAACAAACAAACCAAAAAAAAAAAAAACCCACATCCTCACACACACACACAGACACACACACACACACACACACACACACACACACACACACACACACACACACACACACACACACACAGAGTAGGTGTCATTACAAAACATGTATGTCAAGTCAAGCAAATCAATGCGGGATGGTCTATACAAAGTGGTGGCCGTGCATTCTTAAACTTAAAGTGTGTTCTATGTGATTGCGTGTACGGCTACAGGTGAGTTGATCTAGGGATCGGAGCAGGAGAGCAAGTACCTGAAGAATTTTTCTGAGACACACTGAGACTGAAATGGTCTGCTATATAAGGTTCACTAAAAAAATTAAATAATAATAAAGTCAGTATCACACTAATTTAGTCTAACAGTGCGGATTACGACATCGCCGCCCATTCGTCAGGACTGTGACTTGCACGATTTTGTTTCGTCTCAGCGGAGCTTAAAATGTAAAATGTATATCATCATGACTGGAGCTGGATTTTGAGGTTTTCAGCTGTTCGCTCGACAGTTATCAATTAAGCAGATCGACCACTTGTTGGAAAAATTTAAAATTTCCGAAGTCGCAAAATGCATGTGAGACACGTTTCCGTCAGTTGAAATGGGCGTATCCTCAGGCTTTTCAGTGACAGTTCTATGATGAGAAAAGTCATAAACAGGAGAAAAATCGATGCTTCAACTATGGACAAGGCGGTATACCTGCACCACCAACCTCACCCCCATCCCTTCGCTCCTTCTCTGTGTGTGTGTGTGTGTGTGTGTGTGTGTGTGTGTGTGTGTGTGTGTGTGTGTGTGTGTGTGTGTGTGTGTGTGTGTGTGTGTGTGTGTGTGTGTGTGTGTTATGTATTGTCATTGTGCACACTTTTCATATGAGCCACTGGGCGAAACAACAACACCCCCCCCCCCCAAGAAAAACAAACAACAACAAAATTCGGTTCATTTTTACCGTGTCCTTCACAATAAAATTCAATAAGAGTCTAGCATCAGAGCACAAAAGCTATCCAACTGCGTTTCGAAAACAACATCACGTGGACATGTCTTGTGACAACGCGGGTACATATAGGCCTATATCATCACCTGTGGCACGCTGACCTAGCGTCTAGCTCTCCAAATGTGGCGTTCAATATATGGCTGAGTGTAGCTATGAAGAGTGGCGAACCGACTCTGATTAAAGGCCCTAATTTGAAGACTTTTAGGCTCACAGATCGTGTTGAGCTGTTTTGATGGTGTCCAGCATCACATCACTAAGACATATACACAAATACATTCACAGACAGGCTTGCGTTCAGCCGGTTGAAACACATACACAAATACATACACAGACAGGCGTGCGTTCAGCCGGTTGAAACACATACACAAATACATTCACAGACAGGCGTGCGTTCAGCCGGTTGAAACACATACACAAATACATTCACAGACAGGCGTGCGTTCAGCCGGTTGAAACACATACACAAATTATACATACACAGACAGGCGTGCTTTCAGCCGGTTGAAACACATACACAAATACATTCACAGACAGGCGTGCGTTCAGCCGGTTGAAACACATACACAAATACATACACAGACAGGCGTGCGTTCAGCCGGTTGAAACACATACACAAATACATACACAGACAGGCGTGCGTTCAGCCGGTTGAAACACATACACAAATACATACACAGACAGGCGTGCGTTCAGCCGGTTGAAACACATACACAAATACATACACAGACAGGCGTGCGTTCAGCCGGTTGAAACACTACACAAATACATTCACAGACAGGCTTGCGTTCAGCCGGTTGAAACACTACACAAATACATTCACAGACAGGCTTGCGTTCAGCCGGTTGAAACACTACATAAATACATTCACAGACAGGCTTGCGTTCAGCCGGTTGAAACACATACACAAATACATACACAGACAGGCGTGCGTTCAGCCGGTTAAAACACTACACAAATACATTCACAGACAGGCGTGCGTTCAGCCGGTTGAAACACTACACAAATACATTCACAGACAGGCTTGCGTTCAGCCGGTTGAAACACTACATAAATACATTCACAGACAGGCTTGCGTTCAGCCGGTTGAAACACATACACAAATACATACACAGACAGGCGTGCTTTCAGCCGGTTGAAACACATACACAAATACATTCTCAGACAGGCTTGCGTTCAGCTGGTTGAAACCAAAACCGCAATAGCCCCTGACAGTGTAGTTAGGGCCGCTGCTAAACGTTGCCAGGATTGGTACTTGCAGGGCTGGCAACGCTGGCAACCCTAATTAAATCGCTGGCTGCCAGCTGGCAAATCCCCCTTGCCGGTGCTGGCGCGGGAATAGAAAGCCGTTCTATTTTTCCTGGCAGCCAGCTAGCCACTGGCAGCCCCGTACAGCCAACTGACCAATCACTGCCCAAACCTTGCAACGCCGCAGGCTGCGTGTGCCGCGGATCACTTGCCCGCCAGCAGGCAGCCGAGTACGGCAACATGCAGACTGGCAGTCGTGTAACCGTGCGCTTTACCACACTCGACCTACAGCTGAGTTTTCCTCGTTTACACGGCCATCAAACGCCAGCTGCAGTGTGCTGCATTCCTAGCTCTACTAATCTCTCTCCGCTCCACTGAGTTCATTAAGGTTCACTAAAAGCATAAAGTCAGTATCACACTAATTTAGCCTAACAGTGTGGATTACGACATCGCCGCCCATTTGTCAGGACTGTGACTTGCAAGATTTTGTTTCGTCTCCGCGGAGCTTAAAATGTATGTCATCTTGACTAGAGACGGAATCTGAGGTTTTCGGTTGTTTGCTCGAAAGTTATCAATTAAACTGCTTTTTCAGCCCACCCAAATTTGAAAAAAAAAATGCAATTCTAAATTGCGAAATTTAAGTAGCTGAGCTGACCCTTCCCACCACGTGCTTGCAATGTGTTTATGTCCAGTGTGTGAGAGAATGCGTGTGACTCACGTGAGCGTGCGTGTTGGGTTCAGTTGGCGGCGCTTTGAGCCGATTCATGAAATTGGGTAAAGCGCCTATACAATACTCAGTACTCATTATAATACTTATTATTATTATTTATTATTATTAAACAGATCGACCACTTGTTTAGAGAGTTTAAAATTTCCGAAGTCGCAAAATTTATGTCAGACACGTTTCCGTCAGTTGAAATGGGCGTTCGTATCCTCAGGCTTTTCAGTGACAGTTCTATGATGAGAAAAGTCATAAAAAGGAGAAAAATCGATGCTTCAACTAAGGACCACCAAAGCCGAGCCGTATTCCTCGTTTGCACGGCCATCAAACGCCAGCTGCAGTGTGCTGCATTCCAAGCTCTACTAATCTCTCTCCACTCCACTGAGTTGTGGACAGGCGTAAGGACACAAATTGACCGTGGGGTCATGTTTGGTGTTTGTTGGAGGTACCCTGTTTGGCGAGTGTGCTAGTCTGTAGTGATTTTTGTTGTCATGAAAAAGCGTGGTTTTCGTGATTTTTGTGTTATGTAGGTCAAGGTGCATTCCAGGCGGTCGCAAAAAGAGGCAAGCTGCCAGTGAAGCTGGGACTTTTGCGCTGAGTACTAGTTTGTGTGAACTGCCTCTCTGGCCTATAGAGAAAGTAGACGTGCATTACTCCAGTGAGGCCTGAACGGAAAGGAGGCATTCAAACTTCTTGAAACTCCTGTCAGGTGCGTGCCTTTGAATGGTCTGTTCATGGTAGTAATTGCTTCTAGATTGAAGCATTTGTTAGGGGTGACTATGATGCCTGAGGCTAATAGGGAATTTGCAGGCATTTTGAGGCCCTGTGTATTTGTGTCCTTCGGCCACAGCAGCCAAAAAGGGAAACATGGCGTCAGTGTTTACGGACAGCTGAGGTTTCCTCGTTTGCACGACCATAAAATGTCAGTGTATTGCATTTGGAGCTCTGCGAATCTCTCGCAGACAGAAGTCTCTCTATTTAACATCTAATAATGGTACCAATAGCACCACTTACCTTCCGAAATATGCAGACTGAGCAGTAAAGTGTTGAGAGAATGTCTTCCACAACACAAAATGCCAAAAAAAAAAAAAAAAAAAACCAGCGAAGCCTTATTTTGTAGTCTAAACTCACAGAATCAACTAGCTAATCGGAGCAGTACGGTTTGCCTGCACAGAAATATTAGAGAAAAAGGCTATTGACGTCAGGGGGCCTATAGGGAGACTGCATCTGTCTTTACTTATTTATATACTTGCATATGCAATCGAAGATGACAGCCTCCATGGCAGAAACTCTGCGGCTGTGCTGTAACCATCCTGCTTATTCGATTGACACAATTTCTTTTTTCGCTGGCTGATTGGTCTTCCAGTTAACTCCCTGTCTTTTAGGGGAGCCGGGGTGGTCGAATGGTAGAGCGTTGGACTTCTAATGCTCGGGTCGTGAGTTCGATCCCCGCTGGGGCCAAATATTTGCGCTGGCTTTTTCATCGTTGCCCCGTCTTTGATATCACCCTATATGGTGGAAAAGGACGTTAAACCCCCAAACACCCACCCACCCCCTGTCTTTTATCGACTTCGCTTCCCATTTGAAAACGTGCTTATTCCATCTTTGATAAGCCAGCTTACGTTTTGGAACAGTTTCGCTTCGTGAGTGTGCCTGTACACTCGAAACCCTCTTATCTTGGTGATTAGTACAGCTCTTAATGCGACACAACGTTGTTTACACTTTGCGTCACAGCGGTCTGACATTGAAATTCTACGACTGTTTGTTAGTGTGGTCGCCGCGTCATCGAGTAGGCTTCTCTTGGCTCAGTGCCAGCATTACAGAGGCTGTCACTGTCCTGCTGCCTAAGTGGTGTGATAATAATAATAATAAATATTGTATACGCGCTTTACCCAATTTCATGAATCGGCTCAAAGCGCCGCGAACTGAACCCAACACGCACGCTCACGTGAATCACACACATTCTCTCACACACTGGACATAAACACATTACAATCACGTGGTGCGAAGGGTCAGCTCAGCTATTTAAATTTCGGAATTTAGAATTGCATTTAATTTTCAAATTTGGTGGGCTGAACATTTCCAAAGCAGAGGGGGAGGAAGCCGGAGTACCCGGAGAGAACCCCCCGACGATCGGCCCGAATGAACGGTGCTACATACGAGAAGGAAACTTCCTTGGCCCCGAGTGGGACTCGAACCCTCGACCTCTCGCATTGGTGACAAGTCTCTTAACCACTAGACCACCGACCGCCCTAGATACCACGGAAACAGCTCAGAACGATATGTGGGCATGAACATGGTAGCGTTAGCCTCTTTAACTCCCTATGTTTCATTGACTTCACTTCCCCTTTTAAGATTCCGAAACTTCACAGGCTGCAACGTTCATTTTGCAACAGTTACGCAGTTACAGTGCGCCTGAATGTTGGCCGAGAATTTCAACGACCCGAAACTGTTTTGTTTCGTTTAGGTTGTGTGTGGTAGTGGTTCATTTTTTGTTGTTGTTTTGTTGTTGTTTTTTGCTGCCCCAACTCTTTGCCAGTTCCAGTGGTGTTCCTCCCAGGTAATGGGTGGAATCCACGGAGGTCTCGGAAGCTGGGGCTTTTTAAAAAAATTATTATTATTATACATGATGATTGAAATGAGGATGATGGTAAGATGATGCTATGGAGATCCGTGTGGTTTGGGACTGCGGGACAGGGCCGCATTCCACGCTTCCTGTCATTAATATCCCGGCATTAACCAGGCCCGGGAACTACGGCACCTGCGGTGCCGGCCGTGTAATCATCCACATCATAAGACATGTCATACCAAGAAAAGCCTCCCCAAAGTCGCACCCGTGAAGTGGGTGAATCTCGGCTGTGTGGCAATAGCCTCCCCATTGGGCCCATAGCACACCCGCTCTGGGTAGGAGCCGACCTAGGCAGGAAAAATCCCGCTTGCCTCGGCTGGGACTCGAACCGGGTCTCCCGGTCCATGGTCCGAATGCTAACCACTACACTACGGGGGCCGGTGGTGGTTAATTTTTTAGCAATGTTAATGCAAGTCAGATCGAATTCGATCCAGTGAGACACACGAAGTTCACACAAAGACATGTGGTCGTTCTGGAGATAATTTCTGTAGTTATAATTGCTTGTGAGAAGGTATGTTTTGTTTCATTTATTTGTTTGTTTATAATACTATTCTCGCGGGCATTTGTGTGATTCAAGTGAGCGTGCGTGTTAGGTTTTTCGCCAAATATTTGAGATAAAGCGCCTATATTAATGGCATTATTATTATTATTATTATCATCCCAGATGGGGGGAAACTGTGAGAGCTTTTCTCTTGTTGTCCCGTCTTTGATGTCAACTGTACCCAATCAATCAACTGTTCGAAAATCCCGCCAAATATTTGTGCTGGCCTTTTTCTCGTTGACCCGTCTTTGATATCACCCACACGTGGTGGAGGAGGACGTTAAACTCCCAAAACACACACACACACACACACACACACACACACACACACACACACACACACACACACACACACACACACACACAACTGTTCGAAATGTGTCCTTACAAAGACCAAGCGACATCTGTCCACTAGACAACGCCATCAACTATTCCAACTATATAAAAAGTCGACAGCTGACAGTAATGACAATTCCCCCCCCCCCCCCCACAATGAACAGTCGTTTTGACAGCTTTTCGAACGTTCCCTCATCACGAAAAGCTGCTGGCCCGGGTTGCTATGTGTCACCACGCGACGCAGTCCGGTGCAGAGCAATTTTCATAAAAGCCGATCACATTCACAGTCTATACAACAGACACGCGTGCCTGATAGTAATAGGGACTGAGGTGCGGCTAGCCCAGTACAGAGCGGTGAATGGTATGCGCTCGGCCTCTATAATGTCGCGGTCCCTTTTACCCACACCATCATCGAATCGCGCGTGAAAACTCCGATATTAAGGCTGGGTGCTGCTGTCGCTGTTGCTGCAGCTGCCGCGACCGCCGCCTGTAGTAGCTGTGGTGGTATTGAAGGCAAGAGTGCTTCGGGGAGCCGTGGGACGGGAAGAGGTGGACGGCTCCAGTCAGCGGAGAGCTCTTCCAGGACCTGGGTCCGTTGCAGTGTTAAGGGGGGTGGCCGTATCACTCTTGTCAAGCTTCGTGCTCGCACGCTGTAAAGTCGTTGTGGCAGTCCGTGATGGGCGTTGACTCGGCTAGGGCGCGCCGTCATCAAGTTGCTGTAGTTGTAGCGGTGAAAAGCGGTCGGCACCTGTTGACTGCTGTCCAGGAAAAGGACGCACACACAAAAAAAGGTACTGATAAAAAGTGATTTTTAAAAAACAGACACGTAGCCACGCCTGTTTGATGTTTGCCGCCGGTTCCTGTGTACCGAGGTCTGTGACAGCTTCACGCCTGACTTCACCATGACAACGGCGTGTCGATGATGCGCGGTCAGAGTCATTTCCGCTCTGGACTTCACGCTTGACTGGTCATCGCCCAGTCAGAGGAGAGAATAGCATTATCATCGGATTCTAGGCTTTTCACGGATCTGTGACCATCATTCTCTCAACTTTGGATGCTTCTGAGACCACGAAACCTAACAGGAATCCTGGCAGAGGTTTGGAATTTTCTCTGTGTCTCAATGTTCAGACATTCAATGTCGGAAACAAAGTGTGTATTGTTCTGAAAACACAGTTTGTGTATTCGTGCGTGTTTACTTCAAAGCTCTCACCCACTACACATGTCGCAGGTTTTGTTTGTTTGTTTGTTTTTTGTTTCTTGTTTTTCATTTTGTTGTAAGTAATAGACGACGCAGTTCGTGTGCTCATTTACCAGTGGTGTTTACGGCACTCAGTTGAATCGTGCAAATTAATGTGCAGCGGGCACGGAAATTTTACGCTTTGATCGCTTAATGGTGGACCTAGACCTGTAGAATGTATCGATCGCCTACTTCAAAGACCACAATTGTGCGAGGACATTCTGTTTAGTAGCTGCTGCTGCACGCATTCTAACCGTTTTTCTTCTTCTCCCCAAATTCATTTGATCCGACAGGACGAGGCAAAGCTTGACAACACCGATATCCTGAATAGGTAGTTCTCAGTGTTTGTGGAAAAAACTAAAAGTGTGGGAGGTACATAGTAAATGTCTTACACTCCGGATCTAGAACAGACTGTGAAGTGGCTCACACAAGACTTGCACCGTTCAAAACAGAAATTCGTGGGATCTAAAACACAGAATTCACTGGAACCAATACAGTGTTCTCAGGACCTAAAACATGATCTACAGGCTTTACAGGATTCAATATAGGATTTACAGGACTGATACAGCAGTTGCAGGATCCAGAACGCAGACTGGGCTGTAAGGGCTGCAGAAGATGGAGGTTGGGCAAACAGACAGGATTTGCACCGTTCAAAACAGAAGTTCGTGGGATCTAAAACACAGAATTCACTGGAACCAGTACAGTGTTCTCAGGACCTAAAACATGATCTACAGGCTTTACAGGATTCAATATAGGATTTACAGGACTGATACAGCAGTTGCAGGATCCAGAACGCAGACTGGGCTGTAAGGGCTGCAGAAGATAGAGGTTGGGCAAACAGACAGGGAGTGGCTGGCAGATTTATCTTTGTTCCGGACGGCGAGTTAACAGCGTCATTCTCCCAGTCTCCCCATCCCGCAGAGAAAACTGTGAAGATTGAAACGTCTGTGCTTGTTGACTGTGCGAGAATCAGCAGGAGAGAGAGAGAGAGAGAGAGAAATCAACAACCCCATCGTTTTTGTTGTAGGATTGGTAAGAATCATCCACCAAAAAAAAAAAAAAAAAAAAGGAGAATGTGAAGAGAGAGTCGGTGGGTGTGTGTGCGTTTAACGTCCTTTTCCACCACGTAAGGGTGATATAAAAGACGGGGCGACGAGAAAAAGGCCAGCACAAATATTTGGCTCCAGACAGGATTCGAACTCACGACCCGAGGATTGAGAGTCCAACGCTCTACCATTCGGCTATGCCGGCTCCGCGAGAATGTGAAGAGAACTTTCTGTGGGCATAACCTGTAAGGACCAGAATACTAATCGCCAGCTGAAGATCACAAACCCAGAACGAGGGTTCTGGGGAATAACAGGACATGATAAATGAAATCAGGAACATAGATAATCAGGAATTCTAAAACCAGATATGGTGGATGTGAACAATAAAGGATAAACATAATATACACGAATTTCCTCAGAGATTGAAAAGAACAGAATACAAAGAAATACGAAAGCAACAAAAGCACAAAAGAAGTTCAAACTGCGCTGTCAGAAGTGAAACAACATCAGGACAAAAAGACGCAGAAGAAGTGTCGAGGGAATAATACAAAAACAAAAACAGTAATCTACCACAAAAACAAAAATAAAAAAAATAACAAATAATAAAAATAGCTAAATAACAAATAATGAAAATAACAAATAATGAAAATAACAAATAATGAAAATAACAAATAAAAAAATAACAAATAATGAAAATAACAAATAATGAAAATAACAAATAATGAAAATAACAAATAAAAAAATAACAAATAATGAAAATAACAAATAATGAAAATAACAAATAATGAAAATAACAAATAAAAAAATAACAAATAATGAAAATAACAAATAATGAAAATAACAAATAATGAAAATAACAAATAAAAAAATAACAAATAATGAAAATAACAAATAATGAAAATAACAAATAATGAAAATAACAAATAAAAAAATAACAAATAATGAAAATAACAAATAATGAAAAATAACAAATAAAAAAATAACAAATAATGAAAATAACAAATAATGAAAATAACAAATAATGAAAATAACAAATAAAAAAATAACAAATAATGAAAATAACAAATAATGAAAATAACAAATAAAAAAATAACAAATAATGAAAATAACAAATAATGAAAATAACAAATAATGAAAATAACAAATAATGAAAATAACAAATAAAAAAATAACAAATAATGAAAATAACAAATAAAAAAATAACAAATAATGAAAATAACAAATAAAAAAATAACAAATAATGAAAATAACAAATAATGAAAATAACAAATAATGAAAATAACAAATAATGAAAATAACAAAATAACAAATAATGAAAATAACAAATAATGAACAACGACATCAGCTGAAATGATGAAAACTAACAAATACACGACACCAGCTGGAATAATGAACAAATAACAAATAAAAGGCATCAGCTGCAAGATTACGGACAAAACAGAGCCTCTTACATCACCCTCATCAACTATATTCAGCAGCAGCAGCAGCACGACCGCAGGAGGTGTGCGCCATAGCTTTGTCCCCACACCAACGTCCCCAGGGGGTTGATTACGGAGTTTTTACCGTGACGAAACTGTGGCTGTGTATTCTGATCCACCCCGCAGGAGATAATTACCTCAGCTAGCTGGTCAGCCAGCGCTTTTGTCATGCTTCTCTGCCGAATATTGTCGCGCCAGAACCACAACCCTCAGGACAGAAGGCAATGAGGTGTGTCATTGGGGCTTTTATTGAAGGTGGGAGAATAGAAGAAGAGGAAGAAGACGTGAGAGCTATAAGTTATGTGTGCAAATTTATGATCGACCGGTTCGTTTACTAGAATGAGGACGGATAACAAACAACGCAAAAGGAAAAAAAAAAAAAGCCAGAGCAACTTCTCCGGAATTGCGTTCTAGATTGAACTGAAAATTATTTGTGTGTGGACAACAGAAAAAAAATTCCAAACTTCGTCGGAACTGCGATCTTAGGTTAAACATTCTGAAGACAACACGTCTATTAAAAAAAATTCTAAATTTTTAAGGAATTATATTCTAGTTTGACATGGAAATGATACCTTTGTGTACACTTCTCACTAGTCATTCGTTTCTAACGAGGCAGTTTAGGAGACAGAGGGAATTTATTTCGGAAATTGTTTGTTTGCGCCGTAGCGGCCACCTTGTTGGCCCTTATTTCAGGCCTTTCCATAGATAACAGGGACCCTCTGTCCATGTGTGTGTGTGTGTGTGTGTGTGTGTGTGTGTGTGTGTGTGTGTGTGTGTGTGTGTGTGTGTGTGTGTGTGTGTTGTGTATTATTGTATTGCTTACCTGCATACGGGAACTGATCAGATGCCCAGTGAGAATGGGAACCTGATCTTTCTGATTGTTTCCGATCCTACACGTGGTAGCGTCAGCTGTAGCCTAAGCTAATGGTTTCATCGCTCAAACTCCACAGCTTTGCACAACGAGGCAAAATCGTTAATGTTCTGAGCTTGGGATGAACAGCATGGCAGAAAGTTATCTCTCTTATTGATCCGCGCTTGAGCTGACAGACGAGTTAGACAAACCGGTGCAGTGTGCTGTATGGTACTTAGATGGGATGCTGGTGAAAGAGAGCCTGTTTGCTGACTTTTCCTTTCAGTCTTCGCAAAAACACGACAGTAAGTGATTGTATTCAAACCATAATGATTACAGTGTTGTGTGTGGTAATTAAATGCTGGGGAAAGCTCGTTTTTCCGACTTGCGCTTTCTTCGCAAAACACAACAGTGAGTGACAGTTCAAAAACCTAATACAATGTTCTGCGCGGTACTTAGATGCTACTGAACGGGCGTTTCGGTAATACGATGTACTTAGATGCTGGTGAGAGAGCATTTTTTGCTGACTAATCCTTTCTTCGCAAAAACACAACAGTAAGTGATAGTACACAAACCATTACAGTGTTGTGTATGGTAATTAAATGATGGCGAAAGCTCGTTTTGTTGGCTTTCGCTTTCGTCGCAAAACACTACAGTGAGTGATAGTTTAAAAACCTAATACAATGTTCTGCGCGGTACTTAGATGCTACTGAACGGGCGTTTCGGTGACTTTTCCTTTTCTCGCAAAACACCACAGTTAGTGACAGGACGTAAACCAGTACAGTATTGTGTTCTCGCAAACCATCTCTGGTTTTGTAAGGGTCCCTGAAGCGCTGAAAACTCTGCAGCTGTGACAGAGTTGCCTGGATTCTGCACAGTCGAAGGAGTCGCAGTTTTTAAAAACGCAATGTTTGCGGCTTTTTGCCGAGATTGCAGACCTTTAAGGTGCTAGTGAAATCTCGTTTTGCTGACTTTCTTTTCTTCCCAAAACAACACAGTGATCACAAACCAGTACAGTGTATCACTGTGTGGTACTCGACCTCATATTGCTGCCCTCTGTTTTTCTCGGCAAAACACCACAGCGAGTGACAAGAGACGAACCAGTTCATGAATTCAGTGCTCTGTACTGTATGGTATGTCAATTTTGGAGAGAGAGAGAGAGCGTTTGCAGACTTGTCCTGTCTCCTCAAAACACCACAGTTTTTGACTTTGTGGCGCGTGAGCGTCCTTCAAAAGCCAAGAACGCTGGGATATGTTTGCGAGTCTTTAGGTGCGAAATGAATGTGTTCCAGCGCCAGTGACTGCGGAACGAATTTGTCAGCCAACGACCGGAAGGAACCCAGCTGATCAGCAAAGCCCACTGAATTTCGGAACTCATCTTTCTTCTGTCGGATCTGACAGTGGGTTCTCGCTGGCCAGCTATGCATAGTCTGGTGGATTCCTTACGCAGAGGAGTGATTGTCAAGTGGTTCTTGGCGGACGAACCTGTTTGTCGGGAATTTCAATGGGAATAGGAAACCCAGTCATTGGACTCCTGGACAAAAGATGTTGGAAAGCTGATTAAGTCTGTTGGACTTGAAACCACAGTTTGCCTAATTAACTGGTGGGACTAAACCGAGAAAACACGTGCTTGTGAGTGTACCACAAAGGTAGGGACTGTGAGCAGGGTATCTCACGGCTGAGGTGGATTTTCGGTTTACTTCCTGTACTGGGCCCGTATGTAATAGTCGAGGTTAGGGCTTTTAGCCCCGGGTTAGAGTCTAATCTCGAACTAAAGTAGTTCTAGGGTTAAATTTTCTGTTGTTTTTTGTTTTCAATCAGGAAGCGGGTCCATTCCAGCAAGGTGCCTATGCCGTTATCGAAGATTTTTTGTCTGTATTTCTTCGCTTCCTTTTTCATTTAATTTTGTTTTGGGGTTTCTTTTGTCCTAGTCTGGGTTAGGCCCGGAGCCGTGGGTTAAATTAACCTCGAGTTTTACATACGGCCCTGGACAAAAGATGTTGGAAAGCTGATTAAGTCTCTGTTGCACTTGAAATCACAGTTTGCCTAATTCAGTGGTGGGACTAAACCGAAAAATCACGTGCTTTTTAGTGTACCACAAAGGTCACGGCTGAGGTGGATTTTCGGTTTAGTTCCTGTACTGAAATTGTAACTAGGCTTAGATTAATCTAGCTGTTGTAGTTAACACTGTGTCTCGCATCTTTGTGATAGGGAGCGACACAATTTGAAAGTCAAGCTTACGTTTCAGGTTTCCCTGTGGCACCGTCTCATCTCCTCGCCGTCTTTGGTATACTCAGCATCAACCTCTCCTGACCGAAGGGACTGCATCCCAGCCTCTGGCGAACTTGACGTGCTAGAAAACTCAAGTGGCAAATAACTGATCATATCACGTGGTTCACGAAAGGGGAAAAATGGACGGTGCTTATTCTCCTCCTGTCATGCAGTGTCCGAGAACGACGCCAAATCTTTTTTCGGGTGAATCTGATTTCGACTGATGAAAACCCGATTTAAGGTGTTGATAAAGCAAGTCCCGAAGACAAACCGTCTGAAGAGTCTGATCAATAGAGTGGTCTAGGAACGAAATCAGCGGCAGAAGGTTCTGACCTAAGTGGTCTCGTGGGAGAGACCTGTCATTGCCGGAACGACTTAAAACCGAGCGGTGACGAGTTGCCAGAACGGTCTGGACAGTACTGGCGTATCTGGTGACAGGTGTGGTTTATGTTTCACCTTCATGTATGTCTGATCAGGCGCTTGTGGCTGACTCGTGTGAGACTATCTGAGGAAGCTCATTAACTTGCCTTTTCGCGTAGGATTACGTTTTGCTGTTCAATGCTAGAGTGCTGCAACTCTGTGTGAAGGATCAGCTCCGCGCGCGAACTGGAAAAATTCGAGAAACTGTCTCAAGTTCGAACTGGTCTCTGGAATTAGTACTGTTGGTACGTCACTTTACTCGATATCGTTCACGGATACGACCACCGCTGGGTAGCTGGACTACTGACGAGGCCATTGACACGACACGAAACTCCACTTAGTGAAAAACTAAACGCAGCGGCCATTGCAACTCGATACGGTTAATATATGATGGTGGCAGTGACATGATACAGGGACGTACATCGATCTTCACTAACGTACACAAATGGTGAGGCTAATTGTGGATACGCGTGGATACTGACCGTGAACCCACAGCAGATTTACAGACGATTTTGTTGCCGGGAGTCCGCAAAATGGCGACTTGGTGGCCAAGCCCAGGATAACCACAAGCCTTTGAACATCGCCCGCCTTTTTTTCCGAGAAGAGGCTGTCGCTGGACAGAACATTGTGCTCCTTGAGAGAGAATAAGGGCGAAGCAGGCGGCCAGTTCTGTGTAAGACCTACGATTTGTTGTTACTTTCTGGCTGACCGGAACAGACAGACATCTGGTGGAGCGACAGTTTGGCAAGTGAAAGGGCGTTCCGCATTGTCTAAACTTCGTGTGGGAGAATGCTCCCAAACCCTGTTTGACTTGATCAGGTGGTGCCCTTGTTGATGGACCGGAATCAGTTCTACCTCTAGACGCAACCATCTGACTCAGGATTACCTCCTGGCTGACTTTACGTTTACAGCTTCGTAGGCCTGGCTGCTGAGCAGGTCTGCTTGTTCGCGCGATGGGCGTTCCTGGCGGGAGGACTGAGGGTCTTGCATCGGGCTGATCCCGATGAGCCATCGTGAGGAATGTCTCGGCCAGGGAGGCGAGGCTGCTGCTTGGTGCTGCACCTGAAGGAGGACAACGCCCGCTTTATTCTCCTCGCCATCGTCATGTGCGTCTACATGGCGGCCGGCGCCGGGATCTTCATGCTGCTGGAAGGCAGCAACGAGGAAACGGAGAAGGACGACTACTCGCAGATGCTGAAGGAGTTCATGGACCGGAACCCGTCCGTCAACGAGACTGAACTGAGGGAGCTGCTGCGGAAGCATGCGCTGGCGGATGCCGCGGGAATTGTGGGAGATAAGCGGCCCCGGTGGGACTTCCCCGGATCGTTTTACTTTGTGGGCACTGTGGTCTCTACTATCGGTGAGTACACACGTCTTTATCAGTTTCTGCTGAATTTCTTTCAGGTCCGTTGATGACTCATTTCTAACTTTGTGGAGATCAGAATAGACGTTCATTGAATCATTTTATTCACAAACACATCGGATACGACGCTTCACTCCACTCACTCATTCAGCTTTGTAGATCTCAGAATAGATGGTCATTTCATTCACGCACACTGGATACGACTTTTCATTCATTCATTCATTCATTCTTACGCCTCACATATGTTTCCGTTGTGTTAGTTATCAATCTGCACTCCCAGGAATTACGTTTATGCTTCATGACCTTCTAGTTTCTACACCAGAGGCACTTGGCCTTCTTGTGTATGAAATTGTTTTCTCCACATGGCTGATTCGTACTGGCGGGAAGTCTATAACAGATCTCTAGTGTTGCAGGAGAGCAATATTAAGTATTTTTAACACTTAAGATGTGTGTGTGTGTGTGTGTGTGTGTGTGTGTGTGTGTGTGTGTGTGTGTGAGAGAGAGAGAGAGAGAGAGAGAGAGAGAGAAATGACCTTTATTTGACAGCATAAGCTGATGGTCTGTAGACGATTTTTTGGAGAGAGAGAGAGAGAGAGAAATGACGTTTATTTGACAACAGCATAAGTTGATGGTCTGCACGCCATTTTTTGGAGAGAGAGAGAAAGAGAGAGAGAGAGAGAGAGAACTTTTATTTGACAGCATAAGCTGATGGTGTGTACACGATTTTTTGGAAAGAGAGAGAGGAGGGGGGGGGGCGCGGGGGGGGGGGGGGAGCGAGTTCTGTACAGTTTTAGATGTAGCCATAACAACCAAACGTCAAGTAGAAGGGGCAGGGAAAACCCCCAGCACCTTACGGCTTACGATTATTTTCTGCAGCTAATCAGCTCCTTCCTTCCAGCACATCTGCGTACCCGTATTTGATATTGACTGCATGACACTAGCTTGGACACAACGCTGGTTGGTTGGCCGATCTCATGATGAAAATAATCTCAGTGGTACTGTCGCAGTTCAAATCGAACCTGAAGGCTCACCTCTTCCGTCAGGCCTTTCACACTTAAGTAGTCTGTTACTGTTTCAGTGCCTTTGGCTGTAATTGCATATCTGCATCAGGCCGGGATGTGCAGCGTTGGTAAAAATTAATTCAATGTTGCCCCAAAACGCAAGTCACCAGGGTAAACAGCCGGCAGCGGCACGCGCGTCAGCCCGGAAGTAGGTCACTGACCAAGTTCGCGATGTGAGACATATTCATGTTCCATCGCGAGGTCGTAACTTGTGCAGAGATTTCACATGAATTTTGAAAAATAACAGTTAAAAATAACATTGTTTTAAGTCGAGGTTGTATATTTACGTGACGGTGTCGAGTGGAGTGCGCACGAATATGGTAGTTAGAGGAGTCAAGACATGGTTTTACAAAAACGACATTTAGTGGTTAGCACTTCGGAACATGGACCGGGAGACCCTGGTTCGAGTCCCAGCCGAGGCAAGCGGGATTTTTCCTACCTAGGTCGGCTCCTACCCAGAGCGGGCGTGCTATGGGCCCAATGGGGAGGCTGTTGCCACACAGCCGAGATTCACCCACTTCACGGGTGCGACTTTTTGGATGCTGCCCTTGGTATGACACGTCTTATGATGTGGATGATTACACGGCCGGCACCGCAGGTGCCGTAGTTCCCGGGCCTGGTTAATGCCGGGATATTTTTGACGGGAAGCGTACAATGCGGCCCTGTCCCGCAGTCCCAAACCACACCGATCTCCATAGCATCATCTTACCATCATCCTCATCTCCATCATCATTCATAATAAAACAAATGCCCCAGCTTCCGAGCCCTCCGTGGATTCCAACCATCACCTGGGAGGAACACCACCATTTTTTTTTCAGCAGCCCAAAAAAAAAATTAGGGTCGGGGGAAAAAATAGGGTCGGTCGGGTTACCAGAAACAACATTTTTTTTTTTTTTTTTTGGCCTTAGATTTCATCGCGAAGCCGCAGTACGTAAGGTCAGTAGCTAACGCTGGATTGTGGACAGGTCAGAGTGACCCCAGCATTGTCCCCTGCGGCGAGAGTAAAGACCAAGACATCGCACACGATACAGCTCGTTGGCGAAGTAGGCCTAAAGCGCTGGCAAACCAGTGTTTTCTTCTCTGTGTGCTGCACCTGACAAAGAAGGGCTATTGATTGGCACTTATTAAACGCCTGCATTTCACTGATAGCGTATAGACCGTACGTTTGTTAAAAGCTGGATCAAAGGTTTTTGCCTCTCTCTCTCTCTCTCGTGTGGATAATTATGTGTGTGTGTGTGTGTGTGTGTGTGTGTGTGTGTGTGTGTGTGTGTGTGTGTGTGTGTGTGATTTCTTTGTAGTGTAGTTTTCCTAGTTGAGCAAGGACAAGATAGAAGACAGTTCTTTGTGCCTATACCTTTTTTATCCTTGGAAAGTAGTTTCATTTTATTCCATTTCATCTCTCTCTCTCTCTCTCTCTCTCGGAGCCGGGGTGGCCGAATGGTAGAGCGTTGGACGTCTAATGCTCGGGTCGTGAGTTCGTATCCCGGTTGGTGCCAAATATTTGTGCTTTTTTTTTGTTTGTTTTTGTTTTTTTAATCGTTGCCCCGTCTTTGATATCACCCGTATGTGATGGAAAAGGACGTTAAACCCCCAAACACCCACCCTCTCTCTCTCTCTCTCTCTCTCTCTCTCTCTCTCTCTCTCGTTTTTCCCATTGACGTGACATTTCCTTGACATACACGAATTGATTTTTTTTTTTGTCTCGTCTCTGAGTGATGTTTTAGTGGTACGAAAGAAAAGGACAAAATAATATCTTTCCTTTTTTTAAAAAAAAAAAAAAGTCTGTCTTTGCATTTTACAGAGGGCCTAGTGTCACTCAATAAACCATGCACCAGGACTAACGAACCATCTGAACTATTTTTCAGCCGGGCCAGGTCCGCACTCGTGAGGTATGAGCTAGGCGTGCCCATTATGTATGGACCAGATATCGCTGGGGATGTAAGGGAAGTAGACAAAGATGCGATATACGTTTTTTTTTCACGTTTTCTGTACTGCTTCCGCCTCAAGGGGCGGGATCCCCCTTTGGAGGTCTGCACTAAGCTGATCACATTAGCCGATGTAGTGTAGCTTTTGCGATGTGGCACTCCGCGTAACTTGAGGTCTACTTGCAGACACCTAGCTGTAAGATGATGATGATGATGATGATGATGATGATGATGAAAGGTTTATAGTCAGGGTAGAGCATTTAGGCATTGCTGCCCATCTTACAAGCTGTCCTGCTATTCTGAAGTATGCTGAACAACAAACTACAAACTATCTAGAAAAATGAAAGAGAGATAGGGTACACATGATATACAAATCAAAACATACGTGGCAGTCGGTTGTGATTTTGGCTGCATGCCCAAGGAAAACCTTGTACTTCATAGCCATCATTGCTATGCAAAAGAATATATGTAACACATTTCTATATACATGTATATGGACAGTGTTGAATGAGCGTGTCGTGTGGAATTTGTTTGAAATTTACAAATCTGGAAATGGTTTGGACACCCAGTGGTAAAGAGTCCCACATGGATGCCCCTGAGAAAGACAGGCTACATTTAGAGATATCAACCCTTGTGCGAGGCACTGGGAGCAGACTGTTCTTCGTGTTGTGTGTGTGTGTGTGTGTGTGTGTGTGTGTGTGTGTGTGTGTGTGTGTGTGTGTGTGTTTATATTATGTTTGAAATTAAAAATGGCACCTAGACTGAATTCACTCTAAGGTAACAGGAAACGGAAACCATAGGGACAGAAAACTGCATCACCCGTAACTACCGATTTTATCAAATCAGTTCTTCTCGCAGAAACACCCCATTAATAAGGACCAAGGAATTTCAGTTTCTCTTCACGCAAAAAAAAAACAACAAAAAAACAACCCCAGTCATTGTAAAATCCGAATTCGTCAGATAAGTTCTCGCAGAAGCCTTCTAACAATGAGAACCAAGGAATTTCGATTTCTCTTCTCGGGGGAAAAAAGTCATTGTAAAATCCAAACTCCTCTTGCTGATCAAGCGAAATACGAGATTTGATTTGTCTGTGCCCACGTTGTCGCCCATGCGAACCCCTGTTTGGCCCCTCTACGTCGGGGACCACGTAAAAAATCGAATTACTCTAGATCTGAGTCTCTACATCTAATACTGGGGGGTAATGAACATGGCCCGAAATGTTTCAGGTGGTACTACGATTCAAATGTTGCAACGACGAGTGGGTGGGGGCGTGTTTGGGGGTTTAACGTCCTTTTCCACCACATAGGGTGATATCAAAGACGGGGCAACGATGAAAAAGCCAGCACAAATATTTGGCCCCAGCCGGGATCGAACTCACGACCCGAGAATTAGAAGTCCAACGCTCTACCATTCGACCAACCCGGCTCCCCGTTGGAACGACGATTGCTCTTAAGTAAAGTCACGTGTCGTGTCGTGGCGGAAAGAATCTGGCGAGGAAAAATCTCGAAAAATTATGTCATTATCCAACATTTCCACGGGTTACTGGTCCACGGGAGGTAATTCCATTGTTCAGTTCGGCGACTTCGCATTGCAAATTCTTATTACCCGCCATCGCGCGATCTCTCGGCAAAGCCGGGTACATCTGCTAGTTCGCGCGTGAATGCTCATACGTTTCACACACATAATAATAATAATAGTAATAAGTATTGTATAGGCGCTTTACCCAATTTCATGAATCGGCTCAAAACTGAACCCAACACGCACGCTCACGTGAATCACACGCATTTTTTCACACACTGGACATAAACACATTACAATCACGTGGTGCAAAGGATCAGCTCAGCTATTTAAATTTCGGAAGTCAGAATTGCATTTATCTTTCAAATTTGGTGGGCTGAACATTTCCAATTGAGAGCAAAAAAGTCGTCAGAGACCTTTGAAACAAAGTAACAGCAGGGAAAATGCCCGCCATGTTGATTGTCCCCCGTGTTATAACGTGTCTGTCCAGTTCCGCCAACAATCAGCTTGTGAGTCTGTCCGGGTGCGTAGTGGGCGCCGCCAGGCCGTTACCGCTTGACTGATCACAAGTTTCATCGAATTCGATATCATAATGTTGTTATAGCAAGATGCAGTGCTATCACTGGGATGTGACCCGAAGCCGAGGGGGTTTACGATATGAGAATACGTTACATCCACCAATCAGAAATTGGGTTACATCCCCACCAATCAGATTGCGGGCTGCAGCAGTGCTCCGCTAATCGGATGTTCGCTCGCGCGCGGGTTTGACCTTTTAGCGAAATGGACCAAAAGAGTATTAGATGAGATTTTTTTTTTTTTTTTTGAAAGCAGAGCAAGGGAGGTTGAACAGGGAGGTTCGGGTCAACTCAATGTCAACTTTGTCTTTCTGTTCTGTCAGTGTTGACACGTGTGTGTGTGTGTGTGTGTGTGTGTGTGTGTGTGTGTGTGTGTGTGTGTGTGTGTGCACTGTATTCCACTTGTTTATTAAACATGCCAAGTCATATTATGCTTTTGCATTTTGACGAGACAGCGCCGCTAATATGTATATAATAGTTATTACACAAATACTAGTATCATTTACTGTTCTAGCTTGCAGCATTAACATCGCTGTGTCTAACTCCGCACATGTTTCATAGATCAGGACAAAGCACACACACACACACACACACACACACACACACACACACACACACACACACACACACACACACACACACACACACACACACACAGAGAGAGAGAGAGAGAGAGAGAGAGAGAGAGTAGTGAGAGAGTGAGAGAGAGAGACAGAGAGAGAGAGGGGTATGTACTTGTTTATTATTATGGAAACAGATGTGCGCGCATGCGGCAAGCAGAGAACTGTACAGAGAGAGAGAGAGAGAGAGAGAGTCAAGACTCCAGAATTTATTTGTTAAATCGGTTTAGGCCGACGGCCCTTGACAATGGCTAAGGTGGCACTCACATCGGTACAGTGCCGTAGACTGCTAGCAGGAAGCTGAAACTTTCAGCATAATGCATGTACTAAATTCAGAAACTTACAAAATATAATGCAATATATTACACGAAACTATGAGTGAGAGTCACTCAAAAATATCAGTGTACCAGAGAGAGAGAGAGAGAGCTAGAGCTAAGAGGATGTGTGTGTGTGTGTGTGTGTGGTCGGGATGGCGGAGGGAGGAGGGCGGAGAGGTAAAGATCGTGTGCGCTTAAATACATGTTAAATACATGGCTGTCAGGCTGTGTCCCGCCGGTGCGGCCCCGGGCCATTACTGGTCTGGAGTCGCGCCATTTACTGGGTAATGTTGCGGGCAGTCCATGGCTATGGTCATTACAACCTAGTTCCTCAGTCAGACTCTGACTGATGTGTTTTTGTCCTCGGTCGTGTTATTTCGTATTGTTATGGATTGTGGAAGGGGGTAGTGTAAGCCTTTCGTTTTTGTTGTTGTTGTTGTTGTTGTTGTTTTTGTTTCAATCTTTCTGTAGTGTGTGTGTCACGGTGTGTGTGTGTGTGTGTGTGTGTGTGTGTGTGTGTGTGTGTGTGTGTGTGTGTGTGTGTGAGTGAGAGAGAGAGAGAGAGAGAGAGAGAGAGAGTGTGTGTGTGTGTGTGTGTGAGAGAGAGAGAGAGAGAGTGTGTGTGTGTGTGTGTGTGTGTGTGTGTGTGTGTGTGTGTGTGTGTGTGTGTGTGTGTGTGTGTGATATCTTTCAGTAGTGTGTGTCAGTCTGTCTATGTGTGTTTAATCGGTGCGCAGTTTATCTGGCCGCATTACACAGGTGTCATTTTAGGTTGATGTCCTGCAAGTACAAAGCGAGTTTTTCGCGTATCATTATGACTCGTAAATTTGTCATGCGTACCATTATCGGCCCCGACAACTTAGTTCTAAAATACAGCAGCTGCACGATGCTTGGAACGATTATAATTGTCCTCTCTCTCTCTCTCTCTCTCTCTCTCTCTCTCTCAAAGATCAGGAGAAGGCAATCCCATTCTTTCTTTTTCTTCCCCTTTTAAGCACTTCTTGCTATTGCAACACCGTTACCTTACCTCATTTCCATACATCACTCCCTATTCTCCAGATGCCCGGTCTTCAACCGACCAATCACAACCCACTTTCAACCACCCCGCCTCTCCACCCACCATCCCCACCCCCATCCACCTATATCCACTCTTGCCCAGCTTTCGGACCGATCTAGTCAGCGCATGCCATCATCCAGGCCCATGGCAACCACCTGGGTCTCAGAAGCTGAGCAATGATTTTGCTGTCTTCGGTTTCCTTGTCAATAAATTACAGTAAATAGTCAGTGCCACCGTACACGCTTAACGCAATCGGATCAAACCATAGCAAAAGATACAAATGAATTACCCAAGCGTGGTGGTGCTTGCTGGAAGGTCAGATGTGCTGCAAATTAAAGGAAACAGCTGGATTTTGACAGAAAGCGGTCGATATGCAGCGTTATTAAATCATCTCGGATATCATTCTCAAGTGGTACACTGGGTCGTTCAGCGGCCGTGTACGCAACAAGACGCAAACTGTTAGTACAGTTGGGATGACCGCTGTAATATTTCCACAGTGTACCTAGGGTACCTCTTAGTTCAGCGTGGGTGAGTCAGATTGGACGGGCGTTTTTCCAGTGCAGTGCTGTTTCACATATCATAGTACCTTCATTCAGTGGGTTCCCACGTCATAACAACGCGTTTTCTTTCCCATTTCCCATTCCCATTTCCCACGCCATAGCAACGCATTTTCTTTCCCATTTCCCATTCCCATTTCCCACGCCATAGCAACGCGTTTTCTTTCCCATTTCCCATTCCCATTTCCCACGCCATAGCAACGCGTTTTCTTTCCCATTTCCCATTCCCATTTCCCACGCCATAGCAACGTGTTTTCTTTCCCATTTCCCATTCCCCACGCCATAGCAACGCGTTTTCTTTCCCATTTCCCATTCCCATTTCCCACGCCATAGCAACGCATTTTCTTTCCCATGTCGGTTAGAGGGATTCAGAAGGGTCTTTGTCAAGCAGAAACTGATTAATGTGACCCTTCACCACGAAATGAGTCGTCTTGTAACATGAACAAATAGCACAAGAAGACTCATTTCGTGGGGTCACATTTGTACTATCACGTCACTACAATCTAAAGATAGGTAGGTGCCGTTTTGACCCTTTTTCGGGTTTGGACCTGTATGCAAAAATCAGGCAAGATTAATTAACGGTACCTTAACGGCTCTTACTGCAGCAAACACGAGTATAATCAATGTGCAACACTCCCACTTAGCAAAATCTAAATTCATGCAGACATAATCATTAATTACGTGTTTTTTGGGTTGGGTTTTTTTTTGTTGTTGTTGATTTGTTTTTTTTTTTTGTTTTTTTTTTTGGGGGGGGGGGGTGTTTGTTTGTTTGTTTGTTTGTTTGTTTTAGGGGGGAGTCGGTGGTCTAGTGGTTAAGAGACTTGTCATCAATGCGAGAGGTCAGGAGTTCGAGTCCCACGCGGGGCAAAGAATTTTTCCTTCTCGTATGTGGCACCGTTCATTCGGGCCGATCGTCGGGGGTTATCCCCAGGTACTCCGGCTTCCTCCCCCTCTGCTTTGGAAATGTTCAGCCCACCAAATGTGAAAAATAAATGCAATTGTAAATTCCGAAATTTGAACAGCTGAGCTGACCCTTCGCACCACGTGATTGTAATGTGTTTATGTCCAGAGTGTGAGAGAATGCGTGTGATTCGCGTGAGCGTGCGTGTTGGGCTCAGTTTGCTGCGCTTTGAGCCGATTCATGAAATTGGGTAAAGCGCCTATACAATACTCATTACTACTTTTTTTTTTCTTTTAGTGAGGCTACTAGTGCACCCCCCCCCCCCCCCCAACTTATTTTGTAGGAACTGAGTTAATAAGACAAAATTCAAATCTGCGACCATGTGTCTAAAAAAAACAAAACAAACAAACGAACAAACAAGAAACAAAAACCAACAACAATAATCAGTGGAAACTCGAAACCCGGAACCTTGCACCTGAGACCAGTACTTCACAAACTGAGCTACCGGGAACCCCCCCTCAGACCGGCTCCAAAAAGGTGAAAATGACATTAGCCGCGAAGAGCATTGGGAATGGCGTGTCGCGAAATCGTGATAATTTTCGCTGGGTTTTTAGCGCGACTGCTATTGACGTTTGACGCCGGAGGGCATTGTGACGATTTATTTTTAAACTGCCTTTCCCAGGTCTGAAACTTCCGTTTCATATTGATCATTTGTGTTGAGGTGTTGTTGTTTGTGAGGTTTTGTGGCCGGGTAGATCTTGGGTGGCGCAGAGAAAACAGAGAGAGAGAGAGAGAGAGCGCGCACACACACACACACACACACACACACACACACACACACACACACACACACACACACACACACACACACAGACAATGACAATGACAAATGTTTTATTTAGTTTAGGCTTTTCGGCCCAACAGAGAGAGAGAGAGAAACTGTGGGAGGAGGGAGCCGAGTGATGATGATGATGATGAATGATGATGATGATGAATGATGATGATGATGTGCCTATTACTTAATACTGGCAGTCGTTAGGCAGTCTTACGGACTGTCCTTCTAAGACTTATTTTAAAATCAAACATGCTGGAAAACGTCTTAACAAAAGGACATAAAGGCTGTATGTAAAATCTTGGAGGTGCGGTGGGGCAATGAAGAAGTATAACATTCATAAAAATATATGTAACATAATTCTGACAGCAGACACGCACACGCACACGCACACGCACATGCGCACGCACACGCACGCACCTGCCCAAGTAATCATAATTTGCATCAAGCACCAATATCCAGCCTGCACTCCACGGACCACGAAAATCACTAAGCCGCCCTCTAAACAGAGCACCAGGGGGGTCATGTGGGACAGCCATTGGGATGGTCAACAGAGTGACGGCCCCTTGCAATAGGAAGCTGGCGGGAGATTGCCTCCCGTTAATTATTGAAGCAGGTAACAATGACGTATCGATCCAGGAGGTCACGGTCTGTTGACCGGAGTCAGGCACACCAAACATCTCTCCGAGTGGTCGCGGATCAATGATTGTGTTTGCGGTTCGCCGCTGTACCTGCGCTGGCTACCTGGCTACAGGTGAGGGAGTGATTTGTGCCAAGAGCCTCTGAGAGAGAGAGAGAGAGAGAGAGATGGATGGAGGACCGTCAGCACGCCAAACTTTTGCTGGTGTCGGATGTCGGGAGAGGTTCGATACCGGGAGACCCGGTAGTCAGGCTCCGCTACTGTGTGGGCAGAATATCGTACGCCCTACGACTAATAAAATCAGTATAGGCTGAAATTCACAAGACTACTATGGACCGGGAGACCCGGGTTCGAGTCCCAGCCGAGGCAAGCGGGATTTTTCCAACCTAGGTCGGCTCCTACCCAGAGCGGGTGTGCTATGGGCCCAATGGGGAGGCTGTTGCCACACAGCCGAGTTTCACCCACTTCACGGGTGCGACTTTGGGGGTGCTTCCCTTGGTATGACACGTCTTATGATGTGGTTGATTACTCGACCGGCACCGCAGGTGCCGTAGTTCCCGGGCCTGGTTAATGCCAGGATATTTATGACAGGAAGCGTGGAATGCGGCCCTGTCCCGCAGTCCCAAACCACACGGACCATAGCTTCATCTTACCATCATCCTCATCTCCATCATCATGCATAATAATAATAAAAAATTGCCCCAGCTTCCGAGCCCTCCGTGGATTCCACCCATTACCAGGGAGGAACACCACTGGAGCCGGCAAACAGTCGTGACAACAACCAAAAAAAAAAAAAATTCATAAGACTGGCTGGCGATGCGCATCATCAGTCCTTTGTTCTAAAGAACGTAGGGCAATGTCCTTTACACTAGGATTCTGCGAGCTCAGTGAGTAGCTTTTGCTGTAGTTAAAGTCTTGGTTTTTTTGTTTTGCGTTGGTTGCTTTACTGTCTGATCCAGTTATAAATCATCAGTGCGTGCAGTGTGTAATCCGTTTCTCGGTTCCTTGCCATTAACACTTACAAATACATACATACATACATGCATACATACATACATACATACATACATACATACATACATACATACATACATACATACATACATACATGCATGCATGCACACATATATTCGTACATGTCATTGAAATTAATTTACCCAGCGTTTACGTGTCCCTGTTTCTTTGTTTAATCAAAATCGTTCGTTTGGTTTAAACATTTTTTTTATTATTATTCATTGAAGGATCACCGTCAAACAGTAAATAACATTGTAAGAGAGCACAGCAAGTATAAACTTATGTACGTGCTCATCTGAGCCAATTTACATAAAAGCATGGCGGAGAATTTGGCGCGAAAAAAATGGATTGAAATGTAAAGATGTAGGGAAAAAGATAAACAAAGATGATTGCTTATCCGTTGTTGCTTACATTCCTATTCCTGCCTTCTTGTCTGTACTCAGTGAACGCCGTCTGTCGTCAAGAAATCGAACGTCAGTTCACAGAACAAACACACATAGGAAAGGATGGTAAATGTGCATCTAGGCTGCTGCAGACAAGAATAATCACACACATCAAATGGAGGAGGCAAGTGCAAATCGTCAAACAAGAAACACACATTTCACCCAAGCAGCATTTTTTAAAAAAATGTCGCTACATCGGATTAGCCTGATCCTGACAATATCAGGCAAAAACATTACACAATGAAGCTGTACGTGTGTTAGTTTAAAGGCGCTATCGTTACCATTACTAGGTTTTACACAGGGATTCTTCTTCTTCATCTTCTTCTCGATCGCCGTTATCACACTGGGAGACAGGTGCTTGAGATGAATCTGGTGGTCTTCTGGAGTTCTTCCACCGGCCCGTACAGCTTCTGTTGCAGGGGGACTGGTTGTGGCCAAGTCGCTTCCCTCAGGGTCTGGAGACTTCTGTTTTGGAACTGTTGTTCTTGTGACTGCGCCTGTGCGTTCGAAATAATCATTCATAGAGATTAGAAGAGCTCCAAATGCCACACGCTGACCTTTGATGGCCGTGCAAATGAGGAAAACTCAGCTGCAAGGTCGAGTGTGTCAGCCATACTGTCACCAGCTACTGCGTTTTGGCGTCAGTCAGCAGAACGCAAGCCTGTCTGTGCAAGTATTTGTTCATGTAGCCACCCAAAAAACCTCAGAACGATCTGTGAACCTAAAAATCGTAATATTTGGGCCTTCAAATAGTAAAGCTTTGCAAATATATATATATATATATATATATATATATATATATATATATATATATATATATATATATATATATATATATATATATTAATGTAATCTTAGTTTGTTACGTGTGCAAGCGGTTACGTAATAATGGACCCGTTTAAAACGAAGCTGTTGCGAAAACGTAGTGCAGCCTGCCTACCTTCGCTACTCAGTCCTGCCAGCTCCTGTCGGGGCGACAAAGTGGAAATTGACATGCACCTCCCAAAGGCAAAATCACATTTGCTTCACCAATCACAGCTCGCGACCTGGACACCTGATTGACTGGAAACCGATTAGGTCCCTCTCGGCTTTTTTTTTTTTTTTCGCGAACGTTGATGCCGGGAATAGCGTGACGTTGATTTCCCGCTCATGAAGGGAATGTTTTAGGACCATTTTTGTTTCCACTCTGCTAAGTAGTTTGTGTGTTTCTTTCTTTGTTTTGACAGCCGTATGGGTCGTAAGTTCGATTCGCTACTGGAGGTCACCGTGCTACCCTAGTCTTGTTATACCGTTTCTAATCTTTTCCTTAGAAAGGACATTAACACCTCCTTCAACCCCCCCCCCTTCCCCCCCTTCTCCCAAACAACCAGCCGGGTGCCCGCGCGCCTCTCTCTCTCTCTCTCTCTCTCCCCCCCCCCCCCCCCCCCCCCCCCCCCACACACACACACACACACGCACGCACACACACACACACACACACACACACACACACACACACACACACATGTAAGTCCGTGTGTGTGTGTGTGTGTGTGTGTGCGTGTGCGTGTGTGTGTGTTAGCTTTCCTTTGTGAGGGGATAGGATTTGTGAGTGCTTGTCGGTTGTTCATGTTCTTGTTGATGTTGTTGATGTTGTTGCTGGTGGTGGTGGTGGTTGGTTGGGTTGGTTGGTTGGTTGGTTGTTTGTTGTTGTTATTCAACGTTGTGCTGTTGTTCAACGACGCCTTTTCCTTCTCAAAGATAACCCCAACAACAAATATGCTTTCTGTTATTTCATACACGAAACAGACTTTCATCCTATCTCTACGCCCGCACACCGTTCTCGTCTGTGGTGTAGGCGTCAATAAAGGACAAATAATGAAGGTACATAATAGACACTCGCCATATCATGGCTTCCTGACATTATGAAACCGGCCTTTTCCGCCACCCGACCTTTGATTTCCTCTAGCATACCAGAGACCCGGCCACGCTGCCGCCATATTGCTTGTTTTGCAACATTTATGAACTGTAACCATGGGTACGCGGGACCCTTGGGTACCGCAAGATTAATCGCTGACGTATAATTATATGCCACTGAAATCTGTTGCAGTTTACGTATAGAGTCACTGAAATTTGGTATAGGTCATGTCTGAGAGTTACTTTTGGAGCTGGGTGGAGCTAATAAAGCGATGATGTCATTCGGTCCTAGAAAAGGAAACGGTAATGACTGCGAAGTGGTTACAAGTTAAGCAAATAAAAGCGACATAAAAGGGACAGAAACCACTTAACTTTCACAAAGGACGGCACGGGTCAACGTTTCGGCTTTCGCCTTTCTCAGGACACAAACAAATGGGACATAACTTCAACAAACAATCAAAAGGTAACTCTGCGGACGTACTGACATACACGGCGCCGGAAAAAAATGAAATGAAATGAAATGGTGGGCGAGAAAAGGACCAGAAAACATTATTTGCATTCGGTCCTAGTTTATTCCCCTTTGGAAAGAGGTAACAGTGAATGAATGTTAGCGCGTCTCACTGGGCGTCCACAAAATACTATCTTTGTATTTTGTTTTTAACCCTGTAGAGCCTTAGTGTTGTTTGCTTGCTGAAAAAACCTTGGTTTCTTTCTTCTTCTTCTCCCCTTCCCCTTTTTTTTTGGCGTGTTTAAAATACGTCATAATTTTCCAAAATAGCAGAGGCTGATTCCTTTTACACAGTGTAGTGATTCCGCATCCGGAAAATTACAAGAAAATCAAGATGGTGAGATCCTTTTTTTTTTTTTTTTTTTTTTTTTCAATATGTGACAATAAGAAGAAAACAGGGATTTGGTCCAGTGGTTAAGGTATCCGACTTCGGACCCTGAGCTGCCTGGTTCGAATCCCTGGTGGGCAGGAATGTGGTGGGATTTTTCCTTTTCCAAATCGAGTCAGAATCACGTGCAGACTCGTTTACGGTGCCTGTTTCGCCTTCGTGTACACTCGCACGCACAAATATCTAGTGTGCACGTTAAAGATCCCATCCCAAAGGGGAGGGGAAGCGGAATGGAATACAATCACATCATGCATGCAGGGGGTAAAAAAAAGGGTGGCGCTGCAGAATGGCGACGCGCTCCCATGAGAGGCGGGAGTGGGCGTGGGGGTGGGGGTGAGTGGGGGGATAACCCGAGCAGTTTGTTAATAAAGAGTATAAATAAATAAATAAATAAATAAATAAATAAACATGAAGAGATGGGAAGACAACATCCACGAGTGGACAGGGGATGAACGTCAGCATTTCCCAGAGAGTGGCAGAGGACCGAGAGAGGTGGAGCAAACTCGTCGCAAAGTCGTCGGTGGTGCCCCTTACCACCCGCAGGGTTACGGGACACGTGACGTGACGTGACGTGACGTGATGTGACGTGACAATGAATGAATGCTAGCACGTCTCACTGGGTGTCCGCAAAACACTTTTTTTTACCATTTACAGCCGAGACAGAGCTCCCCTCGACGGAAAATGGTTTCTGTGTGCGTCATCTGCCAAATTAAGATTCGGGGGGAATGTTGTGTAGCTGTGTGGCGCTATATGCCGCAGCGACGCGCTTTCCCCGGGAGAAGCAGCTTGAATTTCCCGAAAAGGGTAATAAAGTACCAAAAAAAAGACAACAAACATTTCCTGTCTTCCTAATGTTTTGTCCGAACAAAAAGAGCATGACGAAGACTACAAATGCTAAAGCTCAAAACTAGTAACCTCAGGCATGATAGCCACTCCAAACAAAAAAAAAGAAAAAAGTTTCAATCAAGAAACCGAAATTTCCATGCACAGACCATAAATTTTAGGGGCACGCATCTGACATGAGTTTTTTTTTTTTTTTTTTTTTGTAAATGTCTACTTTCTTCCCAGCTCCTCATCGGAGTGATCCAACTCTACTCTCTGCGTTGGCCTGGAACGCCTCTTCACTCACGTGCACTCACCTGACCCCTGCCGGCCTTGTCCCAGCTTGACTGGCAGCTTGCCTCCTGTTGGAACACCCCTGGCAGGCACCTTGCCCCACAGATCCAAAACTCAGGAAATCACGCTTTTTTCATGCCAACAAAAATCACCACAAACTAGCACGGTCGTTAAACAGGACCGAGTGCCCAGTGTGTGTGTGTGTGTGTGTGTGTGTGTGTGTGTGTGTGTGTGTGTGTGTGTGTGTGTCTGTCTGTCTGTCTGTCTGTCTGTCTGTCTGTCTGTCTGTCTGTCTGTCTGTGCGTGCGTGTACTTGCAGTCAACACTGGACTGGAACCAAGGCCCTACCTGTGGTACAACGCCTGCAGGGCCCGTATGTAGAACTCGGGATTAATTTAACCCATGGCTATTGGCCTAACCCAGACTAGGACAAAAGAAACCCCAAGACAGATTTAAATAAAATAAAAAAAGGAAGCGAACAAAGACAGACAAAAATCCTTCTGTAACGGCTTAGCCACCATGGTGGAATGGACCCGCTTCCTGATTTAAAACAAAAAAAAACAACAGAAAATTTAACCCTAGAGCTAGTTTAGTTCGGGGCCCCAGTGTCAATGTGGCGTGTTGCTAGGGACCACGAAACCAGTTCAGAACGCTTTATGGGCCGAAAACAATCTTTTAAAATGTGCTTTCAACGGACAAAACAAATCTACTCCCATATTTGTGACTAAAAAGCCCTGTTCACGGACTATAGAAACAGCGTATTAGCACTAGATGGATTCCCGTCGGTGTCCGTAAATAACTGACATAAAATAGCGACATCCTTGTATGTGTTTGTTTTTCCCCCTGAGCAAGGCGTCTGTCTCACCCCAAAACATGGACGTCAATTTGTTTTCCCCGATGTCCTCTTGAGCGTGTTTTGAAACTTTTTTTTTTTTTTTTTTTTTTGGGGGGGGGGGGGGGGGTAAACGGGGTGCAGTCAAAATGGACCCCGAGTGCTTCTGGTGCTATTCCCGCTTCAAAAGTGTTTCCGAGCAGTAGCACCTAGTGTTTCTATTTTTAAATTTGACTAGCACCGAGTGTTTCCAACGGGACTCCGGTCTCTCGGAGTACACAAAAAAGAGGTGGGTGGGTGGGTGTTTGGGAGTTTAACGTCCTTTTCCACCCCGTGAGGGTGATATCAAAGACGGGGCAACGAGGAAAAGGCCAGGCGGGATTCGAACTCACGACCCGAGCATTGAGAATCCAACACTCTACCATTCAGAAGAGAAGAAACAAAAACGAACAATAAAACATATAAACAGTTCATATGTTTGTGGCTTGTAGCGGGCCAGCATGTAACCGAGGTTAAACAAACAAAAACGCATCATGGACACTTTTGAAGCGGACGGAGTGGCACCAGAAACACTGACGTCCAATGTTGACTGCACCCCGTGTTGATTTGCTATTCTGACCGTTCACCTCGTTCTTTGAATATTGCATGCCCACTATTTTGAGCGACGGTCATTGCGGTAATTTGGGTATACGGCTGCAGGCTGAATCAGAAGTTGCTTGAGAGTAAGATGTCTTCGAGTCATGCAAGATCGCAAGATGCAAACTTTCCGTGACTCGGGAAGTTCACTTGAAGAAGATACGTCTAAAATTAGAGAGCGATGTACGTCACAAAAATCTGACCCCCATTGGATGATGGGAGACCAGCAGAAACGGTCCACGTGTAATCGACGATGGGAACGCGAGAACCCAGATATTAGTAGCTCCATCATTCAAGGAATGTCCCAGAATATATTTGAAGTGTATGTTTGTTGTTTTCGGTTTCCTGAACAGCAGATCCTTAGTGATGTGCTGTGCATCAGGCGTAAGGACACAAATTGACCGTGGGGTCATGTTTGGTGTTTGTTTGAGGTACCCTGTTTGGCGAGTGTGCTAGTCTGTAGTGATTTTTGTTGTCATAAAAAAGCGTGATTTTCGCGATGTTTGTGTTATGTAGGTCAAGGTGCATGGCAGGCGGTCACAAAAAGAGGCAAGCTGCCAGTGAAGCTGCACAGACGTGGGACATAAGTGAGGCAAGCGGATTTGTGTGAACTGCCTCTGTTGCCTAAAGAGAACGTAGACGTGCATTCCTTCAGTGAGGCCTGAGCGGAAAGGAGACATTCAATTTTTTTTTAAAACCTGTCAGGTGCGTGCCTTTGAATGGTCTGTTCATGGTAGTAACTGGTTCTAGATTGAAGCATTTTTAGGGGTGACTATGATGCCTGAAGGTAACAGGGAATATTATAGGCATTTTGATGCCCTGTGTATTTGTGTCCTTCGCCCTCACAATTATATCGGCTCAAGACGGTTAACTCTCTCTACGCGGAGGTCGCCATTTGGGGCGTTCACGTTCTCAACGCTTGGCTGCAGAGGTCCTATTTATGGGACTGTCTTTCTGTTTATCTTTCTGTTAAAGACCGGAGCTTCCTCTCTTAGACATACAACACATAATATCCACACAACACCCTAACGTCCCCGCGTCAGTCTTCCTCCACCTTCTCACAAATCAAACACATAGCTAGTACGCCACCAACTCATACAACTGTCTACACAAAACAATCCCAACATCAGCAGCTGCTTTTGCCGAGGACACTTTATTCCGACGATAAAGTAACAGCCGCTTTCAAAACTCTAACTTGAATGCTGTTTGTCAGAAGGATGTTTCAATTGGCCATTGCGACCGTTTTCGTGACTTTGTCGTGGCTTCTAATACCAGAGAAACACGATTTTCTTTGAGCATACCGTCTATCCCTGAACAGACTGGGACGAGATTAAGCGTCTGAAAACGGCCACCATTCAGTGTCGTCTGTCTGTCTAGTCGCCGTCAGTCCACAACCAAACAACGTCGTCTGCCCAGTACGCTGTACACTTCTACAACCACTAATAATAATAATAATAATAATAATAATAATGAATATTTCTTTGCGCTTATTCTCTGTGAGCTCTAAGCGCTTACAGAGGAGGTAAAATAACTAAAACAAACTAAAAGCTACCAGAAAGATAAAAAGCACTGAAATAGCTAAAAGAACACACACACACACACACACACACACACACACACACACACACACACACACACACACACACACACACAGTGTCTGTTATTCACTCATCATTGTTGTTGTGCTAAAAGCAGGTGTGTCTTAATGGACGTTTTAAAGCTGAGGACTGAGCCACCACAATGGTCACAGATGCTACATTTTGAACTAAATAATTGATTCTGATACACGTGAGTGAGTGAGTGAGTCAGTTTTTATGGCTTAAAGCCGCGCAAGCCACAAAGTCTAATTCGCGGCTGAGTGTGCCTGCACTACATGAAAAATCGCTACGGCTACGGCCGATAGCGCGTTCAAACCCTAACCAAACCCTAACCCGAACCCGAACCCTAACCCTAACCGTCTAAAAATAGACCTGTACGAGTTCCCTCCATAATAGCCTCCCCCCTTTCCTCGCAGTCGCCTGCTCAGTGCGCATGCTCCGCGCCAGTTCCCATCGTGCATTACGCCCCCTCAAAACAGCCAATCGGAAATCTTGAAGTGAAGCGAGGTGAAGTCAGTGCTGAAGATCTGATGAATTAAACCTTTTTCTTTTATGAAACAGTTGTCAGAAGTCTGAGTTATCGTCGGCTGAAAATGAATCTGTTCAGAAGCGGCATGTCAACGATGAAGATAGACTGTGTCTCTATTATCGAAATGAAAATAGCTTATTTGCATCGGTGGTTTCCATATACGACGTTGCCGGGTTCCAGAATTAAAACCACCGACACCCAGACGATTTAGAATGCTCACGGATGATCTACGATCAATAACCCCTTTTTCTGCGTCAATAGCTTTCCTTCCAGTTCAAGCACTTTGGCTTCATTCGTCACGTGTGTGTGTGTGTGTGTGTGTGTGTGTGTGTGTGTGTGTGTGTGTGTGTGTGTGTGTGTGTGTGTGCCGGTGTGTGTGTGTGTGTGTGTGTGTGTGTGTGTGTGTGTGTGTGTGTGTGTGTGTGCCGGTGTTTGTGTGTGTGTGCCGGTGTGTGTGTGTGTGTGTGCCGGTGTGTGTGTGTGTGTGTGCCGGTGTGTGTGTGTGTGTGCCGGTGTGTGTGTGTGTGTGTGTGTGTGTGTGTGTGTGTGTGTGTGTGTGTGTGTGTGTGTGTGTGTGTGTGTGCCTTCAAGTTCAAGCACTTTGGCTTCAATGTGTGAGTGTGTTTGTGCTTGAGATGTGTTTGTGCTTGAGATGTGTGTGTGTGTGTGTGTGTGTGTGTGTGTGTGTGTGTGTGTGTGTGTGTGTGTGTGTGTGTGTGTGTGTGTGTGTGTGTGTGCGCGCGCGTGCGCGAGATATGTGTGTGTATGTGTACGTGTGTGTGGGGGGGGGGGGAGGGCGCTAGGTTCGACTATGTTTGTGTGTCTACGCACGCGCGCCTCTATATATGTTAGACGAAGCAAAACACTGCAGCTGTCATGATGGAAACCCCCCTGGGGTTCAGGTCATTTATGGCTGACAGAAACAAATGTGTCTCTGGGCAGCTTTAGGCCGGTCCGAGAATCCGGTTTCTGTATGTGACTGAGAGCTTGTATCATATATCTGTTGTGGTGGGCAAGAGCAACAAGGCCTACAGGACGTATTGATCTCACATTAACACGCTAGCCTACGCATCCGGCGGCCGCGATGTATGTAAACTCATTTTCCTTAACATTGGAATCTCAGTTTTATGAAGTCTAATGTACATTTGCGCTGTCAGGTTATGAAACTGACACGTGCGCACGCGGCAGCTGCGTGCGACACTGCCTACAAGCGGCACAGGATGGCGGCTTGAGTTTGGTGCATTTCTGTATTATGCTTAGTGCTGGTACGGTGTCAGTGACGGTGTGTGTGTGTGTGTGTGTGTGTGTGTGTGTGTGTGTGTGTGTGTGTGTGTGTGTGTGTGTACACCATCTCTCCTAAGTGTTGGCCCTATCTATCTATCTATCTATCTATCTATCTATCTATCTATCTATCGTCTCTTCTAAGTGTTGGATCTATCTATCTATCTATCTATCTATCTATCTATCTATCTATTGTCTCTTCTAAGTGTTGGCCCTATCTATCTATCTATCTATCTATCTATCTATCTATCTATTGTCTCTTCTAAGTGTTGGCCCTATCTATCTATCTATCTATCTATCTATCTATCTATCTATCTCTTCCAAGTGTTGGTCCTATCTATCTATCTATCTATCTATCTATCTATCTATCTATCTATCGTCTCTTCCAAGTGTTGGCCCTATCTATCTATCTATCTATCTATCTATCTATCTATCTATCTATCTATCTATCATTAGATTACAAAATTCATCGTTGTCAAACAAAGAATTATTGTCATGGCCACACACTCCTTTTCTTTCTTTTATTTTCTTCTCTCTTTATCTCTCATCATCATTGTGCTTCAGCTGTATGACGTGCAGCTAGTAAGAGGCAGTGGAGGGAGGGGGGAGGGAGACGGAGGGACGTGGCGGGGGGGGGGGGGGGAGGGAGACGGAGGGACGTGGAGACACAGAGAAAAGTACGGTAGTGAAAGGAGAAGTTATTTTCGTCCCGGCCGGGGTGTGCCCGTCTGTAGCCGCCGGTGTCTCCGGCTATTCCTTCTCGCATGACGTAGATTCTTCCCGCTTAAACATTGACGTTTCAAACACTAACCTTTCAGTGTTTCGGTAAGTCGCCACAATCAATATTGTGTTCGTGCACAGGACTTGTCTCAAATGTCTCAATGAGTCAGTCGTTGGCTTGCATGTGCAGCCGCGAGTGAACGGCTGTATGATAGAACGAAGTTTGCATATTGGTCAGCTTTAGGAGCACCAACGTACTGCACTTCGTTTCGTTTCGTTTCGTTTCGTTCCGTTCTTATTCATTTACAGGCATTACTTTTAAAAAGGACCGGCTACTAATGCTACCATTTTTTTATGCTCACAGATCGTTCTGTGAGTTGTTTTCTTAGTATCTATCACCACACCACTTAGACACCAGGGCCCGTATGTAGAAGTCGGGTTAGGGAGTTTAGCCTCGGATTAGAGTCTAACCTCGAACTAAACTAGCTCTAGGGTTAAAATTTCTTTTGTTTTTTTGTTTTAAATCAGGAAGCAAGATGCCTATAAGCCGTCACAGTTATAGAAGGATATTTTTGTCTTTCTTTCTTCGCTTCGCTTTTTATTTAATTTTGTTTTGGGGTTTCTTTTGTCCTGGTCTTGGTTAGGACAAGGGAAACATGGCGACCGCTGTGTACGGACAGCTGAGATTTCCTCGCTCGCACGGCACGGCCGTCAAACGTCAGTGTGTTGCATTTGGAGCTCTACTAGTCTCTAAGATAGACTATTTCGAGCGCACAGATGCAGTCAGAAGCTCAAGTTTCCGAATACAGAAGTCTTCCTTTATAATCAGAATCAGATTTGTTTATTGATAGGCCTTAGGCTCATTCAAAGATGAGAGTGACATCCAGACATTCTTATACACATCAATACATGTAAAAAAATAAAAAATAACCAAAGTGCAAAATAAAGATTATCAACTCAGCTGAGCAACTGTTGTCCTTTTCTTAAAGCTAGAAAAATATATAATGCCAGGTTCTTAACTGTGTAATAGTTACTTGATGCCCGTGGTATTGAGGACGAGCTACATTTTCTTTCATGCTGTCCCAGTCTTTCTGACATACGTACCCGGTTTATTCCTACAAAATACTGGAACCATCCAAGCAGGTTTCGACTCACTTTGTTAATGGCCTCAAGCCTTCCTTTATGGAACCTAGCAGTGGCAGCAATAAGACCATCAAGCTCTGTGGCTGCAGTAAACTCAGCTCTGTTCACTCACAATACAACGGACGTTGAAGACATCCATGGACACGTGGGCAGGTGCTGACACGTAATTTAGCAGTTACTTCTGCAGTACTTATCAATACAGACAGCATCGTCTTCTGTTTCCCCGCATTAGCACTTAGCACATCAAACGTCTCTTTCTCCGTCTCCTTGAACTGTCGACGACCTTGTGGGACAGACGTGGTCGACAGAATCACGGGGTGTGCTGTCCAAACGGGCGCGAGCGTTTCCAGTGCTGCCTCCGCTTCCAAAGTTTCCGTGAGTGCTCTCACGCAAAATTGTAAAAATAATAATAATAATAATAATAATAAATAAAGGAAGGATAGGTATTGGGTGGCGCTGCACCGCGGCGACGCGCTTCCCCCGGGGGAAGCAGCCCGAATTTCCCGAAAGGGACAATAAAGTAGTAAAAAAAAAAAAAAAAAAAAAAAGCCATATGTTTGAAATAATGAGCATGCCGGTACACCGCTTTCGCATTGCAGTGATTGAATGCTTCTATGTTCGTCACGCCGCTGAGATGGAAAACTGTCGCTTTTGAAGCTGTAATGCTGTTTGTCAGGTAGAGGGATGTTGTATTTGGCCATTGCGACCGTGTTTGCGACTTTGTGGCTTCTAATATGAGAGAAATACGACTTTCTTTGAGCCCCCGGTCCATTCCTGGGCAGACTTGGACAAGACAAAGCTTCTGAAAATAGCCACCGGCCCCCCGCAGTGTAGTGGTTAGCATTCGGACCATGGACCGGGAGACCCGGGTTCGAGTCCCAGCCGAGGCGAGCCGAAGCGGGATTTTTCCTACCTAGGTCGGCTCCTACCCAGAGCGGATGTGCTATGGGCCCAATGGGAGAGGACGTTGCACACACAGCCGAGATTCACCCACTTCACGGGTGCGACTTTGGGGGTGCTTCCCTTGGTATGACACGTCTTATGATGTGGATGATTACACGGGACGGCACCGCAGGTGCCGTAGTTCCCGGGCCTGGTTTAATGCCGGGATATTTTGACGGGAAAGCGTGGAATGCGGCCCTGTCCCGCAGTCCCAAACCACAACGGACCTCCATAGCATCATCTTACCATTATCCTCATCTCCATCATCATGCATAATAAGAATTGCCGCAGCTTCCGAGCCCTCCGTGGATTCCACCCATTACCTGGGAGGAACACCACTGACTGGCAAAAGAGTTGGGACAACAACAACAGCAAAAAATAAAAATAAAAAATAAAGCCACCAACCAGCGCCGTCTGGCTGTTCTCAGTCCGCAACCAAATAACGTCGTCTGCTCAGTACGCGGTACACTTCTAGAACAACTTACACGCCGGTCAGAGTCACCACAATGGTCTCATATGCTATATTGTGACCCGAGTGACTGATTCTGATGTACAGAGTCAGCGCATTGAAACGATTTCGATCTACACGCCACTGTATGCCTGTCATACGTATCGAGATTTTAACGCGTTGGTCAAACTCGCTGTCTGGTTTGGTAAACGGCCCCTTTCTCTCACGCCAGCAGACCGAAGTCCGGCCGTTGGAAACACTCGGTGCTTCTCAAATTTAAACATGTGTTCCGCTCGGTGCTACTGGAAACACTGTGTTGTGGTGGTGCCTCGTTTGAAGCGGAGTATAGCACCGGAAACACTCGCGTCAATTTTGACTACGCCCCGTGGTTATGCCAGATGAGCTGCCCGTCCCCCCCCCCCCCCCCGCCGACCACAACACACACACACACACACACACCACACACACACACACACACACACACACACCACACACACACACCAGAAAGATTGCAATAAATAAACAAACAAACAAAGGCGTACACTAGCCCCTTCCACGATCGATAACAATAACAACAACACGACTGAGGACAAAAACACATTAATTTTTGTCGCGCCGAGTGCAGACTCACGTTGGAAATGTATTTCCTTGAAACAGGCTGCGCCGGCGGTTGGTAGGTGGGGTTGGTGTTTGGGGGTTTAACGTCCTTTTCCACCACATAGGGTGATATCAAAGACTTGGCAACGATGAAAAAGCCAGCACAAATATTTGGCCCCAGCCGGGATCGAACTCACGACCCGAGCATTAGAAGTCCAACGCTCTACCATGCGACCACCCCAGCTCCCCGCGCCGGCGATGGAAATGATAATGGCCGAGTCGTGACAAACACTAGTTTACCGACATCCGGAGTACACCACGAGCGGCATACCATTACACGGGCTGATTTCATCTTCGCTAAGCCAGTTATTATTTTTGTCGGAAAAGTTTCGCTCGTGAGTGCGTCTGTACGCTCGAAGTACTCTATCTTGATGATTAGTACAGCTCTTAATGCGATACAGTGTTGTTTTACACTTTGCGCGAGTTGTCGAACATTCAAATAAATTCTGCGACTGTTGTTACACTGCTGCAGCGCTCAGTGCGGTCGCCGCGTCACCGAGGACGCCTTTGTTGGCTCGGTGCCAGCATTACAGACGCTGTCACTGTCCTGGTGTCGGAGTGGTGTGATGATTGACGAAAACAGCTCAGAACGATATGTGCCAATAAAAATGGTAGCATTGACCCCTTTAAGAAAAAAAGAGGGGGTGGGAGGGGGGGGGGGGCATTGGAGAAATGTTTGGAAGCAAACGCGTCTCTATAGCGCTTTATTGGGACCACTCGAGGCCCGCAACAGAACAGCAGCAGAACAAGTCGTTTTTTTGTAAATTCCTATAAAGAACTCCAAAGCATAACACGAAAATCAATGCTTGTGTGTCAAGAAAATGTTTATTTCCAGTGTGTGTGTGTGTGTGTGTGGTTGTGTGTGTGTTGTGTGTGTGTGTTGTGTGTGTGTGTGGGTGGGTGGGTGGGGTGGGCGTGGGGGGGGGGTGACGGGGGGTGGTCTGTTTCCGGTGTTCACTTTTTTCCCGGTCGATGTTCGGAGTTGGGCGGGGGAGGGGGGCGGGCACGAAGAAAACTGGCAGCCCGCGCAAGGAACATCACGTATGTCTTCCAGTTATCGCCCCTGGTTACAGTCTGTCGTACTTCCTGCATTTTTTTTTTTTTTTTAATCATGGATACACACGCAATGTGAAATCCCCCCAACACACACACACACACACACACACACACACACACACACACACGGCACACACACACACACACACACACACACACCACACACACACACACACACACACACACACACAGTGTCTGTCATTCACTCATCATTGTTGTTGTGCTGAAAGCAGGTGTGTCTTAATGGACGTTTTAAAGCTGAGGACTGAGTCCGTGTGTCTGATGCTAGTATAAACATATCATAAACATTAAGAAGATATATATATTATATATTATATAATATATATATATATATTATATATATATATATATATTATATATACACAGCCATGCCACAACATAAATAATACAGTAAGCCCATGCTGCGACGACCGCCAAACAGTAACATCGACATGCTTGATACAATATTCACAGTTCGATGATTTCACTGATGATAAGCCAAGCCAAGTCAAGCCAAGCCGTCTGAAAATCCAGCGTCAGGAATTTCTGTCTCCGTTTAGAATCAAATAAAACCTTCTGTCTGTTGCGAAAACTAATTACCACTCCCGAAGGATCTAGCAGGAAGAGAGGGGGAGAAAAGGCTATTTACATCGAGCGGAGAAAGTCGAAGTAGTTTCTGCGTTTTGTTGGATTTGCTTGCCTAGTTACAGACAAAATATTGATCTTTGTATTGTTTAGCTAATGTCAGAAGTCGCGCTCATACGGGAGACCCTTGGCCAAGAAACGCACGATAAAGCGCTGCTCGAATACTGTAGGGATTTCACCACCTCCACCGTTGACTGTTTTGAGACTTTGTGACTTTCAAGCAGTCACGTGTTTAGAATGATAATTATGATAGTAATAATGAGGATTTGTCTGGCGCCCAACCTCCTGCTGGAGCTGGGGGCGGCTCACAATAGTGGAGTGGCATTATATACATACACATTAAATACACGTCAAATTACATACATATTAAATACACGTCTCATACACGTTACATACACACAACCATGATACATCCTAACACGACATAATGACGGTACGGGTGATGGCAAAGTAGTCAATTTAGTCTATACTGAAGGACATAATTATTCTTGAACAAACTTTTCCAACCATATTCAGCACAGTATGAAAAGCACATTCTTTAAAGATATTTAAAGGCTCACATATTATTCTAAGCTGGTGGATGACGTCATACCAGTTAGACGCCTGCACTTTGACAGCATCTCAAAGGTTCGCACACTACAGTCTCCATAGACTAGAGTTTGTAGTACACTACAGTGATGTTGCCAGGCTTTTTTTTTTTTCCTTCGGCTATTTAGCCGAAACAGCCATGAAAGTTTCGGCTTTTTACAGAAAGTTTCGGCTTTTTACAGAAAGTTTCGGCTTTTTACAGAAAGTTTCGGCTTTTTACAGAAAGTTTCGGCTTTTTACAGAAAGTTTTGGCTTTTTACAGAAAGTTTCGGCTTTTTACAGAAAGTTTTGGCTTTTTACAGAAAGTTTCGGCTTTTTACAGAAAGTTTCGGCTCTCTCTGCCGAAGCAGTTTCGCAAGTTTTCCCTACTGTTACGTGCTCCCTCCACCTCCGTGAATTAAAGATGTTCTGCAGATACATATCCTCACCGAAAGTCACCAGCCAGCACAAGAATCTCGCAGAAACGGACATAATCGAGCCGATTCACTCGTGAAAACTTCGGCTCGGCCAGCCGACATGACAGACAGTTTATCGGCTTTTTCAAAACAAATTCGGCTTTTAGCCGAGATCCGACCCCAAACGACATCCCTGGTCACTAGAAGGACATACAATGTAAATGTTTTACATAAGCATTCACTCAAAAATGGTCTTAACAGATTAGTCATGTTTCGCACGCTCTATCACCTATTTATAAAACTTTCCGTTCAAACTCTGTCGAACAAACGATGTGACCCTGCGCCAATATCCAGCACATTCAGATCGATAGGTAAATGCAGACGCTCAAAGCCTTCACACACTTCCCTTGGTCAAAGAGAGGCCCAATTTAGACTTAATGTTGGCCGTTATGTCTTGCTAGGGCAGAAATATGGATGCAATGATTTAGGAGTTTCTTTATGGCCAATCTTGTATTACTCGGTTCCGTGGACCGCCAGATTGTACAGACGATAGCCCGTGCGTAACCGAGAAGACGCTTTTTTTTTTTGCGAGAGGTCGGAGTCATCTCTGTACCATCGGGTTACCCTTACGCTTACCCTCTGCAATGACCCGAAACAAGCGGTGGTCTAATAGGTAGGGCGTCGGATTTAGCCGCTGCGTTACTGAACGGCCGTCACCAATGCCATGGCGATGAAGCGTGGGTTCGATCCCAGGTCGAGCTTGTGATATGTGATACCGGTTTTTCCTGGCTGCCGGGCTGCTCATCGGCGGTTTCTCTCCGGGTAATCCGGCTTTCCTCCCCCAGCAAAACTGTTTAAAAAAAAGTATTGGTTGGCGCTGCACCGAATTTCCCGAAAGGGATAATAAAGTAAAACAAAAAACAAAACAAAAACCGAGACCTGAGCCGAGACAACTATTCACTAAGAAGGAAAAAACGAACACGCTCGGTGACAAGGAATGTGGACAGTTCTGAACAACTTTGTGGTCAACATGCTATTTCACAGTGTGCACAGAAGCGGTGAGTTCTGTCGCATTTTCCAGCACAGTGCATTTGCAGCCTGTTTCAGAGATTATTGCCTGCATGGGTTGTCCCCCGTGCATACACAGAACCATAGCATGCATGCATTTTTCGGGCAACGTTTTGCTCTGCCACGAAAAATGCGTGATAGTTGCGGCAATGTTCAGCCCACAAATATTCAAGAATATATGCAATTCTAAATTCTGAAACTTAAATAGCTGAGCTGACCCTTCGCACTACGTGATTGTAAAGTCATGAGTGTGTGATAGAATGCGTGTGATTCATGCGAGCGTGCGTGTTGGGTTCAGTTCACGGCGTACATTGGGTACATTGTACCACATAATCATATACATCACAGCTCGGTTTTGAATTTGACGGGGAGCCGGGGTGGCCGAATGGTAGAGCGTTGGACTCTCAATGCTCGGGTCGTGAGTTCGAATCCCGCCGGCTGGGGCCAACTATTTGTGCTGGCTTTCTCATCGTCGCCCCGTCTTTGATATCACCCTATGTGGTGGAAAAGGACGTTAAACCCCCAAACACCCACCCACCCGTTGAATTTGACGCCGTACTGTTTGGGTAGCCGTCAGTGTGTTTCAGAGGACGGGCAGTGGCTGAGTCATAATTTGCCGTGTGGCCGAGAAAATGGCCTCTGTAAATCGGATTGCGCGTGGAGTCAAGTCCAATCTCGTCCTACCCTGAAACTATCATTATATCTTACCGGGCATCACGTAGTTTTTGTCGTTTTGCTCCTCCTGTTTTTCTGTTAAGTGGAGCTATGCACGTTTTTGTCGTGTCTCTTGGTTTTGGACTTCTGGGGTTTTGGGTTTTTTTGTTGTTGTTGTTTTGGGGTTTGGGGGTTGTTGTTGTTGTTTATATATTTGTTCTTTGACTGGGGGGAGGGGGGCTTTTGTTTACCTTTTCTTTTTAATATGTCTCATCGGGTTTTGTTTTTGTTTTTGTTTTTTTCCAATCCTGCATTTCTTCTGTTTGTCTTCTTTCTTACTCTTTCTCCCTTTCTTATATTTCTTTTTCTTTTCCCTTTAAAGTGCAAGAGAACGAGCTCTTAAGTGTGAGAATGTAACATATCAAAAGATAGAAGCTGTCAGGCTATGAACTAACCCCTGGGAATTAAGGGGGGGGGGGGGTCTCTTGAACGATAGCGGGGAAAGAGGTGGGTGATGGGGTTGGAATGGGGGTCCGGAGATGTGTACGTCTCGGGGGGGGGGGGGGGGAGTAGAGGTGGAGCTTCGGCGGTAGGGGGAGCGGGGGGGGGGGGGGTCTAACTTTTGGCACTTTGTCCGCCAGGGACAACAACAGGTATCCGCCCGCAGAACTACTCACCACAAAATGACCAAACGACCAGACAGGCGTTCCGAGTGACCGCGGCCTTGTCTGGCACGGGCTTCGGACAAGCCCAATATCCGTAAATGAATTTTCCAGTCGCCTTCACACCACGACGACGGACGTCCAGCACGGGCCAGATATACCGAGCTGGAGAACAAGTTATGTCCGGAACACGCCGAGGACTATCATTTCCCGAAATCAAATATTCCCCAATCGACACGGTTTGGCTTGCTCCATCTGTCTGGCTTCTGATTTGGAGGTTGCGGTGCACGTCAAAACACAGCCCCCTCGGGGAGTCGATAGCGTGTCAATCGCGTAGAAACAGATTGCTGTAGATGTTGGTGATCTACTGAGTGGCCTTCCACGCTGCTTGTTACTTTCGGTTGGGGTTTTAATATTTCCTCTGGTGAACTTTGCCTAGCGTTTTAGTCATTTTTCTTCTTCCTCTTCTTCTTTATTCTTTGTTTTTTTGTTGTTGTTGTTGATGTTGTTGGTTTGTTGGTTGGTTGTTTTTGTTTGTTTGCTTGTTGTTGGGTTTTGCGGGGGGCGGGAGGGGGGGGCTCTGTTGTCCCTTTTTAAAGAACTCTTGTTTTCTTTAAGGCGTTATTTTGTTGTTGTTGTTGTTTTTTAGTTTTTAGATTTTACTGCTTGATTATGTCTTCCGGGTCCAAGTGATGCATCAGTTTATTCGGTCACAGCTTCGAAAGTGGCATTTTCTTCGGTGTGTCGCAGTTCTGGAGTGCAGTAACAGTCTGAATACACAGAGAAATCTACGGAACATAGCAACTGCATGTATGTTTCATCTTCTGTCGCGCAGTCAGGATAACTGACTTTCTTTTCCTGGGAAATCGGAGGTCTTGCTTACAGTCTGGTCTAGTGGTGTGTTAAGGAATACCCTTGTGACATTCAATACCAGAGAGAGAGAGAGGGGGGGGGGGGCGGGAGGGACATCTTAGATCTTGCTTATGGTGGATCGGTGTGTTGCGAATACTTTTGCAACATTCATTGCCTGATTGAGAGACAGACAGCCAGAGAGGGAGGTGCTAGCTTTTCCTGGGAAATCTGAGATCTGGCTTATAGTCTAGCAGGAATACTCTTCCGACATTCAATGCCTGAGAGTCAGAGAGAGAGAGAGAGAGAGGGGGGGGAGACACACACACACACACACACACACACACACACACACACACACACACAGACAGAGTGAGGCAAAGTGGTGGTGGTGGGGGGGTAGCTTTTCTTGGGAAATCTGAGATCTGGCTTATAGTCTAGCAGGAATGCTCTTGCGACATTCAATGCCTGAGAGTCAGAGAGAGAGGTGGGGGGGGGGGGGGGGTAGCTTTTCCTGGGAAATCTGAGGTCTGGCTTATAGTCTAGCAGGAATGCTCTTGCAACATTCAGTGCCTGAGAATGCCTGAGAGAGAGAGAGAGAGAGACACACACACACACACACACACACACACACACACACACACACACACACACACACACACACACACACACACACACACACACTGAGATAAGGCGGGAGGACACTCAATGCCTGAGAGAGAGAGACAGAGAGAGACGGGAAGAGAGATACAGACAGACAGACAGACAGACAGGCAGACAGACAGATAGGGGGGGGGGGGGACACTCAATGCCTGAGAGAGAGACAGAGAGACAGCGTTAGAGAGAGAGAGAGAGATAGAGAGAGACGGGGAGAGACAGACAGACAGAAGGATAGTAAGAGACGGAGAGAGACTCAAGACGAGAGAGAGAGAGAGAGAGGGAGAGAGAGAGAGCTATAATTATACACGTGTGACCTTTCCGTTCGATACTGAGACGACAGTAAGTAGGCGGATTGTGTATACGTCGAAGAAAATAAACTGGTTTTTCTTTTGGTTTTTCCCCCTTTGGCGTGCGTGCAACCTTTTCTTTGGCAAGACATTCTGATCAGGTTTACATGTCATATCAAGTCACATTTTGAAGAATAAAGATTTTTTTTCAAAAAATCTGCAGGACATTACAAAAAGTATTTAAGGAACATTGAACGTGCACAAGGCAAAAAAAAAAATATATCGTTCACAGGGCGTTAACAAGTATAAGCAAAGTTGAGTTTTCCGACTTCAGCATGGTCAAGACAGAAGATAGGTCTTTGTACCTGTAACTTTTTATCTTTGGAAAGTAAAGTTTCATTTCAGTTCATTTCATTTCATTTCATCTCTCTCGAGTTCCATGCAGATAAGCGTGCGTGTGAAGTTACAAGTGTGGCTTTCTTAGTTTAGCAAGGACAAGGCTGAAGACAGGCCTGTGTATCAATATCTTTTTATCCGTGGAAAATAAGTGTCATTTTATTTCACCTCTCTCTCTCTCTCTCTCTCTCTCTCTCTCTCTCTCTCTCTCTCTCTCTCTCTCTCTCTCGCTAGCTCGCTCGCTCGCTCGCCCTCTTTCTCTCTGTGAAGTTTCATGTTCCAGTTTCAAGTATGTTCGATCATTTTGGCTTTTTTTGTTTATTTATTTGTTTTTCAAAACGACAAGTTTGAAAATTGGTTGCAAGACCAAAACTTCCACCGTTTTCAAATAAATTTATTTCAATTTCAGTTTCTCTCTCTCTCTCTCTCTCTCTCTCTCTCTCTCTCTCTCTCTCTCTCTCTCTCTCTCTCTCTCTCTGGACCCGTCAATTACTTTACCAGCGACTGATACACTCATGTACGAACATCGACCTCCCTCGACAAAGAACCATCAGATAGGTTATTCCCCCCTCGCCATAATGGCAGAAGCACCCTCCACATCGTCATAGCAAGCGGCAATAGTCCCCTCAGCTCGCGACCCGCCGAAGGGGGACTTTTCAAACGTGTGCTTCATTCGGCGGTAATTTTCTTAAACCGATCGGTAATTTCTTCAGCCGCTCAAAAACCCTCCGGGGAAATGAGGCAAAATTGCGCAGCCGGACGACTGGAGGGAAGAGGGAAAATTTCCAATCGCGATTCCGGTGCGGGTGGCCGCATCCGCACTAATGGAGACGAATGTGTCGACCAGAGTTGAAATGTCTTCTTCGCCTGTCTAGATGCGGCACATGTAGATCTATACAGATAGGCGGTGGGAAGGACTGGTGCGTTTGGATTCAGTATCTTCGGCATCTTTGTGTACATAGTCGTGTGATGTTATCAGCTGGATTTATAGACTCTTGTCCTTGATACATTATGCTGTTGTCTTCTGATTATTTTGTTTGCATGCATCTACCGCTTGTACTTTTCTCTGATATCCTCCATACCCACAAGGGGCCACGGGAATGAAATATCTTGTACCTTGTCGTTCAGTCGGCAACGTTTTTTACGGCGATAACTTTTTATTTCTTAGATCGCAATTTTACTTGAAACCTTCATATCGCTAGGATCCACTTCAGAAGAACAAAAGCCACTTCAAGCCACTGTTGCACAATCTGCAGCGGTCCCACGCCTTGCGTAATAGTGGCTTGAAGTGGCTTCTGTTGGTGTGCAGTGGTTTGTTCTTTTTGACAAGTCATCATTTAGCGGGCTCGGACCCCGACAGGAAGTGGGGGCAGTTTTTCGGCACGGTTTTGTCGCGATTTCTGGTCACTGTGTGAACTCTGCAACCGTGACAAAGTTGACTGTGCTTGCACGGTCGACTCTGTAAAATTTGTTCACACTTCGGAAAGCTTTTTGTCGGGAGCTTAGATCTTTAAGAGTTATGGAGCCACTTTTGTAGACCTATTGCAGAGAAATTTGTGACCGACTAATTATATTTTATAGCAGCCAGTACCCTCTGTCTTTCTGTTTCTTCTCGGCGTAAGTGAAACCAGCCTAAATTGACATTTTTCACTGCTTTCTATAGTCGCCAGTGTTGCCGTAACAATGCCGCATCACTGATAACATGAAACATAACTATATTGTTCGATACAATATCGATGGTCCAATACTTTTAATGTTCTTGGAGTCCCTCCCTCTGTAATTACTGGGTTCCCCTTTCACGAACAGGGTGGGTGGGTGGGTGTTTGGGGGTTTAACGTCCTTTTCCACCACATAGGGTGATATCAAAGACGGGGTAACGATGAAAAAACCAGCGCAAATATTTGGCCCCAGCGGGGATCGAACTCACGACCCGAGCATTAGAAGTCCAACGCTCTACCATTCGACCACCCCAGCTACCCTTTTCACGAACACATCATGTGTGGTGTTACAGCCCATTGAATACAATGTTGTGTCAAACTCTGACAAACAAACAACAAACCAAGAAGCCTTTTCGTAAGGTAGTTGTTCAAAATCCACAGAACGACGTACAAATCATCTACCTTAAAGTTTTTTTGGGGTTGTTGTTGTTGTTGTTGTTGTTGTCAGATTTTCCGCCGTCGGTTGTAGAAACGAACTGTAAGTTCAGGTGAGGTTGAAATTTAGCACAAGTCTTGAATGCGCAATCTTGAATGATTTTTTTTTTTTCTGCCACAACTCTTTGCCGGCTCCAGTGGTGTTCCTACCTGGTAATGGGTGGAATCCACGGAGGGCTCGGAAGCTGGGGCAATTTTTATTATACATTGTGATGGAGATGAGGATGATGGTAAGATGATGCTATGGAGGTCCGTGTAGTTTGGGACTGCGGGACAGGGATGCATTCCACGCTTCCCGTCTTAAATATCCCGGCATTAACCAGGCCCGGGAACTACGGCACCTGCGGTGCCGACCGTGTAATCATCCACATCATAAGACGTGTCATAGCAAGGGAAACACCCCTAAAGTCGCACCCGTGAAGTGGATGAAGCTCGGCTGTGTGACAACAGCCTCCCCATTGGGCCCATAGCACACCCGCTCTGGGTTGGAGCGTACCTAGGTAGGAAAAATCCCGCTTGCCTCGGCTGGGACTCGAACCCGGGTCTCCCGGTCCATAGTCCGAAGTGCTAACCACTACACTACGGGGGCCGGAATGATTGTTACGCTCACAGATTGTTTTGCGCTGTGCACGTGGTGTGTTGCATCACACAAATGATGAGCTTTGCGCTGTGTACGTGGTGTGTAGTATCACACAAATGATGAGCTTTGCGCTGTGCACGTGGTGTGTTGCATCACACAAATGATGAGCTTTGCGCTGTGCACGTGGTGTGTTGCATCACACGAATGATGAGCTTTGCGCTGTGCACGTGGTGTGTTGCATCACACGAATGATGAGCTTTGCGCTGTGCACGTGGTGTGTTGCATCACACAAATGATGAGCCACCAGAAACGCACTCAGTGACGCGGCGAACACATTGAACGGACAGTGTAGAATTTGAATGTTCGACCGCTCGGGCAAAGTGTAAACAACATTGTATCGCAGCAACAGCTGTACACATCCTTCAGATAGAGTATTTCGAGCGCACAGGCGCACTCAGTAGCGAAACTGTTCCTTAACATCAGTTGGCTCAGTAAACACGGAGAAAAAGCCCGTTTCATGGGACCATGCTTATTGCGCAGTTGAAAGCTCTGCATGCTACATAGAAGAAGGGGGGGGGGGCGGGGAGACTGAAAATGTATGTTTAAAAGAGGAGTCCAACAATTCAGAAGGAGTCCAGTAATTACAACCTCGCATAAAAACGGTCGCGATGTGGAAATGAAGTATCAGTTCTTTCGCAAGCGGAGTAATAGCTTCCAAAGTGATATTTTCTCCCCCGCAGTCAGCTTGCATCTGGTTCCTTTAATATGCTGTATGCATATTTTACAAGATTTTTCGGATCTGTCTTGAGGATTCAAAAGATCCCCCCCCCCCCCAAAAAAAAAAAAAAAAAAAAAAAAACCCAAGAATTTGGGTTGAGCGGGCGTGTTTATTCAACCTGAGCAGAATCCCTGGCATTTTCCATGATGTCAAATAGCAATTCGTGCGAATCCAAACACAGAACAATGTTAAAAAAATAAAAATAAAAAAATATTCACATTGTTATTACGAGTTCAGTTTGCTCCAGTGCACAAGTAATTAAAGCCCTCTGTCTGCGTTTAAGTGCGCTTCTTTAAAAACTGCGTTTCGATTTCTTTGCAAAGAAAGCTTTCGTCTTCGTCAGCAGTGCAGAAAATAGTCTCTTTGTCCAGAGTAAATGGTACAATCGATTGTGTCCTTTAGTGAGAACAGTGTGGCCGAACCTGGTCACCTTGTACGATTTTTTTTTTCTGTGTTCACCAGCATTGATACTGCATTCTGTCTTGCCCGTCCCTATGTATTCTCTTTGCACGGCGCCTTTCCAGTTTATAGCATCCTTCAGAACTATGCGTTTCTACAAACAGACATAACGTAGATGTTTGTTTTTACGTGTGTGTGTGTGTGTGTGTGTGTGTGTGTGTGTGTGTGTGTGTGTGTGTGTGTGTGTGTGTGTGTGTGTGTGTGTGTTGTAATCGTGAGTTCGATACATTAGCATGAAGGTGCAGCGTCTCCTGCATGTCCTAGGTTTATACTGCCCCGTAGGCAAATTTGCGTCATTTGTTCAATGTTACATTTTTTTTTGTTTTGTTTTTCAAGTAGTGCAGACACACTGAGCTACAAATCAGTTCTTGTTGCTTGTGCGGCGTTAGGCCTTAAAAACTCACTCACTCTTCAAACAGACAATCGCGAGGAGAGCTAGAAGTGTATGTGTCTGAAGCAGATTCACGCGAAAACAGTCTGTGGATATACTTGCGTTTGCAGAAATTGTCAGGACGTCCAGTTTTCTCCTAGTAAGTCGTTGGTTATCAAATGATCTGTTGTTGTTGTTTTGGTAATTTTGTTTAGATACAAAAAGAGTAGAGAGGCGTATAATACAAGAAATGCTGGGGATGAAAATTCTGAGCTTATCCCATTCAGATATACATCTTTGTTCATGTGGATCATGCCCCCCGAATCAACATCATGGACAGGAAGGGGGGGGGGGGAGACAGAAATAAAGAAGCACATAATAATAATAATAATAATAATAATAATAATAATAATAATGAGTATTGTATAGGCGCTTTACCCAATTTCTTGAATCGGCCCAAAGCGCCGCGAACTGAACCCAACACGCACGCTCACGTGAATCACACGCATTCTCTCACAGATTGGACATAAACACATTACAATCACGTGGTGCGAAGGGTCAGCTCAGCTATTTAAATTTCGGAATTGAAAATTGCATTTATTTTTCAAGTTTGGTGGGCTGAAAATTTCCAAAGCAGAGGGGGAGGAAGCCGGAGTACCCGGAGAGAACCCCCGACGATCGGCCCGAATGAACGGTGCCACATACGAGAAGGAAAAATTCTTTGCCCCGAGTGGGACTCGAACCCCCCACCTCTCGCATTGGTGACAAGTCTCTTAACCACTAGACCACCGACCGCCCCATAATCATTACGTGCATATGTTTGTGCACATGACATATCATTTACAAACCAACATTTTCTCATATCTACTTGCTCGCACACAAACGTACAATCTGTGCTATCAACACAGGAAGGTTTCATTTTTCCACATTAAAGATCCCGTCTTTTTATAATTGTTGTATGTAGGCTTTCTTCTCACGTTACGGACACGGTAACACGGCACATGTTTTGTTTTCCGGATACAGTAGAAGATACCCCCCCCCCCCCCCCCCCCCCCCCCCCCGTAACGATGAACAATTGCCTTATACAAGCACATTCTCTTGTTTTTCCATCCTCTCCTCTAGCACGGAAAACACAAAAAGCCGCTTGGTTGTCATAACAACTCTTAATGAAATTCAAGATCTGTCATGTATGCCTTGTGTTTATGACAGAATTTACAACACTCAAAACAAACGTTAAAACAGGTTACGCGGGGGGCAAAACGTGTTATCTTTGACAATCGGAATCTAAAAACACTGGGAGAAACACAACAGTATTAACAATGGATTTTTTTATGTCATACTTCGAGAAGTTTGATTGTTTGGCTGCCGCGGTTGCAGGGAAGAAGTATTTGTTTTTCTGTTTTAGTTTTGCGGCAGCCGGAAGGGATTTGTTTTTATCTCTCTCTCTCACACACACACACACACACACACACACACACACACACACACACACACACACACACACACACACACACACACACACACACACACACACAACTTACTTCGGGATGAAACTAGTGTCCAGCCATGTAATGTAATATCGAAGTTTGCTAAACGAACCTTTACGTAACAGCAGGAAGGCGTGACCACCAGCAGTGCGTCATCTTACCTCAGGTCCATCTCACTACCAGACAACATACCCTGGTCAGCCGCGCTGTTTATCGCCTGCTGACAGAAATATTGCCGGCGCAGGTGTTTCGGGGACGATATTGATGGTAATAACCAATCCTCCTCCGCCTTTCATGTGTCACGTGACCGGGCTCAGCCAGTTCCTAGGCGGCGTTTTGTTGCGCTACTCCTACAACCAATCAACACGAACAATACGTGTCCCTTGACAACGCAGATGTGGTTACGGCACTATTTAGGTCTGTGTACTTGATGGCAAATCTCGGTCGGCAGGCATTTCCGTATAAAAGCATAGCCTGTAGTTGCGTATTCAGGTTTTCCGCCTCGCTGAATATGAACAGTGGCATTAACAAGAGATTGCTCTAGAGCAAATGACTCAGGAATATATTATTGCAGTCAAATACTGAAAGCAGACGAATAATAATGATAATGATAATAATGTGTGGGTTATGTAGGCGCTTTTTCCCAGTTGTTTGGCTTAAAGCGCCCAGAGCTGAACACAGCACGCACACGCACGTGAACCACACGCATTTGCTCACACACCGGACATGAACTCATTTCAGGTTGTGCAGTGGGTCAGCTCAGCTATTGAAGTTCCGGAATTTAGAATTATTTTTAATTTGGTTGGCCGAACAGGAAGGGGGGGGGTGAAGGGGGGGGAGGGGGCTGGAGTAACGAGGGATACCCCCCTACGGGGGCCTGAATAACAGTAATAATAGTAATAAATGATATTTGTAGGGCGCATTTCTTTACAATGGAACTCAATGCGCCGACCACTCAGCGACATTCACGAACATTTTACAAAGATGGACGTCTTCTACACTGGTGAATCTGACTAATTACACAAAAAATTGCTGCAAGGCTCAGCAAAATAGTAACGTTTTAAGACTGCTCTTAAAAAAACAGACAGTTTGGGCGCATTTCTCAGAATCGCAGGCAGGGAGTTCCTTAAGGTTGGTGCGACAAACTGAAAGAGCACTTGCCAGAAGATTTCAAGTTGTGCTTTGGAATTTTGAGAAGCCTCTTGAACGACGATCGGAGGGTTCGTGACGGTTGATAGGTGGTGAGCGAAGCCGAAAGGTATGGTGGAAGGGTGCCATGAATGAATGGGGATTTTTCTATCTAACTAGATCGATCAGCTGAAACATTTTGCGTCAAGTGTCGTGCTCTATCACCACATCTTTACAACGTTGCTTGCTTTTTGTTTTACTTTTTTTTTTTTTTTTTTAATTGACGGTATTTTGACACGGAAACACGTTTCAAGGCTTTACAGACCCAAACCTTTCAGGGAACATTAAGGCGATTACGAAAGCAGGTGAGGCCTCTCCGAGGTTCCTTCGTGATCATTAATCATGGGTTTAATGTCAGGGCCCGGGCACGCGCGGTCGGCATGCTGACGTCTGTGGTCAATGAGGGAAGAGTGGTTTTGTACACACAGCAACAAAGTGTCGTGTTCAGCAACGGTCACGAGAACCCTTGCCGGGCCATTCGTTACACATGTGGCAAAGTTCTCCGTCCCGGTTGAGCCCGCGATGACGTTAAAGGTCTGCAATCTCACTGATCAAAAAAAAAAAAAACCCGCAAACATTGCGTTTTTTTTTAAACTGCGACTCCTTCGACTGTGCATAATCCAGGCAACTCTGTCACAGTTGCAGAGTTTTCAGCGCTTCGGGGACGCTTGTAAAACCGGAGCACGAGTTTGCCGTGACATTATTTGGCTTTTGGTCAGTGAGCGAGACACATCGCTGCAGTGTCTAGCGGATGTTGAGTGCTGCACGATCTTTCTCGCTCAGTGTCAAAACGCAAACTGAGCTGTGAAATCAGGCTGCCCTTGGCTTTTATTGGGGTTTCAGGGACGCTGAAAACTCTGCAACTGTGACAGAGTTGACTGTGCTTGCACGATCGACTCTGTAATTTTTTTTTTCACATTTCGGATAGCTTTTTTGTGGGGAGCTTAGATCTTTAAGTTAAATGTCTGCTAGATCAACCAAAAAGACCCTCCTGCCCCATTTCCCCACCTCCTCGCCCTCCACCCGTGCCGAAAACTGCATAAAATCGGTAGGGTAGATTTGGGGTGTTTTGGGGTTTTTGTTGTTGTTTTGGCAATTAG
>JACVVK020000546.1:67500-75000 GCA_018292915.2 Batillaria attramentaria | reverse complement strand
GTATGCAACACAGCGAAGTCAACTGGCCGCAAAACTTCAAGCGGACATCACCAAAACAACTCTGAACGATTTTTGAGATAAGATATTTCGGAAGATGGACCTTTAAACATTCAAAAACCTGTCTACACGACGTACGTCATCCCCCCCCCCCCCACCCCCCAAAAAAAAAAAAAAGTCTCAGAAGAGAAGAAAGTCAAACAGTGTCTTCAAACGGGCTTAATTATTCCCGGCTTTGAAATAAAATACTGCCAGGAGTTTTCCTGGCCTTTTCAAAGAAGCTGTTTCGGTATAATTCACAGCAGGCTCCTGAAGGATTGATTTTGTAACGTGCACTTTAGGATAATTTGCACTTTGAGCGGAGAGAAACGAGAAACCTTCGTGTATTCTCATGCTGAGAGAGAGAGAGAGAGAGAGACAGAGACAGAGACAGAGATTATGAAACGTTTTTATTCAGGATAGATCATTTAAGCATTGCTGCCTGTCTTACAGGCTGTCCTGCAGAGAGACAGAGAGAGACACACAAAGACAGACAGACAGACAGACAGAGACAGAGAGAGACGGAGACGGACAGACCAGACAGACAGACAGACAGAGAGTCCCTTGTGCGGAAAAGAGTATCAAATTCAAATGAATACTGAGATTATAGTACTTCAACTATTTGATCGCTTTTGTCTGCTTGGTTTGCCAGTTGGTTAATCCCTCAGCGGCTTGATTCCTCGCTTGATTTCAAGGCGCAAGTTACTACCATTACGAGGTTTTATATAGGGAGCCTTCTGTTCTGGAACAGTTGTGCTTGGGACTGCTCCTGTGCGCTCGAAATAGTCTGTCGTAGAGATTAGTAGAGCTCCAAATGCAACACACTGACGTTTGATGGCCGCGCAAACGAGGAAAACTCAACCGTCCGGCGGAGCTACAAGGTCGATTGTCGTAAACGACACTGCTACCGGCTGCTGTATTTTGGCTTTAATCAGCTGAAAGGAAACCTGTCTTGTGTCTATGCAGTGCGCGTGTACTTGTGCGTGTGTCGTACTTGCAGAACCACGAGAGCATCTCAGAACGATCTGTGAGCCCACATGTCTTAAAATTAGGGCCCTTAAAGAAGTTCCGTTTGTTTGTTGTTGTAGCTGCTGGGTTTTTTGTTTTGGGTTTTTTTTGTGGTTTGTTTGTTGTTGTTTTTTTGTTTGTTTGTTTGTTTTTTGTTTTTGTTTTTTTGTTTGTTTTTTTGTTGTTGTTGTTTTTGTTTTTTTTTTGGGGGGGGGGGGGGTTGAGGTGTTTTTTTTTTGTTTTGTTTTGTTTATTGTTTTTTTTTTGGGGGGGGGGAGGGGTTGCTTGTTTGTTGGTGAATTTCTGTTGAGAGGGTATTAATTTTGCAAGAACCGTCTGGTTCCAAAAACGGATAAAAAGGAGAGAGAAAAAAAAAAAGACTACGGCTTATTGTAAGCCTTGAACGTAAATTTCTTCTTTTTTGTCTGATTTCCAGTCTAGCAGCTTATTGCCTCGCCGTATGTCCATGCGATCAAATTCGCATAGCTTCGTCTGCCCTTTTACGCCGTCACCCGATCGTCTTCTCGACATTCGCTTTAAATGCCACTACCGTAGACTCCTGCCATTTGAATGGCTCATTTGCAACAACAACAAAAAATAATAATAAAGCCCAGGATCAAATTGTGAAAGCTAATCAGCGCAACAGTTTGCGTTGTGTATCAGTTTAACACTTTCGCTACCGGATGACTGGAGGTGTGGTACTGAGAGGCGAAACTCTGCAGGAGAAGAATAACTAGGGTACGTCCTACCATTTACCACAAATACCTAAAACGCTATCGCAAAAACAAAAAAAACAAAAAAACAAAAAAACGGCAGTACTGCCGGTCTTTTTTTTTTTTTTTTTTTTTTAGAACCCCAGGAAGTTTGCTCAATTGTCCGCTGTTTCGATTCTCAATTTCAACATGCACATGTGAGCTATGGGGGATCCCTGGCCAGTTGCTCCCCTTGACCACGGTAGCCAAGAAGCAGGATCAAAAGACTTTGTCTTTCTTTCTGGTAGATTAAACGTGCCGATTCCATCTTTGTTAAGACAAGTTATGTTTTGAAATAGTTTCGCTTGTACAGTTATCATCATCATCATCATCATCATCATCATCAGTATCATCATCAGCAGCAGCATTATTATTATTCAATATTTTTATCAGCAGTAGTAGTAGTAGTAGTAATTATTATTATTATTATTATTATCAGTAGTAGCTGTAGTAGTAGCAGTAGTAGTACAGCACGGTTTACAGACAGTGCGCAGGATACCTCAGAGCTGAGGTAGATTCTTCGGGATAAGTCCATAACTGGTCTCTTCCACGGGGTCGACGCTGGATCGTGACCAGGCCTGATAAATATAGCATGGAATGAGCGTCCTGCTGTGGCCAATAAATAGAAAAAAATATGTATATCTCCCTATGCCTGCGGGTTACCCGATGATAATCAATAATACAAAAGTCACCTAAATTACTTATGCTCGTGTCTCTATGCCATATTGAAACTGCTGTATGATTTCTGTCCTGGCCGTCCACTCCCCCTGACCGTGTTCTCCGCCTCGCTAATACATCACCTCAGTGCCTTGTACCTGAGCGGCCTATAGCTTGTTCATTTCAGTTCAGGTTAGTTCAGTTGTATCCAGATCAGTTCAGTTCAAGTCAATTCAGTTTTGTGCGGCTCGCGTCAGATCAGTTCAGCTGAGCTCAGCTGAACTGAATTCAGTACAAATCATTCCAGTTCGGTTCGTTTAAATGAAGTTTGCTCAGTTTTAGCTTTAGCTTAGTTCATCCAACCCAATTTAGCTCAGTTCAGCTCGGTTCAGCGCAGTATCAATTTGCTACCCGAGACGGGGAGCCGGGGTGGTCGAATGGTAGAGCGTTGGACTTCTAATGCTCGGGTCGTGAGTTCGATCCCGGCTGGGGCCAAATATTTGTGCTGGCTTTTTCATCGTTGCCCCGTCTTTGATATCACCCTATGTGGTGGAAAAGGACGTTAAACCCCCAAACACCCACCCCACCCACCCGCTACCCGAGACTTTCCTCGCGGCTCGTCACAAATCACGTTCAGTATCCGTAAAATTCTATTTCAACGCAGAACTACCCACAACGTGTATCCGCAGCAAGAGCCAGTAACCTCACCATCTTTTACTATTGCTTACAGCTATGCTTTGCGCGCGGTGACTGCCGGACACTCAAGAATTGTGCTGAACGGTGCGTTACCTTTCTGCGGCGGAGTTTGGCCGCGAACCGAGGACGTTATCCGAGTTGACGTGGAGTGAGAAACTTGGCGCGCCACAGACCGACACGCGTTGCGCCAGGCTGATTGCCTTTACTGGGAATCCGCGTTAATTAACCGCTCCCAAATCCCCGACCCCGACCACCTTTCTACGCCATTCGCACGTCCGGAATGAGAACTTGAGCCGAGTTGACACCGTTGCCAGATTAGTGCTCACCCAGTCACCGGGGGATATTGTGCGTGGCTTGTGGCAGGAACACACACACACACACACACACACGCACACACACACACACGGCAAAGGCACACTAAGGCACACGCACGCACGTACTGACACACACGCGCGCGCGCACACACACACACACACACACACACACACACACACACACACACGCTGACACACACACACACACACACACACACACACACACACGGCAAAGGCACACTAAGGCACACGCACGCACGCACGTACTGACACACGCACGCGCGCGCGCACACACACACACACACACACACACACACACACACACACACACACACACACACACACACACACACACACACACACTTACATGGACCCTCACTCCATAAAACTCATTCCGTCACGACCAGTTTCTCTCTTGTAACCTTGTACTCACTACTACCACGGAGTAAAAACTTGACCATAGCAGCATCACTCTTTCCATCCATTCGTTCGTTTCCTCCATTCAATTATTCCTCACTTCAGATCACTAGTCCATGAATATCTTATACGCACCAAGGTCCGTTGGTTTGCTTTCCGCCCGGGAGAGAGGAAAGGGGGTGGGGGGGGGAGGGGGGTGAGGAAAGACTGATCCGTAGAGTCAACCCTGGACGCAGCAATTTCCATGCATGAGAAACCATCCCGGTCCGAAACCAGTTTGCCGTGTAGCTATGAGTTTTCTCTGACACTCTGACGGGGGGATGTCTTTTCATCGAGATAAAAGTATTCTCTGCGATGTACGCTGCTGGACCATCAGTGATAGGATCTCCATTTACAAGTACCCAGGAACACGCAAGCAACTTCTCTCGCGGCGCTTGAATTCTGACCGATCCTGTTAAAGAATTTTGGTTGGCTGGTTAGGATTTCGAATTTTAGGTTTTGTATTTCACATTTCTTTTCTGTTTGTTTTTTGTTGTTGTTGTTGTTGTTGTTTTGTTGTTGTTTTTTGTTTTGTTTTGTTGTTGTTGTTTGTTGTTGGGTTTTTTCGGGGGGGGGGGGGTAATTTTTATTTTACATAGACACAAATCAAACAAACATACATTCATTCACATAGAATAATAATAATTTTAAAAAATTAGCGAGTAGGGTGGGTGTGTGGGTGTTTGGGAGTTTAACGTCCTTTTCCACCACGTAAGGGTGATATCAACGACGGGGCAACGAGAAAAGTCCAGCGCAAATACTTGGCCCCAGCCGGGATTCGAACTCACGACCCGAGCATTGAAAGTCCAGCGCTCTACCATGCATCTATCCCGGCTCCCCATTTGGCAAGTAGTAACTGCAGCAGAGAAAAGTTCTACAGGGAGCGAATAGGTAAGTGAACACTGCAAGGGAGAGAACTTTGCCTGTATGGAAAGAGTGATTACCGGACCTGGCATTTTGTCTTTCACCGTCTGCTGGTGCGTCCAATTCGAGGGAACGTGGGAAATGTCGTAATCAAGTTTTAGCTTCAAGCTGGGAAGCCAGCAGTCACCGGCTTACAGACAAGACAAAAACGAAACAACAAAGCAACAACAGGCCTGGTGCTGTGAAGAAATAGGACTGAGTGTCTCTCTAAAGAAGCATCTCTCTGATATAATAGCATTGGTTATGTATGAGAAAAACCAGCATCATTCATGTTTTACTGATAGTTCTCGCTGGCTTCCGACGGCCTGCGTCCCAAGGGGATTTCAGTCATGACAGTTTCTGTGTTTTGCTTTGTCGAACAACTGACAAACTGAACACACACACACACACACACACACACACACACACACACACACACACACACACACACACACACACACACACATTTGAAGAACGGCACACAAGGGACAGTATTGTATTTCTTACTCTCGGCCAAAATACGTCTCGGTGGTCCGATCACTCTCGCGATTCGCGGCCTAATGTCTGCTGTCACGTGACTATAAACACGTCAAACTCCACCGTAGAGTGCGGACATCTGGGCAGTGCAGGTCACGGGTTAATGTCCATTGTTATGTATCAGTTGTTACAACAGTGTGTTGTTCTAGTGTTTATTAGATGATCAGGCTTTCTAGAGATACAATGTGGTCAAACTCTGCTGTGACCGTTTCAGTTGCATCAATCTGGAGGAGTCGAAAGGTAGAGTGTCGGTCTTTCAGTCTTCGGTTGAATCCCGCGGCTGGGGCCAGATATTTGTACTGGCCTTTTTCTCGTTGCGCCGTCTTTGATATCACCCATGTGTGGTGGAAAAGGACCCCAAACACCCAAACACCCACCCACCCTACCCACGTCAATCCGGCCCATCGTTGAAAAATGATTTGTTTGTTTGTTTGTTTGTTTGTTTGTTTGTTTGTTTGTTTGTTTGTTTGTTGCTGCTGGTGCTGCGTATTTGTTTGTATATTGACCGGCAACCAAAAATTGATGTGGACACTTAGTCCCAGGGCAAGAGTTTGAAGGGTGAAGTTTAGACTAACCATATTTTCTTGTTAAGTGCAGCAATTCAGGGCACGCTGCTATGTCTGTTTGGGGAGCCGGGGTGGCCGAATGGTAGAGCGTTGGACTTTCAATGCTCGGGTCGTGAGTTCGAATCCCGGCTGGGACCAAACATTTGTGCTGGCTTTTTCAGCGTTGCCCCGTCTTTGATATCACCCGCATGTGGTGGAAAAGGACGTTAAACCCCCCCCAAACACCCACCCCACACGCTATGTTTGTTGTTGCTGCTGCTTCTGTCGTTGCTGTTTCTGCTGCTGCTGCTACTGCGTTGGAGGCCGCGGTGGTGGTAGCATTAGCTCAAGTGTTTACATATATCCGTGAAACTATATCGAGAAAATCACCTCGCAGACACAGCACAGGAAAAAAATAAAACTGACGCAAAACTGAAACTACAATTTCCGTTAACGCACTGACAACAATTTTCATGAAGTTATCCCGGCACAGTACAAGCAGTTCGCCTCAGAGAAACCCACGAGATAAATGCGGCGTCTTGACTGCTAGATGCCAGCTCGAGATCGTTTTCTATTTGCCTGGGTTCTCCATTAAGCGCGGAGAAGCCCCCCCCCCCCCCCCCACTTCATCGCGACGGCAAATAGTCAATATCTATTCCGAGTGGACAAGATCTTCGGCAACTGACTGCCCATCGCTCAATGTTTACTGACGGCGTAGCGTTTGAGCGATCGGCAAAGTGTTTACAGTGCTTCGTTTGTAAGTTTTCATCCTGGGGGTTGTCTCGGCTGAAGTCTCGGCTATTCCGGTTGGTATACCGGGGTCGCCATGTAAAGTCGTCAATCCTATGATTATCAGGTTTCCCAGAAGACGTCTTTTGTTCTGGAACAGTCACGTGGTTTGTAAGTGCGCCTGTGTGCTGAAAATAGACCGTCTTTGTGATCAGTAAAGCTCTGAATGCTGAACACTGACGTCCGCTGCCCGCTGCAAACACAAAAACCGCCAAGGCCTAAGCTGCCGTAGTCAGTGAGTCGTGCTTTCGAGACTGTGGCAGACGCAGTGTTTTCCGGCTTGCGTTTTGGCTTTGGTTGACTCAATGCTAGCCCGTGTGAGGCTGTAACCAGTATAGGAACTAACTTGAAATATCAGCCTCAGCAGTTAGGTATACTGCGCACTGTTCCTAATCTATGCTGTGCCCCTCCCCCCCCCCCCCCCCCCCCCCCCCCCCCCAAAAAAAAACCCAACCAAACAAACAAACAAAAAAACCAACAACAAAAAAACAACAACAGCAACAACGAAGTTGTCCGTTTAGCAAGTCTCAGGACTGTAACTGTGCATGCTGGTGTGGTGTAACGATTCAGACACAAAGCAGCTCCGTACGATGGATGGGGCTAGATGGCGGAAGACGGGTCATTATACTCGAGGCCATGCTGGAAATGGGTTGGGCGACGAATTTCTCACTTAAAATTAATGAGGTCTTGTCTGCGGCTGTGAGTAAACACGTTTTTAAAAGCGACCGTTTTTGAAGCCGCTCGAACTTGTGGTAGTGCTAGTGTGAATCAGGAGAGAGAGAGAAAAAGGGAACGGACGGATTCTAG
>JACVVK020000546.1:47500-60000 GCA_018292915.2 Batillaria attramentaria | reverse complement strand
AGAGAGTATTGCAAAAACAACTGCTTTGCGCTTTGTCTTCTTGCTTACCACTCACCGAAGTGTGACGTCGTTTCCGCATCCTGCTTTTTGTGCGACGGGGTCAGTAGCACTGATGGATCGGCCTCGGAAGCCTGGGACGTGAGAAGATGAATGGGGAGGTGACTGGAACAGCGGGGCTGTCACGCCGATTGTGCTAACAACACGTCAGTCTGTTGCGTTCGCTTTCCTCTTAACCTACGTAGTTTGGACATACGAAATTTAGATTTCTGTCTGTACTGCAGGAAACAGACTTTCGATCATATCTATCAAACATCACAGTCCTTAAACAGATCAGATCCAGCGTAAATTGTGTCAAGTGTGGAATGAAAATTTTCATTCTTCGCTTTCCTAGCATTACATCGTTCCATCCTTTTTTATAGCAGTTATTTGATGATGCTTTTCAATGAAACATAGCTATATATACAGTAGTTCACTGTCTGAAATATTGCCGTCGTAAGTAGAGTTGAGACAGGCACTGCCGGACACAAAACGGCGTTATGACTCGGGATTTTGTCAGTTATAGGGGTCATTAAATTCAGAATTTGTGAATAAACTCCTCTCTCTCTCTCTCTCTCTCTCTCTCTCTCTCTCACACACATGGTGAACTGTTGTCACCGGCGCTACAAGACACACTTTTGAGAGCTCTGAGTGAGGCTGCTAATTTTTGGCTAATTACTCCTGCCAGACGTCGTATATCTCCATACAAATTGTCAGGCATCAAGCCGGAAGCCATGCCGATCGCCCAGTGCCAATTCCGTGTGGTTTGCGGCACGTTTCTCTGGACTTTCATCAGTTTTATGAAAGACAAAGGAAGGCCAGTCACGTCACGCTTCAAATACTTTCGCCTCGTGCCGAAGCACTGGGGCTGTGAGCGATCCGACACAGCATTCTGCCGTGTTGACTGCCCATTGTATTTCTGGGTGTACGCACACTTCAAGCGTGATCGTGTTACCAGCGCCCCGTCCGTGTGTCGCCCGTGCACTCTGATGACAACCTGGGTGTTGGTGTTTCTGGTGTGTTCACTACTGTTACAGTGTGGCGATGTGGAACAGAACCCGGGACCCGACCGTGACCAGCAGCCCAGCGACCACAACATGACTTCCCCCTCCCCCTGTGATACAGGTGACAATGACAACAGTCTCCTGGACGAAATGCAGAAAATGTTGCAGGAAATGTTTACGGAACAGGAGAGGAAGCTGACAGAATGCATTGCGTCCGTGCGTGACCAGGTCGCCGAAATGAGCAAGTCGCTCGACACGTTACACGGCGAAGTGACAGACTTGAGAGAGAGGACGGAGCGGGTGGAGAGTACTACAGAGGCTATGTGCCACAAGTCGTGTGAACAGATGGCGGCTATCGACAGTTTAGAGAAAAGACTAAACCAGATGCAGGAGGAATTCGACAAAAAGGTGGACAAACTTGAATCCTTCTCAAGGAGGGACAATTTGAAATTCTTCGGAATTCCAGAAACTACAGGGGAAACTTTTGTGATCTGTGCCAGAAAAATAGTGGACGTGCTGAAAAACACTGTGCCAAACCGGGACTGGAAAACCGAGGACATCATCCGCGCACACCGAGTGGGGGGCAAGCAGACAGGTGACAAACCCAGACCACTCATTGCTAAGTTCACTCGGTGGTCGGATAAAATGGCGATCCTGACAAGTGGGCGCGATGCACTGAGACAGAAAGGTGTAGCTGTGGCATCGGATCTCACCACCAGCCAGTCCAGGACCCTCAAGCGCTATCGGGAGGACGGCATCAACGCGTACTACAAGGGGGACAAGCTGGTTGTGGGGGGACCACGACGACCGAGACACGCAGCTGATCAGGGCTACGACAGCAGCAACGCCGAGGGCCACACCGACAGCGACGTCAACCGAACGAGGTCTCCTTCCAACAGCGACAGTGGGGGTGACATTGGGGGCGTGTCCGCTGCAGACCGGAATGTCAGCCCGCCCGATGCCAACGCGCAGCTGTCAGAGGCTGACAGTCTGTTAGTGCAAACTGACAGAGGTGACGTCACTTCCACAGGGGTGGTGACCCGGAACAGGGCGCGAGGAGGCGGTGTGGGGGCCAGGGGGACCCGCGCGGCCACTCCGACGCAACGAGACGGATAGGGTGATGGCCGAGGCCCGGCGAGGACAGTAAACACGGAACAAACTAATGTAAGTCTACTTTCGGTTTGTGTCTGGAACATAGAGGGTTTCCTACAGAAACTAGACTGCAGTGACCTGGTAGATTTCCTGACTTCGTTCGACATCTTTTGCTTGTCAGAAACGTTTGTAGAGTTTGACTTTCAGTCAGACCTGTTTAAACAATTTTATTTCATTTAATGCGAAAGCAAAAAAACTATCGTGGCACGGAAGAAGTTCGGGTGGTGTGATGGTGTTCATCAAAAAGACTCTAGCCAGCTATGTGAAATTTATTGACTTAGGTTACGATAACATTATTGTTCTAAAAGTGCAGGGGGCACTACTCAGTCTGGACAGAGATACATTTCTTATCAGTGCATATGTCCCACCCTACGACTCGCCCTTCTACGATCACAGTGACAATGGTGTTGGGATCGAAATGCTGGAGCAGTGCTTGCTTGACATTCATGCAAAGTTTGTCAACTTTTACGTGATGCTTTGTGGTGACTTGAATGCCCGAACCAGCTGTGAAAACTGTGTGATTGATGATGATGATGATGATGATGATGATGATACACTGCGGCCCGATGGTGAGAGTGATGGTGGATGTTTCAAAAGACATTCAGCTGATAGTGGGAAAAACCAGTTTGGGAAACAGCTGATGGAGCTGTGTGCCATGTTTGAACTTGCTATTGTAAACGGCCTGCGCAGCCGGGGTTTTGATGCAGCGTTCACCTTCATTTCACCGTCGGGTAGCAGTGTTGTTGACTACGTGTTGTTGTCACATGACCTGTGTATTGGCAGCTTCGTGAAATCCTTTGTTGTTGGGACACGCATTGAGTCTATGCACATGCCGCTGTGTTTACAAATCCACGCAGCCAATCACTGGGAGTCGGCTGAACATGAACTCGAGTCTGAATGGGCCGAGAAGCTAATCTGGGACCCTGACAGAGAGACTGAGTTCATTCATAGCCTGACCTCGACTGCGATGGTAGAAATGCTTGCACGTGCTACCGCTGAAATTGAGCGCGACGCTGACCGGGCACTGCAGTCGTTCATTGATGTATTGTTGCAATCGGGTCAGTGTATGGTAAAACGTTGTAAAACAGTAACGGGCAGGCGTGAGGCCGTGTGGTTCGACGCGGAGTGTAAAACAAGTAGAGCCCATGTCAGGAAACTGCTCAGAAAATTTCGTTTCACAAAGATAGATAGCGATCGTTTGGCGTACTCGGATGCCAGACGGGAGTACAAGAAACTGCTTGGTAAGAAAAAAGCCTGTTTTAAACGAGATAAAGCAGAACGTCTAGTCAGTTGTAGTAAAGACCCAAAAATGTTCTGGAAGGAACTGAAGCAAATCACACGGAAAAAGAAAAGTTCACCTGATCCTTCTATCTCTAGCGATGACTGGTTTAATCATTTCAAACAGGTTTTCCAAACTGCGGGAAGCGGGGACGCGTTAGAATATGTACAAGCGGTCCAGAACGAAGAGGACTCTGTATCGGAACTAGATGACCCCATTTCACAGACTGAGGTCGAGGAGGCGTTGCGTAGATTGAAGAGTGGGAAAGCGTGTGGGGTGGATGGCATAGTAGCCAGTATGCTAAAAGCCGGAGGCGCCCATGTAACTGGCTTTCTAACCAAGTTTTTTAATAAGATTTTTGATTCTGGGGTATACCCGGAGCAGTGGACCAAAGCAATTATTGTGCCTGTTTTTAAGAAAGGGGACAGAAAAATTCCAGACAACTATAGAGGCATTTCACTGCTCAGCTTGGTTAGCAAGTGTTACACAGCAGTTCTAAATAAACGACTGGTAATCTGGATGACGTATAATGACAAAGTTACAGAAACTCAAGCAGGGTTCCGTAAGGGGTACTCAACAGCTGACCATATTTTTACACTAAATGCGATTGTGGAAAAATATCTAACTAAAAAGGGTAGTAAATTTTACGTATGCTTCGTTGATCTACGCAAAGCTTACGATAGCGTGAACAGAGGGGCACTTTTCAATGTCCTACAGAAGTCGGGTGTTTCTGGGAAGTTCAGACAGGCATTGGCGAGTATATACAAGTCGGTTAGTGCCTGTGTCAGGACGCATGGGCAGCTGACAGACTTTTTCGAATGCCCTATCGGGCTTAAGCAGGGTTGCACCCTCAGTTGCTCCTTGTTCACCCTCTTCATCAATGAAGTTGCTACTTATGTAGAGAGCAATGGAGTCCATGGGGTACAGCTACAGCAAGATTTGGTTGAACTCTTCCTTTTGTTGTTCGCCGATGATATTTCCCTAATGTCTTCGACTGTTCGGGGGTTGCAAAACCAGCTTGACTGTCTATTGAGTGCCTGTAACAACCTGGGATTGACCATTAATGTGGAAAAAACTAAGGTGATGGTTTACCGAAAAGGGGGCTTCTTGGGGAGGAACGAGAAATGGTTTTTAGGGGGGCAGAATCTAGAGGTTGTTAACGAGTATGTATATCTTGGTTTTCCATTTACAACAACCCTTAGCCATAAGAAAGGTGTAGACTACATTGCTTCCAAGGGAAAGAGAGCTGCAGTTGACTGTGTGAGAGCCCTTAGTAAACTCGACTGTATGTCAATAGATACATTCTACAAGATTTTTGATGCACAGGTCTTGCCTGTTCTCCTATACGCTTCTGAAGTATGGGGGCTAAACCGCTGGAGCAAAATAGAAAGTGTGCACTTGTTTGCTAGCAAGCGTTTTTTAAACGTGCAGTCGAAAACACCTAATAAGTTTGTCTATGGAGAAACCGGTCGCTACCCATTGTATGTAAACAGCTTTGTGCAGTGTATGCGTTACTGGTTAAGACTGTTGAAAATGGACATATCTAGGTTGCCTAGACAGGCCTACAACATGCTTCTTGTGATGGACCAGAATGGTAAACAATGCTGGGTGTCCAAGGTGAAGAAAACGCTGTTTGAATTTGGTTTTGGGTTTGTGTGGGAGCAGCAAGAGGTGGGTGACGATAAGTGGTTTCTGAAAGTTTTTAAACAGAGATGCATCGACATATTTCAGCAGGAATGGTCGTCTTCTGTGTCTAGCAGTAGAATGTTCGAGCAATATAGCTCGTTCAAATCGTCACTGGAAGTAGAAAAATACATGTACTATGATATGAGAAAATGTTTCAGGGATTGCATTGTCAAATTGCGGCTCGGTTTACTGCCATTGAACGGTAGCGCATTTCGCAAAGTCACTGCTGAGGGTACTCTGAAATTGTGTCCTTATTGTACAGATACTACGGAAGATGAAAGGCATGTCATTCTTGATTGTCCATTATATTTAAACATTCGACAGAAATACCTCATCCAACACATACGCGGACGCCATTCTTTTCACTATTTTATGCAGTGCAATGATGAATCTGTCACAAAATTCCTGGGATTCTTTATATTCTACTCTATTAGAATACGGGGGGATTACCTGCACAACATTGGCCACATAAGCTAGGCAATAACGAGAACGCTTTGTCAGTGTATTCAAATTATTCAGTGTGTGTATCTATTCATTTTATTTTACGTGTTGTATGTTTTAGTTCACCATGTGTTTTGGGCTGGTGGCCCGTAACAATAAATGTTCGTGTTCGTGTTCGTGTTCGTGTTCTCTCTCTCTCTCTCTTTCTCTCTCTCTCTCTCTCTCTCAAAAAGTGTACCTCGTCGCCTAATACCTTCAGACTTGCCCTGTTGATAACATGTGCAAATAACAAGATCATGCAACTTACTTATATAAGGCGCTTAAATGTAGAGACACACTTCTTAGTTAATTATGTCTGTTGTTTTATGCTAATACTGATGGACGCGTGCGTGTGCCACTGTGATTATGTGCGAACCTTGCCGTGTGCATGTATGTTCAAACCCACCAACCTTTGCATGGGCCCAGTGGCCTACCAAATAAAAATAATTAAATAATTCAAAATAATAAAATTCTCTCACACACACACACACACACACACACACACACACACACACACACACACACACACACACACACACACACACATACGCGCGCGCGCACACACGCACGCACGCACGCACGCACGCGCACGCACGCACGCACGCACGCACACACACACACACACACACACACACACACACACACACACACACACACAATGACACAATGACAATGAATGTTTATTTGCCAGCGGTAAAGGATTTGGCACAAGTACCATATTCCAGCTCCGCGTATTAATTTAGCTTGAATATTTAACAAGTAAACGAAAGTAAAATGCGGTGCGCACATTGAAATTCGGTCAGAGAGAGATACAAGACAAGAGGAAAAGGTTTACGCGGACGTAATAAGATCTGTTTCTTCGTGTTTGAAACTGTTCTACAACTGAGTATACCGGAGTGCAGGTAGGATTCCACCAGAAATGTCATCAGACAGATCTGGTTCTAGTCTGGCTCATGCATATGTAACGTTTCCTGTATTGTCATGGGAAAACACAGACGCTTACATTACGCCCCGTGCGAGCATATAACCGTATGACTTCAAAGGGCAAAGGGTGTATAGTTAATAATGCATCCCGATGTATTCCGTGTTATACGTGTTATCGTAATTGATTAAATAATCGATTAAATCTGACCTTTTGATCAATACCGTGTACACTTCTATAGTGGCAAAACGGATCTCCACTCTATCACACACACACCCCTTCCCCGCCCCCCTCCGCCCCATCCCCCGTTCCTTCACACACACACACACACACACACACACACACACACACACACACACACACACACACACACACACACACACACACAGATGATGATGATGATGATGAAACGTTTTTATTTTTTGTATTCTGGGTAGAGCATTTAGGCATTGCTGCCCATCTTACAGGCTGCCCGGCTATTCGACATTCAAGGATACTAAACAACAAACTGCAAGAACTATTTTTTTTTTTAATGAAAAACAGAAAAAGTACGGATGACAAACAAATTAAAACATACGTGGTATACGCTGTTAATATTAGGAATTCAGAGAGAGAGAGAGAGAGAGAGATAGTGTGTGGGAGCGAGAGGGGGGGAGGGGGCGGGGGGGGGGGACTAAGATGCCTCCATACCGGATCTCCCACCGGAGGGATCTCAGACACACCTGTCCGTCTCACCGGCCTGTATTGACCATCTGTCGGGACAAGGCCTTCTGGTGCTGACGTTAGCATCAACTCTTCGTTGGCCATGCTGGGGAAAGTGCTGTGTTCTTCGTAGTACAAGTTGTCTGAACCAGAAATCTCTTTTTTACCGTTTCCTTTCTGTCGTTTCCTGTGTCTTCGGACTGTCAACGTTTTATTAATGTGCTAGATCGCTCGAAGATAGATTGCTGTTGTTGGTGGTGGTGGTGGTGGTGGTGAGTGGTGTGTGTGTGTGTGTGTGTGTGTGTGTGTGTGTGTGTGTGTGTGTGTGTGTGTGTGTGTGTGTGTGTGTGTGTGTGTTTGTCCACGAATGTAGGACCCGCTGTGGAAAGTTTTTTGATGAAAGGTTTATCTTTGCCCCACTACCCCCCACTATCCCCCACCCCACCCCTTTTTTTTTATTTCCTTGTCATCATAAAGGTAGTTTATCAGTCAGCGGCTGATACATGTCACCCTTGAATTTGAAAGCTACTTTTACTAAGTTGTATTCAGTACGATCCCTCTCTCTCTCTCTCTCTCTCTCTGGATTATCGTGCAAACGTTTCAGTCAGTCTCGCTCTGTAGCAACGGCAGATTAAAAATGACCAGTGTTTGGTCAAATCCTATCCGTGAAGTCAGTGACCTCAACCTTGTAAAATATATTTCATTTTATCCATTTTGTTTAAAGTCTTTTTCCACCACATATGGGTTATATCAAAGACGGAGCAACGAGGGAATAGTCTCTCTCTCTCTCTCTCTCTCTCTCTCTCTCTCTCTCTCTCCCTCTCTCTCTCCCTCTCTCTCTCTCTCTCTCTCTCCCCTCTTTTCTAATCCACACCCACAGACTTACTCCTACCAAACACAGCCATTTGAGTTCCCTGTGCCGCCAGCCACTACCTCCATCCCGAACTGTGTCCAGATCGATGCTGAACACTTTCATCATCTGCCGCATTGTAGCACAGGGTGGGAGGGCAAACGCCGTATCAAATCCCAGCATCAGCACCAAGCATGGTGTATTCCAATCATGGACTTGGATTCGAACCTTTGACCCCCCCCCCCCCCCCCCAAAGCTTAGATCCGTCGTGATGCCCAGCCCTCAACTTTCCCCCCGAAGTTCTCATGCAGCCTCGTCTTTCCTCAAGCCCGCATTCTCAGTTCTGCATCGTGTGCCCGTTCACCTCAGTACTCTGCGAATAAGATCAGTCATGTGGTGCGCGCATACTCAATAGATCCTGATTCCTGCAAGCTCTTTGGCCAGCGCCAACATCGTACTGTGTATGGCGCTGCGCTAGCGGCGACACTGTCTGTCTCCGCCTTGTGGGAACGTGATAATTTTTTTTTTTTAATCAAAGGAGGTGGAGCAGGCATTGTAATTTCCCTTTTATGGGATTGAATAAAATATCTTATGTCTTATGTCTTATGGTATGGTATGGTATGGTACGGTACACTTCTCCTCGGCGCACATATCCGTCTCTGCTGAAATGCTCACGGCGCCGCAGGGCTGGAGGACGAAGCAGTGAAAGCCTGCTGCCGCTAACTTTATGTGCAAACCTCCACCCTGCTATTTACTCTGGTGCGTGCGACAGTATTTCTGTTTACCACGACACCGGCCACAGCCTAGTCTTCTTCGAAAGATGAACGTGGGATTTTTAGCGTGCACACTTGATGTGTGTGCGTGCGTGTGTACACGAAGGCATGGGTCCGTCCACATCACAGAATGAGTATACCTGAGTTTGAAATCTCATTATTAAGACGAGACTGCCGACCACCGCATCGCTTCCGGTTGCGAGATGCGCTTGCGGTGATTTTCAAGAGTTTAGGGGTGGGAGGTGGGTGTTTATGTTTAACGTCTTTTTCCACCACGTATGGGTGATATCAAAGACGGGGCAATTAGGGTAAAAAAGGCCAGTACAAATAATTTGGCCCCAGCCGGGACTCGAGCATTAAAAGTCCAACGTTCTACCATCCGGTTATACCGGCTCCCCTCAAGACTTTAAAGTGAACCTGTAAGAGAACTACCTAAACGGTAAGCAGTTCATTGCCTCCGCCGCCTGTGCGAGAGTCAGTTTTAAATGTATTGCACGCATTGTAGGACTTTGCCAAAATCATACGACAGCGGCAACTTTGAATTCAGCGTTTACTGCTTTGCAAAGTGCATAATTATGTCTGTTGGCCTACCTCACGATGAAACCTCTAGCACTACGACCTCCTTCTGAAAGATGACTATAAAGTTTAATCGTGAGGCAGGCCAACACACAACTTGACCACAGAGGTTGTGGAAGGAAGGCCAGAAAGGTTTTGCACACTGAGAACGCAAAAACCACGGGAAGCTGTGTGTTATCTCCTTGAATCGGGCTTGGTAATTCGGCCCTGGGATGTAGTGAATACAGAAGAACCTGGAGTGATCTTATAGAGTGTCCGTGGTTATTAAGCTCGGGTAAGGCGTTGCTAGGCAACGGGTATTGCGTCGGTTTCATGAGATCTTGTGCGATTCCTGGTAGTTTCTGCGACACGTCACTCCCACTTCCTGCCAGCAGAGTTGGCGATCTGAATAGCGAAACACGGTGTCGGGATCATGCTGGTAATCCATGGCCTTTCCTGCCACCACGGACAGAAGACTGAGAGAGAGAGAGAGAGGGGGGGGGGGGGGGGGGGGTGGGGGCAGGGAGAGAGACAGACAGACAGAGACAGACTGACTCAATATATTTGTGTAGTTTCTGAACAAAACAAAAACAAACACACACAAAAACTTTCGGAATAGCCCTAATATTAAAAAGATGGCTCACATGTCCAAGTTTTAGTCATGTCCTTTCCAATAATACAACACGAGCTAAGATTAAAATTGCCTGCCTTCCCTCTCCTTGTCACTCTGTGTGTGTGTGTGCCTGCCTTCCCTCTCCTTGTCACTCTGTGTGTGTGTGTGCCTGCCTTCCCTCTCCTTGTCACTCTGTGTGTGTGTGTGTGCGTGCATGCTCAAACACTTTCATCAAGCCAGCACGTCTCCTTGTCAATTCAAGCAAACATCACTCCGATGGGGGGGGGGGGGGGGGGGCAAAAACGTTACATGCAATGATATTTTTAAACTTTCGATTCCAAAAGCTCAGTTTGCCCCTCTTTTTATCCCTAATTTGTTCCTTCAACCAAGTCTGCCCTGCCACGCGTCAGACGGCAGTAAATGACGCAGTTCACTCGATTTAGGGGACCAGTAAAATCGAATTTGCCTGCAAATCACGTTTCCAAAAAAGAAAATACTAATAAATATAAAAACGGTCTTGACGAACGACGGGTCGCGATGCCCCAGTCTGTAATGGGCAGCTTGTTACGCAAAGAAAGGGTTCCGTTCAGCTGTGAGCAAGTACGTGGGGTGTGCCAACATCAGTGCCACAGATGCTGCTGGCCCGTTTAAATGACCATGAATTGGCACTGGCATTGATTTCTCTACAAAGAAAGAGGATGGAATTTCACAAGCACCCAGCACCTCTTTAAAAAAAAACACAAAAAAACGCGTCATTTCAGAGTTCAACGCTTGACCTGATTCAAGGTGCCATAAGTATTTTCTCATTTTCAAGATTCAAGATTTTTATTTCGGTTTTCCCCTATTGGGGTGTGGAGGAATACAATAAAAAGAACACCGCACAAAGACAAAAAAGACAGACCAAAAAAAAAAAAAAGATACTGAGTCAAGTTTCACACACGCACACTGAGTCAAGTTCCACACACCGAATGGTAGAGCTTTGGACTTCTAATGCTCGGGTCGTGAGTTCGTATCCCGGCTGGAGCCAAATATTTGTGCTGGCTTTTTCATCGTTGCCCCGTCTTTGATATCACCCGTATGTGGTGGAAAAGGACGTTAAATCCCAAAACACCCACCCCCCACACCCGCCCTTACCAAACGTACCATGAGCATGCTTACCGCACGGAAGGTTTTGTAGCACCCTACAAATGGCTAGTCATCGTCTTCAAGTTAGACATTACTGTCATTACTCTGATCGTTCTTGCTCAAGAACTGAACGGGTGTCCGAGTGTGAGGGGTGGAGTGGGTGTTTGGGAGTTTAACGTCCTTTTCCACGACGTAAAGGGTGATATCAAAGACGGGGCAACGAAAAAAAAAAAAAAGGCCAACACTAATATTTGGCCCCAGCCGGGATTCGAACTCACCACCCGAACATTGAGAGTCCAACACTCTAGATAACCCGAGTGTGAGAATTGGCCCTCCAGAGAGAGATGATGATGATGAAACTTTATATATCAACGGTAAAAGTTTTGACAGAAATTCGCCAGTTTGCAAACTTGCCGTTGCTAATACTACAGAGACTATCTACTAAGGAAAAAAAAGGGAGCAAAATATAAAAGGCATTATGCACTTAAACTACAAGAAACAAAACCATAGAGAAAATCGTCCATCAGGTCAAAACGCATTCACACACACGTAGGACCTTTGTAAACACAAATCACTGATATATGAGAGAGAGAGAGAGAGAGAGAGAGAGAGAGATCGTCTCCCCGGAACAAACTAGAGAGACATGTTCCAAGGCGGCCAAGAGATAGGGGGCACGCAGCTTTTTAACCTCGTGTACGGCATTAATTCGAGTGTGAGCGGGCCCCACGGGCCGCACGAGGCACCCAGTGGGCCCCACAGTGTCCTTGCTAGCTTGCGGCTCCCAGGCTGAGCAGTTCTGGCGCGAGTTATTGGACACATCAATGCGATCGCGAGTATCTCTGCATGAAATGGACTCTCCTCCCTCCGCAGCCCTTTTTCAGCCGCCACTTGATTGAATGTCCGTGCCGCCTTAAGGAGCTTGCACACGCGGCTAGATTTACTGGGCGCCGCCGCCAAAGGGTTAATGATCTCACGTGACTGAAGTGCTGGCCAATAAAATAAAAAAAGAAGGTGAGAGAAAACTGTGTCCTTACTCCTAACGTAAGTGCATATGATTACTCTCCTCGTGTTACGCTGCCCGGTTTCCTCTGGCAGGTTTTGTGTAACTTGTCCATCATGGTCAAGGATAAAATGTGGCCGACCTGTCAGGCTGTCTGGATTGATAAGTGTTCGGCTGGACTGTTCAGGGAGAGTAATGGCCCCCTATCCCATACCCTGCCCATGAAGGCCGTCTCCTATAATAATAATAATAATGTCGTGAATATAGGTTTTTAATCCCAAATATTTGGCTCAAAGCGCCGCGAGCTAAACCCAACACGCACG
>JACVVK020000546.1:0-42500 GCA_018292915.2 Batillaria attramentaria | reverse complement strand
TTCTATCTCCTCCTCCTCCTCTCTTCTTCCTCCTCCTCTTCGTCTTATTCGCCCACCTCTTCTTCTTCTATCTCCTCCTCCTCCTCCTCTCTTCTTCCTCCTCCTCTTCGTCTTATTCGCCCACCTCTTCTTCTTCTATCTCCTCCTCCTCCTCTCTTCTTCCTCCTCCTCTTCGTCTTATTCGCCCACCTCTTCTTCTTCTATCTCCTCCTCCTCCTCCTCTCTTCTTCCTCCTCCTCTTCGTCTTATTCGCCCACCTCTTCTTCTTCTATCTCCTCCTCCTCCTCTCTTCTTCCTCCTCCTCTTCATCTTATTCGCCCACCTCTTCTTCTTCTATCTCCTCCTCCTCCTCCTCTCTTCTTCCTCCTCCTCTTCATCTTATTCGCCCACCTCTTCTTCTTCTATCTCCTCCTCCTCCTCCTCCTCTCTTCTTCCTCCTCCTCTTCATCTTATTCGCCCACCTCTTCTTCTTCTATCTCCTCCTCCTCCTCCTCTCTTCTTCCTCCTCCTCTTCATCTTATTCGCCCACCTCTTCTTCTTCTATCTCCTCCTCCTCCTCTCTTTTTCCTCCTCCTCTTCATCTTATTCGCCCACCTCTTCTTCTTCTATCTCCTCCTCCTCCTCTCTTCTTCCTCCTCCTCTTCATCTTATTCGCCCACCTCTTCTTCTTCTATCTCCTCCTCTTCCTCCTCTCTTCTTCCTCCTCCTCTTCATCTTATTCGCCCACCTCTTCTTCTTCTATCTCCTCCTCCTCCTCTCTTCTTCCTCCTCCTCTTCGTCTTATTCGCCCACCTCTTCTTCTTCTATCTCCTCCTCCTCCTCTCTTCTTCCTCCTCCTCTTCGTCTTATTCGCCCACCTCTTCTTCTTCTATCTCCTCCTCCTCCTCTCTTCTTCCTCCTCCTCTTCATCTTATTCGCCCACCTCTTCTTCTTCTATCTCCTCCTCCTCCTCCTCTCTTCTTCCTCCTCCTCTTCGTCTTATTCGTCCACCTCTTCTTCTTCTATCTCCTCCTCCTCCTCTCTTCTTCCTCCTCCTCTTCATCTTATTCGCCCACCTCTTCTTCTTCTATCTCCTCCTCCTCCTCCTCTCTTCTTCCTCCTCCTCTTCATCTTATTCGCCCACCTCTTCTTCTTCTATCTCCTCCTCCTCCTCTCTTCTTCCTCCTCCTCTTCGTCTTATTCGCCCACCTCTTCTTCTTCTATCTCCTCCTCCTCCTCCTCTCTTCTTCCTCCTCCTCTTCATCTTATTCGCCCACCTCTTCTTCTTCTATCTCCTCCTCCTCCTCCTCTCTTCTTCCTCCTCCTCTTCGTCTTATTCGCCCACCTCTTCTTCTTCTATCTCCTCCTCCTCCTCCTCTCTTCTTCCTCCTCCTCTTCATCTTATTCGCCCACCTCTTCTTCTTCTATCTCCTCCTCCTCCTCTCTTCTTCCTCCTCCTCTTCGTCTTATTCGCCCACCTCTTCTTCTTCTATCTCCTCCTCCTCCTCTCTTCTTCCTCCTCCTCTTCATCTTATTCGCCCACCTCTTCTATGTCTCACTTTTATTCTGTCTGCTCCTCTTCTTCCTTCTCCTCCTCTTCTTCTTCCTCCTTCTCTTCTTCATCTCCTCCTTCTCCCCCTGTTCTTCTTACTCCTCCTCCTCTCCTCTTTCTCTTCTTCCTCCTTCTCCTCTAGCTCTTCATCTTCTCCTCTCCCCTCCCCCCCCCCCCTTCCTTCTTACTCGTCCACCTCTTTTCCTCTTTTTCTATCGTTTTCTTCTCTTCCTCCTCTCCTTCTTCACCCTTCTCCTCTTCATCTCCTCATCTCCTCCTCTTCTTCCTCTTCTTTTTTCTCCTTCTTCTTTCTCTTCTGTCTCCTTACCCTCCTCAATTCTTCTTCCTCTTTCTCTCCGTCTTCTTTTTCTTCTTCCGCTTCTTCTTCTTCTTCTTCTTCAGCTTCTTCTTCATCATCATCTTCTTCTTCTTCATCTTCTTCGGGGAGCCGGGGTGGTCGAATGGTAGAGCGTTGGACTTCTAATGCTTGGGTCGTGAGTTCGATCCCGGCTGGGGCCAAATATTTGTGCTGGGTTTTTCATCGTTGCCCCGTCTTTGATATCACCCTATGTGGTGGAAAAGGACGTTAAACCCCCAAACACCCCACCCATCCTCTTCTTCTTCTTCTCTAGCCGCGAAATAGTCTTTGTTGCTTGCGCGGCGTTAAGCCCTAAGTAACTAACTAACTCTTCTTCTTCTCATCATTATTATTATTTATTAAAAAATCCGTCTTTCAGTTCAGAACGCGTCATTGACACGTCAGTGCATTCTCGATCCCGACCCGCTGACCCGAGCGCCTGTTTGTTTAACCCTCGTCCTCTCCCTCTCCATGTTCGATGGAGCAATTTACGTGGGCTGTATCAAATCCCCGGCACTCTTGTAATGTGCTTATTGTAGTAATAAACGCGTGCCTTGAGGATACATTCGCTCTGTTTACAATAGCCGTTTCATCATACAGCAACCTCCCTCACCCTCACCCCCCTTTAGCAATCACCGTACCCCTGCTGTGTACGGCCCTCGTCGTCAGACCTGTTTCCCGCCGATAGTAAACAAGGAACCAATTGACGCGCAGATTCTGGGAGCAAACAGTAAGAATTGTTGGCCCGTCAATAGGCAAACAGCCGTCATTACCCGGCCAGCCTGAATCTAAGGCCGGGGACCTTTCGTGGTGCTTTTGTCTGCAGGCCGTTCTCTGTTTCGGCAAACACTGTCGCTAATCGTTCTGTCTGGGGGAGGGGGTTGGTGGAGAGTGCAGGCCCTTGCCGTCTGCGAGTTGTCTGCCCATGTTGCGCGCTCTCCCGTTTGTTTTACGGTGAGATGCCCGGATGTAACATGCCAGAGGAACTCCTCAGCACGAAGAATAATAATATTATTATTAATAATATTAATAATAATAATAGTAATAATTTGTAACTGTGTATTGTGTATTCGCTTTATCTAATTTCTGGAATTGGCTCAAATCGCTCGGCCGCGAACTGAACTCAACGCGCACGATTACGTGAATCACGCGCATTCTTTCCCACGCTGGACATGAACACATGACACATCACGTGTTGCGAAGAGTCAGCTCAGCAATTCAAGTTTCGGAATTTAGAATGGAATTTATTCGAAAATTTTGTGGGCTGCACATTTCCGGCTGAAACAGAAAGGGAGCAAGCCGGAGTACCCGGAGAGAACCTCAACGATATGCCCGAATGAAGGATGCTACATACGTGAAAAAAAGAAAAAGTTTTTTGGCCAAAAAGGGACTCGAACCTGACCTCTCGCATTGGCGACGAAGTCTTGACCACTAGACAACTGATAGACCGCCCCATGAAAGAACGACGCCGGGAGCCCGGGACATCCCATGCGTACGCATAACGCTCCCCGGGTCAATACAGTTTAATCCAGCTGTAAGCTAGAAGTGTCGTGGAGTAATTTCAGTGTGCAGGGGAGTTCACCTTGCGCCTCACACAGGATGGTGAAACTATATTTGCAGACACAGTTCGTATTTTGTAGATGCAGCCTTCACGCAGAGCGGCAAAATCTTAAGGTAGGTGAGATCAGAGAGCATGTAGACACTGCTCTCTGGTGAGATACAGCAAGGTATTCATTCTCCACGGATGGATTTGTTCCGCTTACGAAAACCAACCACATCGCAAAAACAAACATGGCGCTTCAAATGAATGAACGTGAAAGTGTTTTACGACCGGTCGTGGTGTTGTACAATGTCGTCCCCACCTGTTACGATGCAATGTAATTAAAACTTGGAGCTATTTCACAGCAATCACACACACAAACCATCACCTGCGTTCACGCACTCCCCCCTCCCACCGCTCAGCCCCTACCCCCCCCCCCCCACCCCATCCCCCTCACGCTGCATCACACACACACACACACACACACACACACACACACACACACCTCCACCACCACCCCATGATTTCAACTCTACTCATCACATTTACACTTTTCCTCGACGATTGATTTCTGTGTTTTAAATACCACCTTGCTCTTTTTCTGATTTTGCCTAGAGCTCTCTCTCTCTCTCTCTTTCTCTCTCTCTCTCTCTCGCTCTCTCTCTCTCTCTCTCTCTCTCTCTCTCTTTCTCTCCTGGAACTGATTACCGACGAGGCGTCATACGTTGATAGGGACAGGTTGTCAAAAATAAATACATGCGGCATGGGGCCTTAGCAACACCAGCGGATGATGTGCTGCGTTGCTATGGCGAGTGCCACGGTGGGACAAAACTTGCACCTGATTGGCGCAAAAATCCAGGTCGGGTGCGGGCTGTGTGAAGTACAAAGACAAGCATGTTTGCTGACGGAATATAAATTCCGGTTCTTAGAAGGATCACGTTTGCTGCATTAAAGTTTAAAATGAGATTTAAAAAAAAAAAAACTAACAAGAACACAGGTTCATTGTGTTTCTTGTTGTCATATAATAAATTATTTTTTTCCTTTTTTTGTACTTTTGTACTCCTTGTGTGTTGTGTTTTTGTACCTTTTTTTTCCACGTACACGCACTATTAATAAACAGATGAAGGCTGAGTTTGCACGTCAAACCGACGTAACTCAGAGACAGTTAATACGTAGTTAGCTAAGATAACTCTCGTGTGATACACTGAAGTTGTGTCCCTTTGGGATCCTGTCTACCCTCGCTCCAGGCCTAGCGACAAGAAGAGAAGAAAAATGGAGGCGGGGTGGTTTAAAACGTGTTATTAATTAATTTATTTAACCTATTTATTTTAATTTAATTTATTGTATTTTATGGCGTGCGGGGGGGGGGGGGGGGGGGGAGACCATGTAAGGATCTCCTCTTTCTTACAGACCTAAGAAGTTGGCACACTTCACACACACACACACACACACACACACACACACACACACACACACACACATATGCGCGCGCGCGAGCGTGGCCCGCACAGACGCAAGTGGAACAGTAACTAGCCCAGTCAGGTCAAAAGAGCAGGCCAAATACCGGGAAGACGTGATTTAGTCCTTTGTACATACCGTGTGTTTCCTAGCAAATTGGAGGCGCCCCTCGTGTTTGACATGTCTCCCCCTCTCCATGACCGCCAGGAGACCAAGGGGGAGTGCACTCTAGCGAATAATTCTCTTGCATCGATTTCTATAAAGGCGGGGGTTTTAAAACACACCATCGATTTTTGTGTTGCTTGAGCGGCGGCGGTGCCCTTTTCCGCATGCGTCAGTTTGCACGGCCAACAGTAGGATCTTTGCGTCGGCAAGAAGGTAAATACATTAAAGGTTTTCAGAACTCAGTTTGATTTGTGCTAGCCGGTCTGAAAACAACCGAATCAGGTTTCCAGCGGCTCTGGAACTGCCAGGAATGGCGAGCTTTTGTTCTTTTCACGCAGAGCTGTCAGGCATGCAGTCTGCTGACGCCGCGTGGGGCGAGAGAATCCTCTGGGATTTCGCGGCTGATGGCGTCCCGAAGACGGATCCAGCCTTGATTTGTATTGACGCAACAGTTAGAGCAATCAGAGAGCCAACGGTTCCACCTGCATCTGCTTTGCTGAACGACGTGCACGTGCATGCTAGAACTGTTTCCAAAGGACACGAAGGGAGGAGGTGCGGGAAGGAGGAGGGAGGGGAGGGGGGGCGGTGGAGGGGTGGACGGGAGGTCTGGTTGGGGTATGGGCGAAAAACTATATGAAACAAGTATTGAAGGCCTGAATTGACAGAGATAGCAGACCTGCTTGGCTGAACGACGTGCATGCTAAAATTGTCTTCAAAGGACACGGAGGTAGGAGGGGGGACGGGAGCGGGGGCGGTAGAGGGGGTGGGTGTCGGGGTGGGGGGGGGGGAGGTTATGGGCGAAAAACTAGAGACAACAAGCATTGAAGGCATGAAGTGACAGAACAATCAGAAACCTAACGATTCTGCCTGAACCTGCTTGCGCAACGTCGTGCATTCCAGAATTGCATCCGAAGGACAGGGCAGTAGGACGGGGGGGGGGGGGGGTGCGGTTGTGGAGGGGAGACTGGGGGTATGGGAAAAAAACTGGATTCAACAAATATTGAGGGCATGAAGTAACAGTACAGAGAAATCAGACCTAACGAGTCTACCTGTACCTGTCTGACTGAACGACTTGCATGCCGGAATTGTTTCCAAAGAATAGGGAAGGTGTGTTGGGTAGGTGTTCGGGTAGTGAGTACGAATCCCGGCTGGGGCCAGATATTTGTGCTGGCCTTTTTTTTTTTTTTTCTCGTTGCCCCGTCTTTGATATCATCCGAACGTAGTGGTAAATGACGTTAAACTCCCAAACAACACACACACACACACACACACACACACCACAACACAACACAACACAACACAACACAACACAACACACACACACACACACACACACACACACACACACACACACACACACACACACACACACACACACACACACCACTCCAAGAAAACCATCTAACGATTAGCAACGGCGGAACTGAACGAACATTTCGCACACTAATGACTGTTACGACTGTAGTGGTAGCGCAGCAGTGGGGACCGAAACCTTATTACGACTGTTGTCCTAGTTCGTGCTGAATGAGTTAACCGCTAAACATTTTCGTTTCTTCCCACTTCACGGGTGCGACTTCGGGGGTGCTTCCCTTGGTATGACACGTCTTATGAGGTGAATGATTACACGGCCGGCACCGCAGGTGCCGTAGTTCCCGGGCCTGGTTTATGCCGGGATTATCATGACAGGAAGCGTGGAATGCGGCCCTGTCCCGCAGTCCCAAACCACACGGACCTCCATAGCAACATCTTACCATCATCTTGTGTTATATCTAATTTTCTACTCTTGTATGGTTTGATTAGTGATTATTTTGTTTGAGTGATTTTAATGTACTGTCTGTCTTTTTTTAATGATCACCACAACCTAATTTCCCCTAAGGGGATAATAAAGATTTATTGAATTCCTCATCTCCATCATCATGATTAATAAACATTGCCCCAGCTTCCGAGCCCTACGTGGATTCTACCCATGACCAGGGAGGAACACCACTGGAACTGACAAAAAGAGCTGGGGCAGCAAAAAAAACAAAACAAAAAATCTTGCAGGCAATAACCATAGCATGCAACCGCAAGACAAATCCCTGGCTGACATTTTATTACTGTCTGTATGCAAACGGTAATGTGATGTTGACCCGTCGCGCAAGAAGAAAAATTACGACCGGACAATTCCTGTGCACACATTTGGGCTTCAGTTTCAAAGAGTTCGCATGTGGGCAGCCGTTTTGCGGTTCACATGATGAATGAGGATATTTCCATGTGTGTTTTCATAATGTAATGCGAGTACTTTGTTCACAGCATTATTTTGCGTTTTAACGGGAATGTTACTTACTTACTTAGGCCCCTGGCTCCACGTGGAGCATAGGCCATCGACAACCCTTCGCCATCGCACTCTGGTCTGGGCTAGTCTTGCCACTCCAGTCCAGTTGGTCCCCTGCTTACATAGCTCTGCCTCAGTGTCCCGCCTCCAGCTGTTGCGAGGCCGGCCTCTCTTCCTTTTCCCCTGCGGACTCCGGTCTTCACCTCGAAGCTTTCTGACAACTGGCCGGCATGGGCAATCCAACGGGAATGTTAGCTTCTATTTTTTTCTGCCCCAAATCTTTGCCAGCTCCAGTGGTGTTACTCCCAGATAATAGGTGGAATCCACGGAGTGGTCGAAAGCTGGGGTAATGTTTATTTTGCATGATAATGGAGATGAGGATGATGGGAAGATGATGCTATGGAGGTCCGCGTGGTGTGGAACTGCTGGACAGGCTCGTCGTTCCACGTTTCATGTCATAAATATCCCGGCGTTAACCAGGCCCGGGAACTATGGAACCTGCGGTGCCGACCGTGTAATCATCCACATCATAAGACGCGTCACGCCAAGGGAAGCACCCCCAAAAGTCGCACCCGTGAGGTGGGTGAATCTCGGCTGTGTGGCAACACTGGGTCCATCGCACACCCACTCTGGGTAGGAGCCGACCTAGGTAGAAAAAATCCCGCTTGCCTCAGCTGGGACTCGAACCCGGGTCTTCCGGTCCATGGTCCGAAATGCCAACCACTACACTACGGGGGGGGGGGGGGGGCGGTGGGAATATTAGCTTCTTGGACACATACATTGTGATAATATTATTCGAAGTTAAAACACGGATCTGCAGGCTAGGGTAGCTTTGAAAAATATGTATTTTTGCCTGTCTATTTGTATCAATGAATATGTCTGTAGGCAGATTTAGTAGGACTTCGTACGGAGGATTTCGCTGAGCAGCGTAACCCATTTACATGTAAATTAGGCTCACACGTCAGAGGCCGCGAGCTGCTAACGCGCTGCGATTGGCTAATGGCACCTGTAACGTGCCTAATTTACGCTGCTCAACGAAGTCCTCCGTACGAAGTCCTACTAAATCTGCCCAGTGTCTGTGTGTCTGTGGATGTGCACCATAAAACCTAATTTAGAATTCTCACATCGGGATCAAAACTGGTGGTTGTACTCGAGGGAGACCCCGGAATCTTTATGGCGGGAAAAAATCTCGGAAAATCAGAGTTTAACGTGCTTTTCCGCCACGTATCACCAAACAGGGAGACCAGAAAACACATTTTAGAGTTCTTACATCGTGATCAAAAGTGGTTGCTGTTCTCAGGGGGACCCCGGACATATTATTAGGGCGGGGAAAACTATCTCGGAAAATCGGAGTTTAACGTCCGATTTCCACCACGTGCCGCCGAACGGGGAGACCAGAAAACACTTACCAGACAGATCACATCGTCAGCCCGGGCTGTAGTCGGGGGGGGGGGGGACCCCGAAAACAGTCTGGCGGCAAAAAAAAAAAATGTCGGAAAATTTAAGTTTGGCGTCCTTTTCCTCTACGTATCGCCAGACGGGGAGACCAGAAAGCACTTTCTAGACAGATCACATCATCAGCCTGGGCAGAGCCGGGTACATCCGCCAGTAAGTCATAAGAATCCGAACAAGTGTGGCCATTCAATAATTCTGAGCGGACAGAGGGTTGGGTTGTCAATTATCAGTTATAATTTAATCGTTATTAACACTTTTTTCCCCGAATTGACCGACTGTCTCGAAGTTTGTTGGATCCAAGATAATTTTGTGATGGGACCCCAGGGGAACAAGTCGGCCGGTCTCTTTTGTGAAAGTTCGAAAAAAAAAAAAGGTGAAGGTGTGAGGGGTGTCAGTTTTAACGACTTTGAGATTTTTTTAATTTTCGTGTCCTTAAACAACGAATACAACTTCTATGGAAGTTTCAAACAACAACAACAACAACAATAATAATAATAATTATAGGGCGCCTATCCCCGGGGAACGAGCTCTAGGCGCCTTACATTCTAGAACCGAAGTTAAAAAAAAAAAAAACATTCACTCAGTGTACACTACGTAAAAACAACTGGAAAAAAAGTAAAAGAGCACACACACACACACACACACACACACACACACACACACACACACACACACACACACACACGCACACACACACACACACACACACACACACACACACACACACACACACACACACACGACTGAGTAGAAATGATAAAGGATAGACAGAGACAATTAAAAACCAAGAACAAGTACCAGTAATAAAACCAAAAACAAAAGGACAGATTGGAATGAGCCAGATAAAACCTTAAAAGACAGCAGTGGTGAGGAGCTAAATGTAAGACATTAAAGATGGGACTTTGCGCATTTTGAGGTCACAGCTCATTGGTATAACTCCTAAACGTGTCTTTAAAAAAAAATCATTTACTACAACCACGATGTACTGGCGTGTCACGCTTTATCAGCCATTTTCTCAAAATGGCCGATTTTCATCAGCAAACATGTCTTAAGCTTAAACCATAAGATAAGAAAGATGAGGTAAGAAGATAAGACTAACTTTATTAATCCCCTCAGGGAAATTTGTGGTGTACAGCTCTTGACATAAGAACAGAATCTCCATGTTAAATAAAACATCAACCATGCACCCATACGCACTCTACACTCATACACCCATCCCAAACACCCATGGCCTCAACGCGTAAAACATGGTGTACGAGTAAAGCAGGAAAACATTTTTAAAAAAAGAGCTGTGACACCCAGTCGCCTCCTGCGCCGCGCCAAGGGAGGTAAATGCTATGCTATAGAAATAAGTTTCATACCAAAATGGAGCTTATTTTATGCACTTTTCAATAATACCAATAACACCATATGCCCATAGTCACCTTTTGTCCTCCTTTCGTGGGTTTCTATCACATTGGCTTATTCATGAGAGCTGTGAGCGGACTAACGGGCGGAAAATACCCTTGGGCGATGATTCCTTGGCACCAAACAGCATTAGTCCCAAAACCATTTAGCAAAATAGCTGTTAATGTCTGTACGTTGTCCAGATAGTCTTGGGGTGTGGCCAACGACCGAGAGGGCAGTCAGAGAGAGAGAGAGAGGTGGGGGGGGTGTTGAGGATTTAACGTCCTTTTCCACCACATACGGGTGATATCAAAGCTGGGGCAACGAGGAAAATGCCAGCACTAATATTTGGCTCCAGCCGGAATTCGGACACACGACCCGGGCATTGTTAAGTCCAGTGCTCTACCATTTGGCTACCCCCCTCCCCCCTCCCAGACAGACAGACAGACGGACAGTCAGAGACAAAGACAGACAGACAAACAGAGATCAGCCAGTCTTCCCTGTGCGGACGCGAACTAGGCATACATATGCCCATCTAGCTGAAAAAAACACAACTATTTTTAACTAGATCTTGCGAATCCCGTGTTATGTTCATGGCCTGCAGTTGAACCTATTTTCAGACGTACATGTAAACATAATTTATTATTTTCGTAGCAGATCTGCCACATGCATGTGAAGGGCGTTCTGCTTCTTATCTGGCGACACAGGAATCTCTCGTATCTCTTGTTACACGTCTCAAGTCTTTTACCAACCGTTCACTAATGGGGTTCACTTCTTCTTCTTCTTCTTCCCCTTCTTCTTCCTCCTCCTCCTCCTCCTCCTCCTACCTGCTCTTCTCTGACTGTCTTTCTTTTTGACTGTCTTTCTGACTGTCTTTCTGGGAGTCTTTCTAACGGTTTGTCTGTCTTTCTTTTTCTTCTTCTTCTTCCTCTTCATCTTCCTTCTTTTGTCTGTCGGTCTGTCTGTCTCTCTATTTGTGTTGCTGTCTACTTTTCTTTCTTTCGTTCTTCTTTTTCTTCTTCTCATAGTTTTCCTTTTTCTGTATGTCTGTCTGTCTGTCTGTCTTTCCTTCTTTCTCTTCCGGCTGGGGCCAAATATTTGTCCTGGTCTTTTCATCGTTGCCCCGTATGTGGTGGAAAAGGACGTTAAACCCCCAAACACCCACCCACCTACCCTTCTTTCTCTTGTTCCTATTTCCCTTCTTCTTCTGTTTCTTTTTCTCCTTCTCCGCCTCCTTTCTCTCTTTCTTTCCTTCTTTTTCTTTTTCTTCGTCTGTCTTTATTTTCTTTTTGTCGTCCTCTTCTTCTTCCTCCTCTCTTTTTTGTTTTTAAGTATTTCCGTTTCGACGACGGGTTAAAGTTTCAGTGCGTGGGATGTCCGCTCAATCAATGCAATAGGAAGACACCCCTTGACGTATTTTCAGTGAGGGTTTGCTCCAAGGCGGTGTGGAAAGACGCACAGAACATCCAATTACGATGCTTGTCCGGCGCAGTGAAATCTGGGCCATTATTGACGAGATGTTGGTTTTGAGTTGCGATAACCTTCGTGCCAAGTCTTTTAAAAACACTGGACGGGGACAAGGAAAAACAAGTACAGTTTATCCGGTCTTTGAAATTAATCCGGCATTGTCTACAAAGAGCTTTTTGAAAGGGCTGTGTGCATGGTTGCTTTGCGTACTTGAACAACAACACACACATACAACGTTAGAAGGATCGACCGTTTTGATCAATGTTTCGAGCAGTTTTATTTTTACGTATAATTGTCGAGGAAACCCGGCCTTGTCTGTATACAAGTGAATGCAGCTTTTCTCTGAAACAACTCTAGGTCTTTATTTGATTTTATTGGCACAATGACAAGAGGGCTAGGACAAACCCATTACTTACATAAAGCTCTAGGCAAAGGAAATGACAAAGTGGCGCCTATACATAGTGGCACAAGAGCTTTCGGCGTTTTGTGCCTGCAGTTTGTTTGCTGTGTGATAAGCATCAAGCATGTGAATAAACACTTGCATACGATGTTCAAGTGTGTAAAAGTGAGGGTCCCGTGTCATGAACGTAGAGAGTATTTTGATGTATTGAACGCGCAAACAAGGCTTGTTTCTTCTTCTGCTTGAGTTTTTCACATGGGCAAAATCGGTAAGTTTGCAGTGCAGCAAGCGAAGCACTACCGAGGGTATGACTGGCAGATTGAGTGTTCTGGTTTACAAGTAAAGTTGAAAGCATTTACAGACGTGCATGTACACACACACACACACACACACACACACACACACACACACACACACACACACACACACACACATTCGGTGCTCACTTCTCGGACAAAATCGAAAGTGCAGATTTAGTTCGAATACGTCTATGTATGACTCTGCCATTTCCTTAAATCGTTCCCCTGTAGATCCGACCATTGCGAGAAGAGCATCATACCAAGTCTAGAGACAGCGCTCAAGAACACCTCCCCCCCCCCCCCTCACCCGTGTACAACGAAAAACGGTTTTGACAAGCACTGAAAGAACATAAGAGGGGGACCGTTATGGTAATGCAGTTAGGAACACCAAATCCGTTACTCTAGTTTGTAGGTGACAAGATTTTATTATGCTCCTGCCCAATATCTCCCCATCTTGGAGTTGGTACAGTACTTTCCAGCCCTAATCGATCAGCAAGTTCCCTTAGCGTAGTACCACGGGGTGAAGCCAGAATGGACGTGAGTGTTTCGGGTGCTACCTCGCTTCGAAAGAAGCACCGCCAGTGCGGTGTGTTTCTAAACAGCAGCACCGAGTGTTTCCATTTGTAAATTTGTGTAACACCGAGTGTTTCCAATGGACTTCGGTCTTTCGGCGTGAAACTAGGAAACGAGTCCAGTATTTTGACAAGTATTTGCCCCTGGTTTCCCATTGCTTTCAAGGCAAAATGTGCATGGCTTTGCTTTTCTTCAGTTAAAGTCTACAGTTTGCATGGCTGTACTTTGCCCATGAACACGAAGGGATGACGACTTGATGTTTTATTTTTGCATGGCTGACAGCGCTTGGATTAACCCTGTTATCTATATCGGTGCTATGGCTCCATTTGTTTGCCGTGTTTGTTCATGTTTGTTCATGTTTTGTTTGTGTGTGTGTGTGTGTGTGTGTGTGTGTGTGTGTGTGTGTGTGTGTGTGTGTGTGTGTGTGTTTGTGTTTTTTTAAGACCATGCATGTCCTGTTCGTCCTGCCTCTGTATAGTACGCGTTTGTATATACCCAAAAAATGTTTAAAAAACAAAAAACAAAAAACTAGACTTTGACTAAAGCGGTTTTTTTGTTTGTTTGTTTGTTTGTTTTTGTTTTTTGTTTGTGGGGTTTTTTGGGGTTTTTTGTTTGTTTGTTTTTTTGTTTTTGTTTTTTTTTGGGGGGGGGGGGGAATTTAGTTGCGTGCAGGCCGCTCAAAACCTTTTTATTTACTTTTTTTCTTTCTTTTTTTTCTCTCTTTTTGTTTTGGCTGATCGGCCTCTCTTCAATGGTTCCCCACTGTTTTAAGTTAATGCTTTTGTAATTAGTACATGGACAGATGTCTTAACTGAGTTTCCTTTTCGAACATGCTTATTATGTTTGTAGGTGTACCGTATCTGTATTTATTGACTAAAGCGTTATTACAATGCAAGACGTATGCATGCGCATGTTTGAAACATAGGCCAATGTGCCTGACAGCAGTCATTGTCGAAAGTACGCTTTTTACGACGGGGCGGTCGGTGGTCTAGTGGTTAAGAGACTTGTCACTAGTGCGAGAGGTCCCATTCGGGGCAAAGAAATTTTCCTTCTCGTATGTGGCACCGTTCATTCGGGCTGATCGCCGGGAGGTTCCCTCCGGGTACTCCGGCTTCCTCCCCCTCTGCTTTGGAAATGTTCAGCCCACCAAATTTAAAAAATAAATGCAATCCTAAATTCCGAAAATTAAATAGCTGAGCTGACCATTCGCGCCACGTGATTGTAATGTGTTTATGTCCAGTTTGTGAGAGAATGCGTGTGATTCACGTCAGCGTGCGTGTTGGGTTCAGTTCGCGGCGCATTGAGCCAGCTCACGAAATTGGGTAAAGAGCCATTATTATTATTATTATTATTATATGCCCCCCCCCCCCCAAAAAAAAAATAAATAAAACAGAAACCACATTATGACTAAAGTGTTAATACAATACAAAGACGTATGCACACTCATATTATTTCAAACATAGACCGCTGTGCCTGAGAGCAATCATTGTCGATTGTCGAAAGTTTTGTAGCGGAGTAACACTGGAAACACTCGGGTCCATTTTGACTACACCCTCCCCCTACCCCCCCCCCCCCTACCCCACCTCGTGTGGTATTCCATCGTCCCACAAATTCGCCTTCATATTTCCCCCTCCCAGGGAAAAGAAAGAAAACCGAATAAAAATGACTTCGGTTTCTCGGGGGGGTGGGGGGGGAGGTGGGCTGCCTCGGGGAAAATTAGAAATAAATTACTTCATTCATAAGGTTTTTTGACAGCCCAGAATTGAGTGATCGTTTCCACTTGCGTCGTCCACGAGCCGGCTGAGCCTAATTCAATATTGCACTTTTCGCCATTTTTATTCAGTCCTCGACCTCGGGGATGGGGGGGGGGGGGTCCAGAGAGTGAGACCAGGGAGGAGGAGAGAAACAAGAAAAAGAAAAAAAACAGTGACACGCGGTTCGTGTAGGCTCAGCAAATTCCTGATAATGCCCAACAAAAACTCATTGATTTCGCCCGCAATTGAAAGACGATTGGTGGATTGCCGAAGCTCAACAGGGTCCTGACAGTAACACACGGACGGATCCACTGCTTGGAAGAAAGGGGCGTTCGGTGGTCCAGTGGTTAAGAGACTTGTCACCAATGCGAGAGGTCACGGGGTTCGAGTCCCACCCGGGGCAAAGATTTTTTTCTTTTCGTATGTGGCACCGTTCATTCGGGCCGATCGTCGGGGGTTCTCTCCGGGTACTCCGGCTTCCTGCCCCTCTGCTTTGGAAATGTTCAGCCCACCAAATTTGAAAAATAAATGCAATTCTAAATTCCGAAATTTAAATAGCTGAGATGACCCTTCGCACCACGTGATTGTAATGTGTTTGTGTGTGTGAGAGAATGCGTGTGATTCACGTGAGCGTGCGTGTTGGGTTCAGTTCGCGGCGCTTTGAGCCGATTCATGAAATTCGGTAAAGTGCCTATACAATACTCATTATTATTATTATTATTATTATTATCATAAAGGAGGGAGGAGAGGTTTTCCCCTATTCTTGTGATCATTAGTGTTCCGTCAACTCATGTTGTACAACTTAATACTGTTTGTAGCGTGTCTACGTTACTCGTAACTTGGGCATCTTTTCCGGTTGCTGTATACTATGCACCATATCAGTAATGTATATGTTCTCAATGTTTGTGTATGTGTGTGAGAAATGTGTAGTGAGGGCGATGTCGATTATAATATATGTACATATTGACATAGCCGCCCGTGGTGATATAATTTTGATTGTTTCATGGCTTTCAAAGCCCCTTGGGCTCATAGCCGGTGTAGGAGGCAAAAAAGACTTCCAGGAAAAAAACACTGGGAGTGTATTTTTCCTAGGAAAGAAACGTGAAGGAGTGTAATCTTCCTAGGAAAGAAACACTCCCAGTGTTATTTTACTGGGGGGAAAAAAACATTCCTGTAGTGTTTTTTTCTCCGCAGTGTTATTTTCCGACTACACCGGCAATAAAAGTCTTTCTTGGCCAAAAAAAAAAAAAAACCTTTCTTGGCTTAATTGTGCCCTATAATCAATGTCAAACATACCCCATAGTTGAAGTCGGAGAGCCGGGGTGGTCGAATGGTAGAGCGTTGGACTTCTAATGCTCGGGTCGTGAGTTCGTATCCCGGCTGGGGCTAAATGTTTGTGCTGGCTTTTTCGTCGTTGTCCCGTCTTTGATATCACCCGTATGTGGTGGGAAAAGGACGTTAAACCCCCAAACACCCACCCCCACCCCACCCCACAGTTGAAGTCATTTGCCCTCGGCCTCTTGGAGGGGGATGGGTTCAGAGTCTTCATATGATTATTACATGTGTGCTACGCAAAAGGATATCCGTGCGCAGGACATTTTACCGGCCGCACTCCAGCACTCGAACGTTCGTTACAGAGCGGCAGTGGCGCACTGCATCTGCACAGAGAATATGGTCATATCATGTGGAGAGGTCATCAACAACGTGGGTGGGTAAGTGGGTAGGTGTTTGGGAGTTTAACGTCCTTTTCCACCAAATACGGGTAATATCAAAGACGGGGCAACGATGAAAAAGCCAGCACAAATATTTGGCCCCAGCCGGGATGCGAACTCACGACCCGAGCATCAGAAGTCCAACGCTCTACCATTCGGCCACCCTGGCTCCCCCATCAACAACTTAAACTCGTGTATGTATAGATAATAATGAGTATTGTATAGGCGCTTTACCCAGTTTCATGAATCGTCTCAAAGCGCCGCGAAATGAACCCAACACGCACGCTCACGTGAATCACGCATTCTCTCATACACTGGACATAAACACATTACAATCACATTTCCAAAGCAGACGGGGAGCAAGCCAGAGTACCCGGAGAGAACCCCCGACGATCGGCCCGAATGAACGGTGCCACATACGAGAAGGAAAATTTCTTTGCCCCGAGTGGGACTCGAACCCCTGACCTCTCGCATTGGTGACAAGTCTCGTAACCACTAGACCACCGACCGCCTCACGCATGGCGTCACCCAGTTTCTGCATCCGCAGCTGAAGGTAGTCCGTGGGATTATTCTGCGCACACAACGCTCTATGCGTTTTACACTGTCAATGCGGTTGTCCGTTCTTTCACTTGGCGAAGTTCTTATAACGTGGTTTTCCTACTCTGTCACTTTCCATCCCATCCTCCGCCGTCATTATCTCGTCTCTCAGGGTGACAAGAATTGTCCTTTATCCCTCCCAGAATCCCATAATCCCCGTGCTAATCCCTCACTGGAGGCCAATTTGATTTTGGAAAATGGGCCAGTGGGCCCCTGGTGGCTTCGTGGGTTCTATGAGGGGTGCTGGCTGGATCACTTTGGGAGGGATTTGTTAAAGTTGCTGGATGTCGATTTGGAAGCTGATTACCTTGGTGTGTGTTTGTTTGTTTGTTTGTTTGTTTGTTTGTTTGTTTGTTTGTTTGTTTGTTTGTTTGTTTGTTTGTTTGTCACATACTTAACTATAGGTAGCTAAAGCTGCTGGAGACTTTGTTTTACTTGAGTACTTTTAGAACTTGGCCATTTCTTTGAATCCATCCCCAATATCCCTATCACCCACCCCATGACTCCCCCACCCCAACCCCAGTCCCCACCCCCTACCTTTCTACATCCTGGCTGATGACCCCGGAAACCCGAGCTTGTAGAACATTGGACCTTCTACGTTCGGGATCCTGAGTTCGAATCCTGGCTTTGAGCCAAATTTTTGTGCTGTCTTTTTCCTCATTTCTCCACCCCCATCCCCCATCCTCTCTCCCCCCCCCCCCTCCCACCCTCACGTTCACAGATATCACTCCTACGTGTTTCCCCATATTCTGTCACAGCGGGGGAGCCGGGGTGGCCGAATGGTAGAGCGATGGACTTCTAATGCTCGGGTCGTGTGTTCGTATCCCGGCTGGGGCCAAATATTCCTGCTGGCTTTTTCATCGTTGCCCCCGTCTTTGATATCACCCGTATGTGGTGGAAAAGGAGGTTAAACCCACAAACACCCACCCCACCCCACCCCATAGTTGGTCATTTGCCCTTAACCTCTTAGATGGGGATGGGTTTAGAGTCTTCTTTTATTCCGGCACCAACCGTGTCAGGAGGTCAGTGTTCCCATGGCGTCCATCTTGGACTGTCCTCTCAGGCTGTTGTTCTGGAATACGTGGCGGTATTTATGGGAATGTCAATCGCAGTGCTTGAAATGGTCGCCGCGGTGTCCGCGTGGTATATATATTTGTCTGGCCGGACCGGTCGATTTTCCCGGCAGAGCCACGGAGGTGGGGGGGTTAATGAAGATGGCGTGGGGGTGATTCCGGTGCTACTCGGATTCAAAAAGATTTTAAACGACGATGTCTGAAATATGAGCAGGCGCACGTGTTTCACGTTGTAGTAGCGTTTGAGTCGCTGATATACCGCCCCTATCTTTCACACCGACAAACTGAAATCCAATGAGAAGCAGCACCGAGTGTTCCCATTGTCAAATGTGAGTAGCACCGGAAACACTCCTTGGATTGGTACAACGTATAGTCCAAGACCGGAGTAAGGGGAATTCGGGCTGCTCCCCCCCCCCATCCCCCCCCCGAGGGGTGTGGGAGGGGGAGTGCGTCGCCACAGTGCAGCGCTACCCATTTTTTCTTGTCTTTTTTGCTGCATGCATGGCGTGTATGTGTTGTTTTCCAGTCTGCTTTCCCTCCCTTATGAGATGGGATCTTTAACGTGCACACTTGATGTTGTCCGTGCGTGTGTGCACGAGGGCGAGACAGGCACCGTAAACGAGTCTGCACGTAATTTTGACTCGATTTGGAAAGGAAAAAATCCAACTAAATTCCTGCCCACCAAGGATTTAAACCAGGCAGATTCGGATCCGAAGACCTTAACCACTAGACCAAATCTCTTGTCGGTTGGTCCGTCTGAAAGATCACCCCTAGTGCAGCCTAAGATCTTCTTCCCAGTCCAGACTTGCTGTCCCAGGCTACTATGACAATTCAAACAAGAAACGCTCTGGTGCACGGGATTTCAAGAGTGCAGCTCCTTGCCTCTGGAACAACTTGCCAGCTCACCTCAAGTCAGGTTCTGTGTCAGTCATGACCTTCAAGCGGAACCTCAAGACGCATCTTTTCTCTCAGTTCTAATTCTCTCTCACTTTTCCCCCCAACCCCAGAGGTGCCGTGAGCATGCTTACTGCATGGAAGTTTTCTTGTAGCGCTATACAAATGGCCAATCATCATCATCATCATCATCATCATCAGAGAAAGGAGGTCGTTTATCAACTAGAAAGGGATCTCCACAACCACATTTCTGAAAATTTCAACAGAAAGACGTGTGCACGCTTATGTTTCAGAGACACAAGCTTCACATGAGAGTAATTCTTCTCCACTGGAATAGAAATGGCGGTAGGGGGAAAAAATGCCTCCTTGTGTTCACATTTTGAACATAAACACAGCGTAGGCAGCAGACAGTCACGCACAATGGGGCGGTCGGTGGTCTGAGGTGGTCAGTGGTCGGTGGTCTGAGGTGGTCGGTGGTCTGAGGTGGTCGGTGGTCTAGTGGTTAAGAGACTTCGTCACCAATGCGAGAGGTCAGGGGTTCGAGTCCCACTCGTGGCAAGGAATTTTTCCTTCTCGTACATGGCACCGTCCATTCGGGCCGATCATCGGGGGTTCTCTCCGGGTACTCGGGCTCCCCCCCCCCCCCCGCCCTCCGCCCTCTCTCTCTCTCTGGAAATGTTCAGCCCACAAAATTAGAAAATAAATGCAAATCTAAATTCCGAAATTTAAATAGCTGAGCTGACCCTTCGGAACTTGATTGTAATGTGTTCATGTCCAGTGTGTGAGATATTGCGTGTGATTCGTGTGAGCGTGCGTGTTGGGTTCAGTTCGCGGCGCTTTGAGCGGATTCAAGAAAATGGGTAAAGCGCCTGTACAATACTCAATTATTATTATCTTTATTTTTGTTAAAAATTTAAATAAACCAAATTATTTTTGTTAGAAATTTAAATAAACCAAACAACGAAAAACAGACAAAAGAAAAGGAAAAATCGCTATCTTGACTGCACCCCCCCCCCCCCATCCCCCCCCCCCCACCTCCCGGGAGTGGGACAATCAGTTTTCCCCCACTTACTGGAGGGCCAATGTCACGGAGCGTCCAAGCCTAACAAGGCAAGTGTGAATGGTCATGAATAATGCATGAGGGGCCGGAGGGGAAGGACCGCTATCATATCTGGCTGACTTGCCAGGGAGACGGGTCTGGAACTATTACAAATGGCAAGTCGCCGGACATTTGGGTGCGTCGCGACAACAGGGGGGGGGGGGGGGGGGGGGGGGGGGGATTGGGGTTGTTGCTATTGACGCCTCTCTCTCTCAGTCTCTCTCTCTCTCTCTCTCTCTCTCAATACTTGGGTCGTGAGTTCGAATCCCGGCTGAGGCCAAATATTTGTACTGTCCTTTTTCTCGTTGACCCGTCTTTGATATCACCCTTTCGTGGTGTAAAAGGACGTTAAATTCCCAACATCCACCTACCCCCAACCTCTCTCTCTCTCTCTCTCTCACACACACACACACACACACACACACACACACACACACACACACACACACACACCACTCTCAACACTACGTCTGAAATAACCTGCCGCACCATGCTGCCTTAAGGGTCACTCACTCACTCATGTCCGTTATGCCGTCTGGCATGTAGGGCAGCAACAAAGGATCGCCACGCCTGCCGGTTCTGGGCCAGCTTCTGAATGCTTCCCCAGGTGTGATGGAGGGTCCTCAGCTCCCCTTCCACGGTTTGACGCCAGGTGTTCTTGGGTCGCCCTCGTTTTCGCTTTTCCCTCTGGTGTCCAGTGTACGGCTGTGCGGGTGATGTTATCTGGCTCTCTTCGCCTTAAGGGTCTTGTTCATTAATTGTGCTCGTGCAGGTGTTTTGTTTGTTTTTGTTGGTGGTGTTGTGTGTGTGTGTGTGTGTGTGTGTGTGTGTGTGTGTGTGTGTGTGTGTGTGTGTGTGTGTGTGTGTGTGTGTGTGTGTGTGTGTGTGTTTTGGTTTTGTTTTGTTTTGTTTTGTAAAGCACAACTTCCAGTTCCTTTCAGGTCTATCCCTGAGAGGGCCTTGCCATTGTGAACAGTGCAATAACCTGTTTGGTCCGCGAAAGATGATAGGGAAGAAAGACAATGAGAGGGGAGGGGGGAGGGGGTATGATTGGGAGAGGTGAAATTGGGGTGGGGGGGGGGAGGAGTATTTCTTCAAAAACACACCCTGCACAAGCATGATTAATGAACAAGACCATTAAAGCCTTTGTCAGACTCTTTAGCAAACGCTTCTAGCAAGGAGGAAATGTAAAACCTTTCTCCGTCTCTTTTATGGCGGCCGTTTCAAAAAAACACGAAATTTAACACTCAACAGAGACATTTCAGGCGCGCCCTATGTTTCATGGAGCTCTAGGGTAATGGAGAATCGATGTCGCGGTGTCTAAAATTCCATTCCACAGCCGTGAAGAAGATAAGAAAGAGAATTTATTCAGGGACTTTATATCGGGCTGGAAAAATCGCAGGTTTAAGACACATTTTCCAGGGTTTTTTCCTTCAGAGTGACGGATCATGCAGAGTTTATCACAGCGCAATAAGCATGGTACTTTTGAGACAATTTTCAGCCTCATTTTGAGTTTTCAGTTCAGTGCTACAAACGACATTTGAAAGTGTGTTTTGTTGTTGTTGTTGTTGTTGTTTGATTAACCAAAAACATTAAGGGAGATAACCAACAGTGTTTTATTCTACATCAAATGACTCAAGCTGCAGGCGATTACGAAGCTAGACTGGCAAGAAAGCAACCAGATTTACTCTTGTACGCCTTCATGACCCTTCAACGAACTCGCACGCGCAACAGTAGCTAAATATAAACTCTGTGTGGCTTGATCAAACTAGCAAGAGCTGATTTAACGTTGAACTTTTGGGTCAGTGCGACACGCCTGGGCTTGGGGCTTTAGGACAGCATGACCTCGAGGTAGGTTTTTTTTTTTTGGGGGGGGGGGGGGGGGGTTTATGAGCGGAAATAACTCTGGGTTAAATAGCAAGAATGCTAATGAGAAGGGAAGCCGGGACAGCCGAACGGTAGAGTGTTGGACTGTCAGTGCGCGGATCGTGGGTTCGAATCCCGGCTGGGAGTCAAATATTTGTGCAGGGCCCGCATGTAATAGTCGAGGTTAGGGCTTTTAGCCCCGGGTTAAAGTCTAACCTCGAACTAAACTATCTCTAGGGTTAAATTTTCTGTTGTTTTTTGTTTGATATCAAGAAGTGGGACCATTCCAGCAAGATGCCTACGCCGTTATAGAAGGATTTTTTTTCTTCCTTTTTTCGCTTCCTTTTGTATTTAATTTTGCTTTTGGGTTTCTTTTGTCCTAGTCTGGGTTAGGCCCGTAGCCGTGGGTTAAATTAACCTCGACTTTTACAAACGGGTCCAGGCTCCGCATGTAGATGTCGAGGTTAGGGATTTTAGCCCCGGGATAGAGTCTAACCTCGAACTAAACTAACTCTAGGGTTAAATTGTCTGTTGTTTTTGTTGTTGTTGTTGTTGTTGTTGTTGTTTTAAATCAGGAAGCGGGTCCAATCCAGCAAGATGCCTAAGCCGTTATAGAAGGATTTATTTCTTCCTTTCTTCGCCTCCTTTTTTATATAATTTTGTTTCTTGGTTTCTTTTGTCCTAGTCTGGGTTAGGCCCGTAGCCGTGGGTTAAATTAACCTCGACTTTTACATACTGGCCCAGGCCATTTCCTTGTTCAGTGTCCCGTCTTTGGCATCACCCTATTTCGTATACTACAAGAGGAGCCGGGGTGGCCGAATGGTAGAGCGTTGGATTTTCAATGCTCGGGTTGTGAGTTCGAATCCCGGCTGGGGTCAAATATTTGTGCTGGCTTTTTCCTCGTTGCCCCGTCTTTGATATCACCCTTATGTGGTGGAAAAGGACGTTTAAACTCCCAAACACCCACCCACCCACTCGTATACTACAAACTGTATAGACTGAAGTCTGTAGCACGCTATTGGGAAAACACGGCTAGAAATCTTCTGTCCGTGGCGCGTCAAGTTCCCGCAGCAGAGAGCAACAAAGCAAAACTGAAGCGAAGAAGAACCTGAAAAGGAATACATCTTACTGTTCAAAAGTTGTTTACGCGCGGGTAGATGAGTGCTTCAAGCGTTGATTTACGATCTTGAGAATTTGTATCAGCCACCCTCAGTAAACATGCAGTCCCCTTTAGTTGTCTCGGATTTCCCACACCTATAATTTTAGTCTTTGCGGACCTGTCGGGCGACACAGAAAACGTACAGCGACTTCGTTCGGGATTTCTTACGGTTGCAGTGTCACACTAGGATCATATAGTTGTCACGCCTTTGATTCCAACCCAAGTTACTGCCCAACGTACACACGCAGTCAAAATCCCCGCCGCCCTACGATGCCCCAAACACAACTCTGTTCCGGGTCCGTCGATAACTCCATGGCCCTGCGACGACGGCCAAGTCGGGCTAACCGAGGCCGAGCCGAGCTAAGTGATACCTATGAAGGAAAAGAACTAAAATACTCGGTGTTAAGAAAAGTAGACAGTTGCGAACAAATTTGAGGTCCCCGTGTTATTTCACAGTGTGCACAGAAGCGGTGAAAACTGTCGCCTTCACCAGCACAGTAAATTCTCAGCCTGTTTCGAGATTATTGCCTGCATGAGTTGTCTCCCTTGCCGCAACGAGCACACATTTTTCGTGGCAGAGCACAAAGCTGCCACGAAAAATGCGTGCATGCTGCGAGCCTGTGTATGCACGGGGGTCAGTGCTGTTGCTGTTTCGTTATTGTTGTTAGTTTGGATTGTAGTCGTGGGTTTGGAGTTTTATTGTTGTTATAAGTTTGGGTTTTTCATTTTGTTTTCTTTTTATAAAAGACAAGTGTCTTGAAGACAACACTGGAAGCAACCTCAATACACAAACCAGCAGCACACAAAACTACTTTTCAGTCTAAGACTATTTCCCTCAGCGTCTCATTTACGTTCCACAGCGCTCGCGGAACATCCGGCCTGTGAAGCAAGACAGCGTAATAATTAGACAACGTTCTAAACTCAAAAACTTGCGGGGGTGGGGCGAAGCTTTCACTTCGTGTCCGCTTGATTATTCCGCAAGGAAGGATGTGCTGAAAAAAAAATACGGTCTTTCGCCACAAAACCTTCCTCATCTGCAAACCAGGTACCAAGTGTACCCATTATCCGAGCCGAACACAAGAGATCGATCGATCCGCTGTGATTGGCGGAGAAAGTGTGTGTGTGTGTGTGTGTGTGTGTGTGTGTGTGTGTGTGTGTGTGTGTGTGTGTGTGTGTGTGTGTGTGTGTGTGTGTGTGTGTGTGTGTGTGTGTGTGTGTGTGTGTGTGTGTGTGTGTGTGTGCGTGCGTGCGTGCGCGCGCGCGCGCGCGCGGTGACATCTGCTCGCGTCATAGAGGCATCTTTTGAAATTGTTGGCTGGTAATGGGCGATTATTCACATCCATTATGACCCATTTTTGTTTCAGTTCCGGTAACGTCTTCCTGAAATATAACAGCTCTGCTCGACGATTGGAACAATTGACATCTCTCTCTCTCTCTCTCTCTCTCTCTCTCTTGAGATATATTATCCTAATCATCATCCTAATAATCATCCTAATTATCATCCTAATTATCATCCTCGTCGTCGTCGTCATCATCATCATCACCATCCTCTCTCTCTCTCTCTTGTTAGACAGAGTAACCTAATAAACGTTTCATTATCATCATCATCGTCATCATCATCGTCGTCATCATTATCGCCTCTCTCTCTCTCTCTCTCTCTCTCTTAGCAGATTTCCCCTCCACATTAGACTGCATTATAAAAGTGACATTGCGCAAGGCATCTGGAGTAAATTGGAAGGGTAACCATTATTGTCATTGCATTGGTTATTTTATCTTTAGCAATCATCCGTTCGGAACCGTTGATCACTGACCTATCTATCTTTTGTTTCTGTGTGTTTGACAGGGTTCGGCATGACCACACCAAGAACAGTGCCAGGCAAGATCGTCCTCATCTTCTACGGCTTCTTCGGCTGCGCGGGCGCCATCTTGTTCTTCAACCTCTTCCTGGAACGCATCATCACGTTCCTGGCTTACATCCTACGCGCCATCCACGAGCGTGACCTCAAGCGGAAAGGGCTGATGCAGGACGGGAAAGACGCCAGAACGAGACGCCCTTCCCAGGTGTCCGAGGACGACCAGCTGGACTCATGGAAGCCGTCAGTGTACTGGGTCATGCTGATCCTCCTCCTGGGCGCCCTTGTGGTGGCTGTGTGCGCGTCGTCCATGTACTACCCTGTGGAGGACTGGACCTACTTCGAGGCCATCTATTTCTGTTTCGTCACGTTTGCTACCATAGGGTTCGGGGACTACGTGGTCAGTCAGCGGAGTAGCTACGCTAACGTTCATCTCTATCGTCTAGGGAACTTCATCTTCATCGTTCTAGGCTGCTGCTGCGTCTACAGTCTCTTCAACGTCACCTCTATCGTGATCAAGCAGATGCTGAACTGGCTACTGAGGAGGCTCAACTGTGAATGTTCTCTCAAGAAGCCGCCCATGACGCGGCGAAACGCTATCACGCCCGGGCATCTTCACAGGGGAGGCAAGACTCCGACAGTCACCGTCACGGACGCGGACGGGGACTCCGACTCTGAATACAGGCGGAATTCTGGAGAGATGATCTCCATGAAGGACTTCTTACAGGCCAACAAGATCTCGCTGGCCATGATGCAGAAACAGCTATGGGAGACGGCCCAGAGCGGGCGATCCAGTAACAACAACTCTGGGTTCCAAGGGGGAGTTGGTCCCCTTGCCATTCTGAACAGAAAACTAGGCCAGGACGAGTACGACCCGGGTATATGAAGAGTAGCTCTGTGGAGCTGATGTGATATAATTGTGCAGAAGCCGGTGACCTCAGGTAAACAGAGCTAAATGTTCCGGACCGTGCTTTATGTTTATGGGACAGATGATAAGCCATGTGGATGACGCTGGCAGTCCGCTGAAACCAACCCATGCCCAGAAATGAAAGCGCTGGATAGTTAGTGGGTGCTAATGGACGTGTTGAGTGAGTACACCGCTACATGGAGTCGACATATCTCAGTCTCCGACGGCTTGGAATATACGGAGGAATAGTTGTGTTTGTAAACTCCTGCCATGTAAGGTGTACACGGAATTCTGTGGTGATGCAATCCCGAAAGCCTTCAGACATGGGACAGTAACGAAAACGAGGAAATGTCTGTGGTCAGTACGCCTTAGTGCCTGCGCAACATTGTTAAAGGTCTTGATCTAAACTGGGTTACGTCGTAATCATAACTGCCCCAAGGTGAGGCTGCTAGGAACTTTTGGGTGAAATCCTGTGGGTGCCTCTGTACACTGTATGGTGTGTTGAACACAAGAAGTACTTCGTCTGTAAGCAGTACTCGTTGATAAACTGCTCGCTTATCGACTGCTTGGCCAGATTTACCAGAGGTTCGGAAGATACAAGTTATGGTCGGCTCAGACAGAGAAAACCTTCAGTTCAACCCAAAAGGTTGGTCAGTTCAGTGCAAGAAGTTGTCAAGTTTAGAACAAGAGTTTTTTCTGTTCCGTAATAAAGGGTTGATTGGTGGGTGTGTATTCCTGTCACGACGATAGTGATTCAGTCATTGTGCCAGCAGAATGTTCACATGACGCCAGCAACTGAGCAAGACGATGGCCCAGCAGGCAAATAGTCCTGATACATCCGAAAGCTTGGTTTGATGGGTCTCCTATTGTCAACCGGATGATGGCAGAGAACGAGAGAAAAACGGTAACCTGAGCGCTAGAGTATCGACTTGAGATCAGCATCAGCGAGTGAAAAACGCTGTCGTTGCAAAATATCAGCCCTGGTTGTCAGGGCGTTTTCCCGATGACAGATCGACTTTCATTCTTCAGTGTCGGAGGAGGTCAGCTCTGATCGACCACAGTGGAACTAGCGGAGTCACTGTGTAAATCTCTGGGCCGTTCCCTGCATTGTGAAATGGGAAACGACATAAATTCAGTTTCAGCCCACCTCTTTGAAAAACAGCTTGACTGGTTTACGGTGAAGCAGGATTCAGACGCGTTACATTCAATGAAAGCTGGTGGTAATTTGAGTCTGAATATATCAACCAGGATGATTTTTGAATAAAGCAAAAGGTTTCTGAACAGGATGGACAGCCCTGGCTTTGAAAACCAGGTTAGATTCTCACCTAAACAGGCTAAAGGAAAGGGGTGAGTTGAAAACACTGAAAACTGATCTTGCGTCCAAGTAGTGGTGAGGTCAACGTTTGGGGTTGCACCATTTATCAAGACACGCTGGGTGCTTCCAGTCCTATGGTGTGCGATAAGGGATGGGATGCTGGGGTAAAAGGAACAGGCAAACACTGAATAATCCAAAGCTGCTGTCAGTCTTGGAACATTAGCTGGACGTTCAGGTGCCCAGAGCAGCGTCTGTCAAAAATGTGACCCTCCGTCTTGTAACATGAACAAATAGCACAAGAAGACTCCTTTCGTGGTGGAGGGTCACAAATTGGAAAAAAAAAGAATGACACCGAGCTTGCTGCAAAGAAATCGATATTTTGCTTTTGTGTTTTGGAAAAGTGGATCTGTCATCTCCGTGTACAGTTGTCGTTTCGCCACTGCGCTGATTAAAACGTTTGTATCCTCACTAAACTTTTAGTCACGTGGCATTCCTCGTCATGAAACATCCAGATTTATTGCACCTTCTCCATGATGACGACAGTGCTGAGGGCATGACGTGCACGAGACCGTCTCCTGTAGTGATTGTGCTTTGTTTCTGACATCAGCACGTCTCGTCTTTCTTCTGGAGCTAGTGAGTCAGCAAAACGGCGAGACATTAGTCGCTACTGTGTGGGTTGATGTTGAGGTGTAACTTGGTCTGTTCGCCATGAGTGTCGCTACTTTGGGCTCTTGGATTTCCAAACTTCTGTGGTGCAGAAACAAAAGGGTCCTACATCAGCAGAGTAAACTCGCGGCTAAAATTATTGTGAGTTGGGAGATCAAGCGCCGAATGTCAAACTCGTGCACGCCCAATCAGCATAATTGTAAATAAAGCACGGGCGAGGATTGTGTGTTCCACGTAACTGTAAATGTCAAAGGAGCGCCAGCATAAATGTCAGAAAATAGCACGTGGTCTTCACTGACAGATTCATATAAAACATGAAACCGGGTTGATATCTGGGCATAACGAACTCATCGGTATGCGGAAGAGAAAACTGATTGGTTGAAGCCCTTTGACTCAGTGCACACGTCATTGGTGAAGAAGAGATTCGCATGAATTACAGGGGAAAAAAACCTGCGCATTGTCAATGCGACATTTGTTTTCTATTCAGTTCTGTGCCTGAGCTATGGACATCATTGCTGCGTTCTTTCTACGAGCACATTATTATATCTCTGTTTACTTTAATGCACTGTCTCAGATCGGATTTTGTTTTTCACATTTAAACAATGAACGCACGATGGCCTGAATTAAAAACTGCTTCTACTTATTATTTGTAACCATTCTTCAGTATTTGTCATGTATTTGGTTTGTACTATACAGCCTCGGGTATTTTCAGCATAGCTCAGTATATAATGACCGTGTTTACTGCTTGAGATCAAAATTGGGTATCCCTCGAAGTTTCAGTCAGAATAACTCCCTGCGTCCTCTCCCTAAATGTGTGCTTCAAACGTGCGTTTAGATAAGCATGTACAGGAGCACAGAACAGAGAACTTTTTTGACAACAGAAAACCGAATAGTTCTTACTGTTTTCAATGAGACTGACCACCAGAAATCTTGCTATATGCTGCTATACTATCTTGGCGATGAAAGAAACAATCATACATTCGTTTTCTTTGTTGTAGCCTTGTAGCCTTATCAGTTACTTCCAGTGATGAAATGAACAGGAAGTTGTATTTTCTTACTGGGTGTGTGCCTGTCGATTTTGAAGAGTATAGAATGGGTAGCGACTTTTCAAACGAAGTCGCAGGCATCCGTGGAAGGTATAGTTTAACTCAATTCCTACCAAATAAGTTGCGGGCCAGTGGCCTCAATTTTTTTTTTTTTTTTAGAAAAGTAACTTTTTTTTGTCTGCATGGATTTAAATTTGGCGTCGTGGGAGTATTGCACTTTGATTATACTCGTGTTTGCTGCAATGAGAGCCGCCAAGGAACCGTTAATCTTGCCTGATTTTCGCATACAAACCTGAAAAAGGGTCAAAAACGTGGGGATACTCGTGCGCATTACGAAATGTGCTGTACAAGCCGTGTACTTCCGTGTGTGTGTGTGTGTGTGTGTGTGTGTGTGTGTGTGTGTGTGTGTGTGTGTGTGTGTGTGTGTGTGTGTGTGATCGAAACTTCAACTAGAAACTGTGCACATTCCCAGTTAAACTGCTGCGCTCTGAGAGAAGTGAACATACGGTGAACATACCCATCCTAATTATGTATCAACGTTATGCTAATAGTACTGAAGCGGCCAATGAGAATTTACCATGACACATTCGAAGTTGTAATGCTTTTTGAGATTGGAGTGTTAATCCAATCGTGAATCGTCCTTTTATGATAAGTAAATCAGGCGTTCTTGGGAATTCACTCAGTATTTCGGCCGGAGAAATTTCCCCCCTCCGCATAACGAATCCTCTCTCCGCAAAGAAAAACAAAAAGAAAATCCCCTCACGTGATGTCTTACCATGGCCTACCCTACCCTATAGTACGTTGGTAACTCCTATCCTTATTTCACTCTCGGTCTAACTCAATAACTCCTTCTTGTACATAACATCTCTCCTCTTCAGGAGCCAGTGCTGTAATTCAGTTTTTCTCTGACAAAATATTGATGGGCAGTGACATTTAAAAAGTCTCTCTTGGATCAATCTTCGTCTGCTGCTGGTCTGTCTCTTTCAGTGCAGGCGTTGTTGCTTTCGCATTCCATCTTGTACCAAGTTCTGTGTGAAGAGGTTGGTCTTTTATAGGTCAGTGTGAAAGTGCAGGGTTCTTTTTTTTTCTATTCTACCGAATGTAGACTTCATATGTTTACTTGTTCGGGATTTTTTTTATTTTTAATTTGAAGGTGAACGTCAGTGTTTTAATTTCAGAAAACTACGAAAGAAAGGCCTTTGCATTACGTTTTCGACGCTCCTGTAACTTTAACAATTATTACGCTGTTTTATTTCTCGCCAAACCCTTTGAAATAGGTTTGATATTTTGTATTAATAAATTCCGTACCGTACTCCAAACAGGAGGGTCATGTCCGTTCAACAGATGAGAGATCAAAGACCAGACCCAGACTAATGAAGACAGGAACTCAGCTTATCCTCCTCATCTATTTTGAATCAAGCCATCCGGAGATATCCTGAAGTGGACAGCCGGCTAAAAGTAGTGGCAATGTGTGCTACCCAAAATAAGCGATTTAAATCTGGCGTGCCATGCCTCCAGATCTAATCTCCAGATATCTATATCAGCGTCTAAGCCGGCTTGTGGCAAATACACCTGTAAAAAAAGAAAAGCCCTTACAGTGCAGAATACTATTTTAGAACTTAAGGCAGCCTAAGAGCTTAAATTGAGGCTGAGCTGTCGCCATTCTTAGTTTTATCAGTTTAGGCTGTCGTGGGAAATGTACAAACCTGGACCAAAGACCATCTTTTCCCAAGGTATTGCTTGGACGCTGTAAGCGAGGCATTCGTTAATGGGTTTAGGCTCATCAGAGAAATGTGTAAATTTAGTCGCTGCTGGAAGAAGCATTCCTATTACAGGGGCGTAGGAACCACGGGGGCCCTGGGGGCCCAGGCCCCCGTTCGATTTTTGGAAGGGGGGCCCGAATATCTTTGATAGCTTTTGATAAGAGGAGAGGGGGCCCACCAGTGGTGGGGCCCCCCTGCTCTGCTGTCGCAGGACACAATCCTTGGCAGTCAACACACACACACACACACACACACACACACACACACACACACACACACACACACACACACCACCTCCCCCCCCCCCCCTTCTTCACCCCGGCCGTATGGCTCACCCGACTTAGTGGGCCCCCCTTCCTCTCAGCATCTTCCTACGCGCCTGTATTATCACCGGTTTCGGGTCAGAGGAGATTCAGACAGGGCTGTAGTCTCGGACAGCAGGTTTAGGCAAAAGATTTACCTGTATGGTGATAATAAAGTTCTGACTGGTTTTCAGATCAAACAGTGGATCGTCAGACCATATCAAAGCAAAGCTAGAGCCAAACTCCAGTTGCATTTCTCAGCTACCGTCTTCTCGCCACCTGTGATAAACACACTTACTATGCATTGACTATAATCAGTGTTAAATCTCTGTGGTGTTCAAAACTGTCTTTGAAACCGGTATACAAAGTACTGTCAAATCTTTGTCATTGAGGCACACGTGTTGCACGTACGTACTATATACGTTGACAGTTTTGATGACATCGCTGTTCTGCATATGAATGAACAATTATGTTCTGTGTGTGAATAACTATTTTGTTGCTGTCATCTTGTGGTGGCCTGTCCCCTGCTACCAATATGCGGGCGGGAATTTTGTCTGAGATGGATTTTTGGTTCTAAATTTTGAGCCATAATGTCGCACCCTGTGTACTTCGCCACTTACTGTACGTTTTCCGAAACTTGATATGAACTGAACTTCTGTATCTTATGTGCAACAATGGCTCTGTTAATGTAACATATGTGTGATATTACTTCATGTTGCACCTGAAATTCTTTCAATATACATTTCCGAGGCGTGGTCTGTGAACCAAACCTTCATAGTGTCGTATTCGATGCACCATTTCAAACACACCGTTGTTCTTTTGTAATGCAAGTACAACTTTAAGTATGGTGAAGAGGAACAAAATCGATGTGTGTGTGTGTGTGTGTGTGTGTGTGTGTGTGTGTGTGTGTGTGTGTGTGTGTGTGTGTTTTCCAACTGCGACAATAGTCGTAACTTCGCCTCGTTTCAGTTTCCGAGACGGTACTCTCAGATAATGAAGTACAAAGACTGATGTATTTGTTGCCTTGGCAACGTTCCGAAATAGCAGAAGTGCTGACTAATCCAGAATGTGTGTGTGTGTGTGTGTGTGTGTGTGTGTGTGTGTGTGTGTGTGTGTGTGTGTGTGTGTGTGTGTGTGTGATTTTGCTTTTCTTTTCTTTGTTTTCTTTGTTCTACTTCGGCGAGTGATGTCCCTAACAAGCTCTGAAGCTGCTGATAATGAATGTGTGCTCATGTTCTGCGCGCTGCCACGTGCGTGTTGCATTAGAAATGTCACTTTTGAATAAACCCAAAGGAGTACAAAAACCCTTTCACTTATATAAAGAAATTGTCGTTTTTATAGAGCTCACCGTAGAAGCACATGTGCAGTGATACAGTTCCATTAACTACATGCATCGTCCTTACGATTGCACAAGGATGATATATGTTGTTAATTAAACCATATCTGCAAACGACATGCAGGGTTTGCATGCCGACATTCACAAAATTTAAAGCATCGTCTCTTTTAACCACTGCTTTCTGTAGTAAGGTTGATCTGGGGGTCAAGAGTAATTCCTGCAGGGTTTCCTTTCAGTAAATGGAGGTTGCTGGACAGTGCAGCTTTCAAAGACCTTATTCTAAAAGATTTTTATAAAGCATGTGATCAGTTCATCCTATCTCAAACCGGTTTCTCTGAAACCCAAATGCAGCTCTCCACGAAGTAAAACCCAACGTCCATGGCTTCAATTCTTCATTTTTAACGGTCTATACAAACGGCATTTTTTCCCCAGTAAGGTTTTGTACTCCTTAATTACAAGGGAATGATCTCGGATTTTTCCCGTCATCACTGGATCTATGGTCATGAAGGCAGGTCTCCCTGAGCTATAGGTGAACCTCCATAGCTTTGTCAATGTCTCCCAGGGATTGGTCAGAATTCTCTGCTAGGATAACTTCTCTCCCGTTCGTTTAACCATTCTTTTTCTTCTTCCTCTTTTTGTGTGTGTGTGTGGGTTTTTTTTTTTCTGGGTTGGGCGTTACAGCAATTCATACCTAACCAAAACTAACCTTTATTTTTGGGTCACGTGTAAGCTCTATTCCCAAATGTGGGTTCTTGCCGTCAGCGAATGAAGGAACAAAAACAGAAACGCGAAACATTAATTGTAGCGCGCAAAATCAGCATCGCCCCTAGTTCGATGGAGCCTGACACACTGAACCTGTACCCCACACAAATTCCCTAGTGCAGACTTGAGTAAATCTAGGAACTAGAGTTCAATATCAATTACCGCATGTACCTAAAAACATGATGGTAATTATGTTCGGGGTCATTTGATGAAGCATGGCAATATATGTCTTAACCGACAGACAAGATTATGATGTACTTTATGGTAAATTGAACTGACAAGTTAATCGATTTGTGATGACACGGTACCTGATCACACTTGTCCTAAAAATTTTTTTTTTTTTAAACTGCAAAGGGAGAGAAGTTTTCCTATCAAAGAAATTTTACCGCCCCTGACAGTGACAGACATACATAGGGGTCTGATTCCACTGCACCTCAGTCTTCAAGGTCAAAGACCAGTTTATTATAACTGCAGTCACGTTCACTGATGACTGTACAAAGTGTCACTCTCTTGCTATTGATGAAAGTATGTACAGTTTCGCTGTGTTGTTTCTCTGTTTCAGTACACAAAGTCTTGTTCATATATGTCAGTGATACTTCTTACAGTCGATAATTATATTTCTTGTCATTTTGTATCAGACTTCACAAGTATATTTGTACGGTCATTGCTGTTTGTACATGTAGATTTATACATCTCTGATGGCATTCGTATGTCCTGTTGAAATTTGAGTCTCTGCAGTTTATAGCTTGGTCTCTGGCTCTGTCACGTGCGTTTGAGTATCTACGCATTTTATTTTGTGATCTGTTTGCATAATTGTGAAGACAAGCGTAATTCAATCATTTCATTAGTCACGCATTACTTGGAAGGAAATACGCATTGGTTTATTATCTACTGCACGCTGATGCGGATAGAAGCTGTAGCTGTAATCAAATTGAACTTTTTTTCACAAGAATTTCGAAGTTGTATTTTTTATTCACTTTCTGTTTGTTAGTTTTTGTTTGTTTGTTTTTAACCATCAGCCGTGTGCCGTGCGCAAAATACCCCCCCCCTCCCCCATCACCTCCCCATATTTGTTAGGGTTTTTTAGGGGGAGGGGGGAGGAGGTGTAGCGTGTGCAAAATACCTCCACCCTAATTCCTTCCCCTTATTTGTTAGTTTGTTGTTGTTTTCGGGGGGGGGGGGGCTGTTCCTTTTTTAAACCTCAGCCATGTGCCGTGCGCAACATGTCCCCCAACCCCATCCACTTCCCTTGTCAAATGGCAAAAGGTCAGAGAATTATGAAATTACCGGGAAACAATTCGTAGTTTTGAAATATTCGCAGATCTTATTTGTAGATCTAAATTTCTAGTGATGCTGCAATCGGGAAAACTGTGCTTTCATCGGGAACCTCCCTTACACTTTAACTTGTAGTGTAGTTCCTAGCACAGCTAGAGAAAAAGCCAATGTGACTGTCACCTTTTCAGGTTGTGTTTAGTTAACACCGCAAATTGCACGCTACTGCACAGTCATTCCGCCATATTGTCTCAGGAGCCTTCTTTTGGTCAATGAGACATAGTTTCCTGCGACTGTGAGCAGGTAATAATCGCGTAAATCTACATTTGAACAAGCCGCAACCATCATAACTGAATACCGTGACAAAAGTTTCAGAGGTGTCATCAGCAAGAATTCAGCCATCAAACCAGATTCAACCATCTGTAGCCTGATTACGATGAACCCGCTGTAAATGTGTTTTGAATACCTCAGTTTGCAAACTGCAAACGAAAACAGAACTACAAAGTAATAATCAGCACTGAACATTTTCCTTCAGAACAGCTTAATGATAAATGTAACCGCTTTCATCGAATGTTAAACTTCACCCTGTGACCTCATGAAATGAACGGTCACAAGAGGGGTAACTCTTTTTGCACTGTTGAGAAGTGGTTGTCTGCCTTGGGTGTGTCGACTACCCGGGGTTATTGTACTTTATGCAGACCAAAAGGAAAGGAATGTTTGGACCTCCCTGCTGGGAGAAGGTCGAAGACGAGGTGTAAAGAGACAGATGAACGAACAGAGAAACGTCTAGGGCATAGACTGAGACAGTCAAAGAGCATTTAAAAATCCCGAAAAATCAACAGACATGCGGTTTCTTGAAACGTGCATATTTGACTTTCTTCGCAACCAGCCAGCCAATGTTTACTTTCTGCAAGAAACGCATCTAAAAGCAGTCATCAGCGGAATTTATGAGAGCAAACTGGGGCGAGATTCTATGGTTAGAAGGAGTTGATACAAATAGGAATCATGCGGCAATATTGTTTAATTGCAATTTTAAGTACAAACTTCAGACAGTGTACAATGACCACTAGTGTGTTGTAATGGATGTTGAAGTTTTGCACAAACGTATCACCTTCATCAATATTTGTGGTCCAAGCAGCGATGGCTGTCCAGATTTCAGATTTACGTATTTCTGGTTCTACTCGATGGGAACCAGACCTGTGTATAGCTCTGTTGGCTGCTCACCCAGCATGCATTGGTCCGCACCCTCGGGAAACCAAAACACCAGGGGAGACAGCTGCTTCTCTACATATCAAAAGCAGTAACCCATTTCGTGGTCAGTGGTCACGGTACCCGATGTACGTCAGCAATGCTGTTGATGGAAAGGTTTCACTTGTGCCTGAATATCAATAGCACAGAACCACTAGGAAAGTAGCAGTAATTATCTGCGCGTGTACAAGCCACCCCGTAGTCAACCAGCAGGTATTGCTCTTACAGTTCATATTACCGGTATTTCGTCATCCGGCGAATTCAAGTACTCAGTATGGAAAAGGGAACATTTCAATGCTGAGACTTACAAAATGTACAAGTCTCAGCATTGAAATGTTCCCTTGAAATGTGTCGATGCAAAAACAATACACAAATTTCTGTTGCTTACTTCTGATGGATCAGCGCCCACCGGTCTGAAATGTAATCTTCAGCTGAAGCCAAGAGCATTACCTCAGTCCGAAGAGTGTATGCGTGCGTGGGTGTCAGTGTTCGTGCATACGTGTGTGTGTGTGTGTGTGTGTGTGTGTGTGTGTGTGTGTGTGTGTGTGTGTGTGTGTGTGTGTGTGCTTACCTGAAAGAGACTGACTGACTAAACTAAAGCTCAGAGGCAGTGCTGCTTATCTTACAGACTGTCTAGAGAGAGAGAGAGACAGAGACAGACAGACAGACTGAGAGAGAGAGAGAGAGAGTGTGTGTGTGTGTGTGTGTGTGTGTGTGCGTGCGTGCGTGCGTGCGTGCGTGCGTGCGTGCGTGCGTGCGTGTGTGTGTGTGTGTGTGTGTGTTTACTGATAGATAAACCTGTCAACAATAACAATAAGAAAATAACCGATGAAAGTGCTGTATTTGAACCTATATTGATAATACTTCCTGCGGAACTTCTCAGTTTATGAACGGACCTCACAATCAAGCAGAGCAGACCTTAATTAGCCGGAGCATCAAACATCCAAAGTTTACTTTTGACTTTTCTCATCACGAAGCGAGTACAGGGAAGGTGACTCTTACTACAGACAGGATCCCCAGTGGCTCAGTCGGTTCGCTGGAAAATAAAAATTATTAATGAGTGTATTAACGCACCTATTTGCGTGTAGGTTTTGATGATTTCAAAACCGATGAAGACGTATCTCCAAAGAATGAATGAATAAAAGGGGGGGGGGGAGAAAAGAAAACACCGAGTTGTGTGCAGGTTTCGACGATTTCGGAACCACTCGAAACGTAATACAATAATTCATAATCAGCAGGGGACCAACTGGACTGGAGTTTCAAGAACGGCCCAGAACAGAGTGCGATGGCGAAGGGTTTTCGATGGCCTATGCTCCACTTGGAGCCAGGGGCCTAAGTAAGTAAGTAAGTCTGGTGACCCAGGATGTACGCAATAGGGTATTCAGCAAAAACGCTAGATATATACCATGGGTCTCTGGAGACCCAGGAGGTACGCAATGGGATATTCAGCAAAAACACAATATATATATATATATATACCATGGGTCTCTGGAGACCCAGGAGGTACGTCGTGTGAGTTTCAGAACGTGATACGGGGATGGATAGGCAGCGCGTCGGATTTAGCCGCTGCGCTACTGAAAGGCCGTCACCGCTGTCACGGCGATGAAGCGTGGGTTCGAACCCAGGTCGTGATACCGGTTTTTCCTGGCTACCGGGCTGCTCAACGGGGGTTTATCTCCGGGTTATCCGGCTTTCCTCAAGCAGCAAAATTGAAAAATAGGATAGGTATTGGGTGTTGCTACACCGCGGAGACGCGCTTTTCCCGGAGGGACGCAGCCCGAATTTCCTGAAACAATAAAGTAGGAGGTTTTTTTTTTTTAATATACATATACAATTTCTTCTACTGTAGACGTCCTTCTCACAAATGTACCGGTAGTTTATGCTTGAGTGCGCAAAAAGCATACAGTAATTCACCAAGCACTCCATCATTCACGAGCAGATGATGCATCGGTTCCGGTCTGATGAAGAAAGTGCGTTCGTAATCATATGCATTTTCCGCAGTGCTGCAGACAGCACGAAGAAAGAGTTGATCGATGTATGAAAACGCTTCTCTTTTTTTCTTTTTTTTTTTTTTTTTTTTCCTCTCCCGTTTTTCCCCTTGTTTTTCAATGTCTTGTTTACCGTCTTTTTCCTTTTTCCTTTTTTTTTTTCTTTTCTTTTTTTCTATCCTTCTTACTTTTTTAAAAACATTTTTATCTCTTTTTTTTCTCTCTCTTCTCCTTCTTCTTCTTGTTATTTTTTTTTTCTTTTCTTTTTCTCCTCTTTCTCTTCTTTTTGTCTTTTTGTCCTTTTTCTTCTTCTTCTTCTTCTTGTTCTTTCTGGGGACTAGCCGAATGGTACAGTTTTGGACTTTCAATGCTCAGATCGTGAGTTCGAATCCCGACTTGTAGCTAAATATTTGTGCTGGCTTTTTCCTCGTTGTTCCGTCTGTGCTATCACCCTCGTGTGGTGGAAAAGGACGTTAAATCCACACACACACACACACACACACACACACACACACACACACACACACACACACACACACACACACACACACACCATTCCCCACAACCCGCCCCTTCTTCTCTTGTTCTTTTCTTCTTTTTTCTTCTGCTCCTCCTCCTCTTCTTCTTCTTTTTTTTTGTGGTTTTGTGGGTTGTTTTTTTTTAATTAGGAGTTCGGGGCTTAAAGCACTTTCTGTGTCACAAGTGACAATAATGGACATGAAATGAAAAAGAATGGTGGCCTGCAGTGCTTGTGAAAAGCATGCTCCACAAAAAGCACGAAGTTGGATGAGAACTGATCTGATAAATGATACCTGACAGTCCGGGGATAAAAACATGGAAAGAAGAGAGAAAGTTAAAAAAAAAATGAAATAACCAGTCAAATGAAACTTTTTTCTTTACAGTTTTTCCCCCCTTAGAATGTGAGGTTGGCTGTATTACGCAGTCTCTGTCGTTTTAACAGAGACATATGTACTATAGACTGTTTCTTTATATGTCCCCGGCTCGAAGCCCGGCTGGGGTCAAAATTTTTGTTCTGGATTTTTTCCTCGTTGTCCCGTCTTTGAAATCGACCTGATGCGGTGAAATGACCATAATCCGTCAACCAGACCAACCAATCAACAAACCTGACATATATATATGCCTTTTTAACTGACAGAACCACTACTGCACAACCCCCTAACCCTCGCCCTCACTATCCTTCCACCCACCCCACCACCTTCCCAAGCAAAACTGACACCCACCCACCCCCGCCCACCCCACCCCATCCACACACTTCAGGCAATCAATCAATGAATCCATTAATCACTTGATTGTCCCAAAAGCGGAAAATTTAAGTTGAGTGTACTCTCTCTCTCTCTCTCTCTCTCTCTCTCTCTCTCTCTCTCTCTCTCACACACACACACACACACACACACACACACACACACACACACACACACACACACACACACACACACACACACAGAAGACCCCCACTCCCCAGCCCCACCCCCCACCACCACCTCCCTAAATTACAGTTGCATTGCCTGCTGGTTTGAAACGAATCTGTTCGTGTTTATTTGAAATTCACAATTTTTAACAGTTTAAACTAGTTCAGTGACTGACTAAAACACAAATCAGCGTGCGCGCACCTGTCTATGACTTGCATTGACTTTAAAAAAAAAAATTATTCCTGTTTATGTTGCAAGTGTCAATATCATCATTTTTATGTTGCAAGTGTCATAATCATTATGTTTACGTTGCAAGTGTCATTATCATTACGTTTACGTTTATTACGTTTATGTTGCAAATGTCATTCTTTATCACTATGAACAATTCATGATGTGTTGCTTGTTTTGCGCGTTGTCCTTTTTGTTTTTCCTTTTTTTTATTTTTTATTGTGAAGACATTCCACTGTTTACCGTGATGTCAGTATCACTTTTCTTCTTTCATTTCCACACACTCACGCGAGTTGATAATAAAGATTGAATTTGATATTTGATGGATGCTGTGTGATCTTCTGGAAAGAGAGGACTGAAGAGACGACATAGCTCGTGTGTGTGTGTGTGTGTCTGTGTGTGTGTGCGCGCGCGCGCGCGTGTGTGTGTGTGTGTATGCGTGTGTGCGTGCGTGTGTGCGTGCGCGTGTGCGTGTGCGTGTGCGTGTGCGTGTGTGTGTGTGCGGGCGGGCGGGTGGGCGGGCTGGTGTGCAGGCGTGCGTGCGTGCGTGTGTGTGTGTGTGTGTGTGTGTGTGTGTGTGTGTGTGTGTGTGTGTGTGTGTGTGTGTGTGTGTGTGCGGGCGGGTGTGCAGGCGTGCGTGAGTGCGTGCGTGCGTGCGCGTGCGTGCGTGCGTGCGTGCTTGCGCGCGCGCGCGTGTGTGTGTGTGTGTGTGTATGTGTGTGTGTGTGTGTGTGTGTGTGCGGGCGTATGTGTGTGTGTGTGTGCACTTGACCTGACACCAGTAGGTATCTCTACACACACACACACACACACACACACACACACACACACACACACACACACACACACACACACACACACACACACACTCATACGCACATGTACGCACGCACGCACACGCACATGGTAATAATTTATCCTAGGGCGTTGTCCAAGAACCAAATTTCCTTGAGGAATATTTCACTGATTACATTCATTTGTTCCACGTACGGCGCCATCTCGATTCATGCACTCAGTTGTCAGCCCAGCACCTAATTACTTCTTACGTCACACAACACATGTCACGTGACTTCTCGATTTCATTTAAACCCCACCCCCCACCCCCACCCACACCCCCCCACCCGCACCCCCCGCGGAGCTGGTCAGAGAGTGCATCTGGTGGACATTAACGCCCCAGGGAAATCACCAAGTCCAATAGACAACGCATATTTGATTACTAATATACCCACAGAGCAGCGGTGTTCGCAAGGGGTCGGCGGTGGCTCAGTTGGCAGGCACGTGAAGCACGGCGAAATCCAATCTCTACAATCTATCCAACGGTGTGAGCAGACCAGTGACCGTAGGGAGCCTGAGCTGCCAGGATGAGATCGGTGTGAAGAATTTATCAGGGTTATGAACTTCGCCAACAGAAGGTGCGGGAATTCCCACTGGCAATCTCTTCACAACCTTAATTAATACAGCAGCAGCAGCAACAGTGGGTGGGTGGGTGGGTGGGTGTTTGGGGGGGGGGGGGGGTGACGTCCTTCTCCACCACATACGGGTGATATCAAAGACGGGGCAACGATGAACAAGCCAGCACAAATATTTGGCCCCAGCCGGGATACGAACTCACGACCCGAGCATTAGAAGTCCAACGCTCTATCATTCGGCCACCCCGGCTACCCGCTACAGCAACGGCACTGAATGACAGTGCCAATTACAAACTGGCCGCGCAGTGGAGTAGTGGTCAAACTGATCTCCCGCCACCAGCAGTGTGAGAGGTTGGGGGTCGAGTCCCGCTTTGGCGCTGGGTTCCCCCCCCCCCCCCTCCCCGCTACTGGGTCTTCGAGGCGTATGCTAGCGACAACAGCACAATCACGCTTCCCTTGTTATGACACATCTCATTGTGTGGATGATTACATGGCCGGCACCGCAGATTCCGGCCGTAGTACCGCCTGAATACCGCCAGGATATTATGACAGGAAGCGCGGAATGCGGCCTTGTTATGTAGTAGTCCCAAACCACATGGACCTCCATCGAATAACTGATCATACCACCATTCTCATCATCATGCATAATCAAAATTGCCCCACTGAGATTCCGAGCCCTTCGTGGATTCCACGCAGCACCTAGAAGGAACAGCACTGGGATAAAAAATAAATAAATAAATAAATAAATAAATAAATAAATAAATTTAGTGGTCTTTTGAATCACACAAAGTTTGATCTGTTATCTGATTGGCTAATAATTCTGGCATTGGGGAGTTCTGTTGAGCAGGTGCCACTCACCATCAAAACAACAACAACAACAACAAAAACTAGTGTGTGCGTGGTCGTAGAAAAGTTGTTGTTTTTTCCCCCACCAATGACGCAAGGTCTCATTCCATCGGAAGCCTTCTCTCGCTGACGGAGAGCAAGTGGAAACCACAGCCATGAGAACGATGGAGCGGGAAACGGCATAATATTGGTTCCAAATTACTGCCTTTCCACTCCGCCTCCCTTGGAACGGTTAGCGGACGTCAGACCCCAATCACGGACACTCCGCTTCACGGCAGAATCAATAACGATGAGCTTTCGGAAACAAACCGTTCGGCCATTTTTAAAAAAAAAAAAAAAAATTGATGCACTCGCGTAGATTTGTTATGCTACTTTTGTCACTTTTTTGTTGTTTGTTTTGGTTTGTTGTTGTTGTTGTTTTGGTTTGTTGTTGTTGTTTGTTTTGGTTTGTTGTTGTTGTTTGTTTTGGTTTGTTGTTGTTGTTTGTTTTGGTTTGTTGTTGTTGTTTGTTTTGGTTTGTTGTTGTTGTTGTTTGTTTTGGTTTGTTGTTGTTGTTTGTTTTGGTTTGTTGTTGTTGTTTGTTTTGGTTTGGTTTTTTGTTGTTGTTTTTGTTTGTTGTTGTTGTTTGTTTTGGTTTGTTGTTGTTGTTTGTTTTGTTTGTTGTTGGTTGTTTGTTGTTGTTTGGTTTTGTTGTTGTTTGTTTTGGTTTGTTTTGTTTGTTTTGGTTTGTTGTTGTTGCTTGTTTTGGTTTGTGTTTTTGTTGTGTTTGTTTTTGGTTTGTTGTTTGTTGTTGTTTTTGGTTTTGTTTGTTGTTTGTTTTGGTTTTGTTGTTGTGTTTTGTTTTGGTTTGTTGTTGTTGTTTGTTTTGGTTTGTTGTTGTTGTTTGTTTTGGTTTGTTGTTGTTTGTTTTGGTTTGTTGTTGTTGTTTGTTTTGGTTTGGTTTTTTGTTGTTGTTTTTTGGGGGCTTTTTTTTTTTTGGGGGGGGGGGTGTTTGGGGTTGTTTTTTTTTTTGTTTTTTTGTTTGTTTTT